>CM035417.1:189510413-189777913 GCA_020310875.1 Ceratopteris richardii | reverse complement strand
ATACATATACATATACATATTCATATACGTATACATATTGTTGGGGGACTCTTAGACAAGATGGAGTTTGAGGGTTTGTAGGAGAAAATGAAAAGAACAGAAGAGGAAATACAACTTTGAAGCTTCTGGCTATTGATTACAGTAAGACAATTACAATGTATGAAGCAAAATACAAGCCAATACTTCTGTGCACAATCACACAGAGTGCTCAATTACAAAATACCCAATATCCCAAAGTCTTCTTGCCGCGGGCCTCCTCTGCACCAGACCTCCACCTGCTTCAAGCTTATCCTTGTGCACACCTTGCACCAAGCTTCCACTAAGGGGGAGGAATGAATACCTTCTGTCGGCACGTGCACACTGCAAAGAGACCTTGAGATCCTTGGGGGACTAGCTTAGCACCCTCTGCACAATCCCTTAGTCACTCTCTATGCACTCGTGCAAGTCCACTTCTTTGCGTCACACACTAGTGACTCTTGCACTTCTCTCTCTTGCTTCACTTAGACTATGCCTCTCTTGCTTACTCTAAGATTGGTCCAAGAATGGTCCTTGCCTTGATTTGAGTGTGTCGATCACGTACGCTCCTAACTGCAATGGTATCTTGGTGCTCACTTTGATGTCCCAAGATTGTCTTCACAAGTGGCAGCCAACGACTCACTGATTTGTCTTGTAGTGACTTTAGACTAAAATCAAATTTTTAATGGGGGGGCCATACTTTCACCTGTGCGTACGCTGCCACTTCACATACCTTCACATTTTCCTTTTAAGTCTTCACTTTTGCACATAAGAGGGGGTTCACCTGAACCTTTCAAAACACTGTAAAACACACTTTGAACCTTAGGGAAATTAGAGAAAATACCTCTGCAACCTGCAACCCACTTTCTCCAATTTACCCTTTGTGGACCATTAATTGTGCACTACCTGTGCACTTTGACACCTGCACTTTAGCACTTTGACTTTGCACCTGTTGACTTTGACCTTCACCTTGTTGGCTTTGACCAATTGACTTTGACCTTTTGACTTTGACTGCAGTTGACTTTGACCAACATGACTTTTATGGGCTCAACACATATACATATACATATACATATACATATACATATACATATACATATACATATACATATACATATACATATACATATACATATACATATACATATACATATACATATACATATACATATACATATACATATACATATACATATACATATACATATACATATACATATACATATACATATACATATACATATACATATACATATACATATACATATACATATACATATACATATACATATACCTATAATACACATACACATAGACATAGACATACACATACACATACACATACACATAGACATACACATACACATACACATACACATACACATACACATACACATACACATACACATACACATACACATACACATACACATACACATACACATACACATACACATACACATACACATACACATACACATACACATACACATACACATACACATACACATACACATACACATACACATACACATACACATACAAATACACATACACATACACGTACACATACACATACACATACACGTACACATACACATACACATACACGTACACATACACATACACATACACATACACATACACATACACATACACATACACATACACATACACATACACATACACATACACATACACATACACATACACATACACGTACACATACACATACACGTACACATACACGTACATGTACACATACACATACACATACACATACACATACACATACACATACACATACACATACACATACACGTACACGTACACGTACACGTACACGTACACGTACACGTACACGTACACGTACACGTACACGTACACGTACACGTACACGTACACGTACACGTACACGTACACGTACACGTACACGTACGCGTACGCGTATGCGTACGCGTACGCGTACACGTACACGTACGCGTACGCGTACACGCGTACACGCGTACACGTACGCGTACGCGTACACGCGTACACGTACGCGTACGCGTACACGCGTACACGTACACGTACGTGTACACGCTTACACGTACACATACGCGTACACGCGTACACATACACGTACACGCGTACACGTACACATACACGTACACATACACGTACACATACACGTACACATACACGTACACACACACCTACACACACACATACACATACACGTACACATACACGTACACATACACATACACATACACATACACATACACATACACATACACATACACATACACATACACATACACATACACATACACATACACATACACATACACATACACATACACATACACATACACATACACATACACATACACATACACATACACATACACATACACATACACATACAGATACAGATACACATACACATACACATACACATACACATACACATACACATACACATACACATACACATACACATACACATACACATACACATACACATACACATACACATACACATACACATACACATACACATACACATACACATACACATACACATACACATACACATACACATACACATACACGTACACGTACACGTACACGTACACGTACACGTACACGTACACGTACACGTACACGTACACGTACACGTACACGTACACGTACACATACACATACACATACACATACACATACACATACACATACACATACACATACACATACACATACACATACACATACACATACACACACACACACATACACATACACATACACATACACATACACATACACATACACATACACATACACATACACATACACATACACATACACATACACATACACATACA
Organism: Ceratopteris richardii; assembly: GCA_020310875.1. Lineage (NCBI taxonomy): Eukaryota > Viridiplantae > Streptophyta > Polypodiopsida > Polypodiales > Pteridaceae > Ceratopteris > Ceratopteris richardii. The sequence goes on along the minus strand of CM035417.1, from coordinate 189,775,028 downwards.
CATACACATACACATACACATACACATACACATACACATACACATACACATACACATACACATACACATACACATACACATACACATACACATACACATACACATACACACACATACACATACACATACACATACACATACACACACACATATTCATACACACACATATGCATACACACACATATGCATACACACACATAGACACACAAACACACACACACACATACACAAACACATACACTTACATGCATACATATACACAGACATGCATATGCATACATACATACACATATGAATACACACACATTACATACACACACACACATCTGTACACACACATACACATATACACACACATTCACTCACATACACACATATACATACACATGCATACACATGCATACACATGCATACACACACATACACACACATACACACACATACACAAACACACACACAAACACACGCACATACACACATACACACATTCACACACATACACACACATATACATACACACATAGACACACACATAAACATATACACAAACACATACACTCACATGCATACATACACACACATGCATACATACACACACATGCATACACATGTATATGCAAACATATATACATACATACATACATGCACACATGCACACATGCACATACACACATACATACAGATATCTGTTGGAACATCAAGCTTACACTATGCTTGAGGTGGATTTGATCTCCATCAAAAAATATCGCTTGGATTATGTCGAAAGAATATCCGTTGGAGAGTTCTTTTACTATGCTCATTCATTGTATTTTTAAAAAAAGATTTTTCATGGATCTTTTACCATTGTAAAAGCCTAGAGATTCACACATGTACAAGGATAAAAAGAGAGCCCAAATTCCAAGAATTTGTGGTGGTTGAGTTGCATTCAATCAGTCAATCAATCACCTAAAAGTAGATCAAACTAGATCTTCACTTTTCCTAGATTGTAGGAAAGTGAATTGATTCCCTCTAACAACCATTCCCACCTTCATTTGAGTTCAAAATCCACTTTTAGGAGTCGTGGATCACTTCTAGAGTATATATAAAGACTTTAAATCACTTTTACAATACATGAAAGCAATATACATACACTTGTGACCATCATTGTCTTGCTCATTCATTTCTCTACATCATCTTCTTCGCCAATAGTAAGCTTGTAAAGGCTGCTACTCTCTCTACAAAGCTCCAAATTGGATGCGAGATGCCTCATTGGAAAGATATTAATGTATAGTTTATGCGTGTGAATTTGAATAGCATTTGGTCCAATAAATTGGGAGAAATTGCAATTTCTCTATCTCAGGGTCAATCTCTGCGTATTTATGAAAAACAGGAAGTACCACCGTTGAGTGTTTGATTCATTCCTATAGCATATTTTGCTTATTCCTTATACGTTTGTGCATTATATACACTCAAAACTATGTGTATCACTCCCATAAAATGATTTTTTTCTAATTTTAATCACGCTAGTTGCTATGAGCATTTGAAGTTCATTGTCTCTTCCAAAAATAATAAGTGCAAACCTATCTGTTTTGTATCGACTCCTTCTTGTTCATGCTCCAAAGTACATAGAGCACTTTATTGCACTTATCACATGCCTATAAGGTCTATTTGAGTCTCCATAAACTCAAGGGCTGGTGTTGAAGCTCAAAGTCAAGGACAAAGCATGGAAGCACATCAAAAGGTGGACACACGAGGAAAGGGAGCAAGTAGGGAGCTCCAAGAAGTGTATGTCAAATTTTCAAAAGAATCCCCTACAAAAATAGTGATTTTCATCACTAGAAACCATTGTAAATACCATTATCTATTTTTAGTAACTCCATTTTGTTCAAGCCGAGGAGTCCTCGAGCTTGAGGAGTATTAGAAGTACCATCGTACCAATTTTCATAATTTTTAGACTTCGTTTGAGCCCTCAAATAAGCCCTGGAACCTAATTTTTAACTAGGCCGGACACTAGGTCTGGACAGGGCCAAAACTAGTCAAAAAACTATAAAAAGAGCTAGAGAGCTCATTTTTGGGGTTAGCTTGTTAGAGAATAGAACTTTGGTAAGAGAACTCTTTTGCAATCTAAGCTTTCCATTGTTCCTCTCCTTGATCTTACTTTGTGCGCATGTGTGTGTATGTGTGTGCATGTTTGTGTGCTTTCACTCACGCACTTGTGCCTTCACTTGCTCGTGGTCTTCATACCGGTCCTCACGTCTCCGCGGATTGACAAGTAAAGGAGGTGGTGCTTACGCTTGAGCTACACCAAATTTTGGCGCCGTTGCCGGGGAGAGAGCTTCGAGGACGAGCGTTGTGATGGTAAGATCGTAGATTTGCGACGTTGGAAGGTAAAAAAACTGTCATTTCAGTTCATTTTTTGTTTTTTCCTCTTCATCTTCATCATCATCATCATCTCCACCTTCTTCCATCTTCTTCTTCATAGAAAATTCTTGTTTTTTAGTGCATTTTCACCATCTTCATACCATTTTTCATGCATTATTGTGTGGGAAGGAGTTAGGAGAAGCAAGGGAGAGCAAGCACTGTGTTTTTTTCATGATTTTCTGCTCATACGGAGCTCGCCATAGCCGACGCTTAGAAATTTGAATTTCCCGCCAAAAAACACGATTTTGTGATGAAAATTGCGATTCTGTGAAAATTCAAAATTTTTGAAAAATCACGATTTTCTGTTTTCCCGCCTAAAAGTTGGCTGAAAAAAATCACGATTCTGTGGTCATTCTCAGAATCGCGATTCTGTGATTGTGCTCAAAATCGCGATTCTCACAAATCACGATTTTCAGTGAAAAAAACACGATTTTGTGAAGAAAAAGGCGATTCTGTGTAATCACGTTTTTTTGCTCAAAATCGCGATTTTCAAAAACACGATTCTGTGCTCAAAATCGCGATTTTCATGTCAAAAAACACGATTCTCTAAAACACGATTCTGTGCTCAAAATCGCGATTTTCATGCCAAAAATACGATTCTGAGAAAATACGATTTTCAGCGGGCTCAAAATCGCGATTCTCACAAATCACGATTTTCAGTCAAAAAACACGATTTTGAAAAAAAAAAAAAAAAAAAAAAAAGTGATTCTATGTAATCACGTTTGTTTGCTCAAAATCGTGATTTTCGGAAACACGATTTTGTGCTCAACATCGCGATTTTCATGCCAAAAATACGATTCTGAAAAAATACGATTTTGTGAAAAAACACGATTCTCTGAGTCAAAATCGCGATTTTCATGTCAAAAAACACGATTCTCTAAAACACGATTCTGTGCTCAAAATCGCGATTTTCATGTCAAAAAACACGATTCTCTAAAACACGATTCTGTGATCAAAATCGCGATTTTCATGTCAAAAAACGCGATTTTCAGAAACACGATTTTGTGATCAAAATCGCGATTTTCATGTCAAAAAACACGATTCTCTAAAACACGATTCTGTGCTCAAAATCGCGATTTTCATGTCAAAAAACGCGATTTTCAGAAACACGATTTTGTGATCAAAATCGCGATTTTCATGTCAAAAAACCCGATTTTCAGAAACACGATTTTGTGATCAAAATCGCGATTTTCAAAACACGATTTTCTACTCAAAATCGCGATTTTCAAAACACGATTTTCTACTCAAAATCGCGATTTTCAAAACACGATTTTCTACTCAAAATCGCGATTTTCAGAAACACGATTTTCTACTCAAAATTGCGATTTTCAAAACATGATTTTGTGAAAACACGATTTTGTGAACACGATTCTCAAGGTACAAAATCGCGATTTTTTCAAAAGGTCCTGTTTGCCTGTTTTGACCCTCAGGAGCCTGAATTGGCATAACTTTTTCATCCAAAGTCCATTTTTTGAGCTCTATAGCTCGTTGGAAAGCTCGTTTCAAATCCTACACGACCTCAACTGTTTTTTTCAAGAATAACGCATTGATTTTGAGATAGGATAATTTGAAGTTGACCCTCAAGTGGGACTAGGGAACCAAGGGGACTCCAAAGAATTTTGAACCATACCAAGGGGAAATTTTGGACTCTTCACTAAAGCTTATGAACCTGAGATCTGGTAGACACTTAGGTAAGGATAAACAAAGCATTAGATCTTCTGAGGCTAGTTGTAGCTCAAGCGTAAGCACCACCTCCTTTACTTGTCAATCCGCGGAGACGTGAGGACCGGTATGAAGACCACGAGCAAGTGAAGGCACAAGTGCGTGAGTGAAAGCACACAAACATGCACACACATACACACACACGCGCACAAAGTAAGATCAAAGAGAGGAACAATGGAAAGCTTAGATTGCAAAAGAGTTCTCTTACAAAAGTTCTATTCTCTAACAAGCTAACCTCAAAAATGAGCTCTCTAGCTCTTTTTATAGTTTTTTGACTAGTTTTGGCCCTGTCCAGACCTAGTGTCCGGCCTAGTTAAAAATTAGGTTCCAGGGCTTATTTGAGGGCTCAAACGAAGTCTAAAAATTATGAAAATTGGTACGATGGTACTTCTAATACTCCTCAAGCTCGAGGACTCCTCGGCTTGAACAAAATGGAGTTACTAAAAATAGATAATGGTATTTACAATGGTTTCTAGTGATGAAAATCACTATTTTTGTAGGGGATTCTTCTGAAAATTTGACATACACTTCTTGGAGCTCCCTACTTGCTCTCTCTTCTTCTATGTCCACTTCTTTGATGTGCTTCCATGCTTTGTCCTTGACCTTGAGCTTCAACACTCCCCCCCCTCTCGAGTCTGTCGTCCCTGACAGACCCTTGTTGTAGTGATTGTTCCAAGTAGTGCCTTGAGAGGGAGTGTCCCTTCTGTATGAACACAAGTCGTCCGACGTTCTTCATCTATCACTGTGAGTCTTTGCAGGTTGTAGTCTCTTGGTATGTGCTTCTGCCTTATATTCCAGCATGACCGTGTCGTTGTGAGTCTCCGTTGATGTTTTCTAGATCTTCCAAAGTTGATCTTCATAGTAGTCAAGCCAAGTACTCATAACCCATATTGAGTGATGGGTAAGTGTGTTCGTGCATGGGTTGAAAAAAGTATGTGCCTTGTGCACGGCCTTGTAATGTAGCCCTACGCATGCTTACTTGGAAAATGCATTGGAAGAAGTATGGTGCAAAAATTGCGGGTCTTGAGCTAAGTGCTCAAGGGTATGCTGACGAAGAGGTTTCCTAAACTATTATGGTTATGGTGTTTCCAGAGTAAAGATACTTACCATGGCGAAGGTTGATGGATGTTTGCCTCTTCGTGTGGTACACTCGGCCTTTGGGATGGAACCTTGTTGATGAATGTCCATGTTGATTGTCCACTGATGAGATCTTTTGAGTGGTGGATCCCCTCTCCTCTTTTCAAAGCAACATTTGTCACTGACAATGTGCATTTCTGAGCTTGGGCTCATGCACGTTTACTTCCCTATATTGACACTCAGAGGAATATTGGACACGTGCCGGTTTCTAAGAGATTACCATGCTGATTGACATAGACCATTCACCAGTGCTACTGTTCCATACTGGTTCAGGAAATACTGAGAATTGAATTGCTTTATATTCCTTGGCAAGCAACATCGGATAACTACACCAAGCTGTGTTTCACATATACTCTTTAGCTCACCATATGCAGGAGTCTTCTCCTCCAGAACTACCTTTTGCAGATATCTCCTTGGATGCTCTGGTACATGAAGTAGTTAAGCATCACGCAAGTTGCGGACCTTCAAGCTCTTCATGGTAAGAGAAAATCATAGCTGTAGATGCCATGTTCATGCCAAATGCTTGTCCTCTACCAGATAAGGCAGCAATAATCTCACTGCTGGCTGAGACACACTGGGAACAAGCTCTCTCCCACTTCTCTCTCTTTTTTTTTTTTTTTTTTTTTTTTTTTTTTTTTTTTTTTTAATAGAGGAACATGATATCACAAAACAAGAACACAAAAGTTAGTATCAATAGAAATGTTCGACATATGTCACTGTGCTCTTGTGCATGGGATTCTCAAGTGTGTCTATGCACGGCCGTGTAATGTGGCCCTATATTAATGCATACTTTGGAAATGCATGACCTGAATGGTGCAAAAGACAGGGTTGTGCAAGGAGCACATGGTTGTTGCTCGTTCGAGGCTTTCGATGTTATTTGTGGAGGTTGATGCCGGCCTTAGTGGAGGTATCCATGGAGTCTCGAACTGATGTAATCCTCCTTATTGGAGTCCATTTTAGAACATCATTTGGCACTGTAGAGGTCACTTCAGGCGTCTTTCTCTTTGGATGCTTTCTGAACTGTGGTATCCAGTGTGGTTGATGCTTTGGTTCGGTGGAGTCTACTTGCACTTTTGGCTTCCAAACCCATATCCTTTTTGCATGTCTTCCTACTAATGTTGAAGAGCTGATTTGATCTCCCTTTGGTCTCTGTATGTGGTTCTTACCCTTTTCTCTTTTTGGCCTCTTCGTTGAAACCTTTTGCATGTGGGAGAACAAAGGTTGTTGTGGGTGTAGGATCTTCTTAGGTACCCACATCTGTAATTGCCCTTGTTGAGCTGCAGCTAACTTCTTAGGCACCCAAACTTGTTGGATATCTTGTGACGGAGCTTGTCTGAGCTGCTTCCTTCGTCTTCTGGCTTGGTTAGTGTGCATGGATGGGATTTGTGGGGGTAAGGCTGGTGGTTGCTCTCCTTTGCGTACCCAGATCTGCTTCATGCCCGGAACCGCTCTTTTACCGAATGGTGTCTTTCTATTTGATGTAGCAGTTGTCGTGAACGGTGGTGTTTGCTTGTGTGGTGGGCTCGCTACTGTGGCTACTTGAGTCTCTGGAGAAGAAGAAAGATCCACCCGCCTTCGAACCTGGTCTTCCACGACTGACTCCTTCTGCATCATAGAGCTTTTGACACGTACAACATCTTCTTTCATATGATTAGTCTTGGAAGAACGAAGAGAGGGTGTGGTGCCATGATCTAGGAGCATGCAGTTCTCTAATTCTAATGTAATGCATTGTTCATGTACCCAAACTTGAAGAATTTGACTTCTTAGGTTTAAGTTAACTGCATGGTCATAGATCCAATCTTGACCCAAGACAAGTGGTTCTGTAAGGTTCTCATCTTGACATACTAGCGCTTTGACTTTCATTGGAACATCTTGAAGGTAGATGGGAAGTTCCACCTCGCCCAAACAAGGGGTTTCCACACCTCCCAATCCTATGAGATAAGCTTCTATGGGATTGATGTTCAACCCCAAGTCTTGGCAGTAGGAAAGTTTAACTGCACTACTTGCTGCACCTGAGTCAATCAATGCTTTCACCGTCCTTGCACCCTTCCCTTGTCCTATCTCTATGGTCACAAAGGGTCTTCGGTCAATGACCTGAGAAGTCGCAATGCCTGACTTTTGACACATATCCATGTGATATTTTGGGGCTTTTGAGTTGACATCTAGGCCTAATCGCCTTAACTTATTTTGCCTAATACGCTCTCTGGCCTCTTCCTGTGCTTCTTCTCTCACTCTTAACTCTTCTTCTTTTCGCTTCTTCGCAGTGTTGAGTCTCATTAGCATATCCTCAGTAAGAGGTTCTTGATATAGCTTGACTCTACAGCCACTAATATAGTTTGGCAAAATATCTCCTTCTAGAGTGGCCAACTGAACTGCACCACTAGTGGAAATTCTATTAATGATCATGGGTCCATAACCTCTTTTTTCCAACTTACGGGCATGTTGTTTTAGTGTGTATACCAACACTAGATCTCCCTCTTTCAATCCCTTATCCTTGATGTGTGCATCAAAGTATGCCTTTTGCCTCTTCTTTGCAGCGTAGATGCCTGCTGCCGCTCGTAGCCTCGTTTCACCCAAGCGTTCGAGATCAAAGATCCTAGAGGACAATTCATGCCCATTCCACTCATACTCTTGTGCTACTTTTAAGGCAGGGATTAAGAAATCTAATGGTAGCACAGCGTTCTGTCCGAAGACCATCTGAAATGGGGTGGCGTTGAGTACCGTTTTGTAGGCAACTCGATAAGCCCAAACAGCATGATGAAGTTGTTTGTCCCAATCAGAGCGTTTATTATTTACCAATTTTGTCAATACATTACAGAGGATCTTATTGGTACTCTCGGCTTGTCCGTTGGCTTGTGGATGATAGGGGGCGGATTTCTTATGTATCACCAAGAATTCTTGGAGAAGATTTTCAATGACTTCATTCAAGAAGTGTGTGCCTCTATCGCTCACCAACTCTATTGGTAGTCCATATCTCGTGAACACATTCTCGAATAAGAACTTAGCCGTAGTCTGAGCATCATTCTTTGTTGTGGCTTTGACTTCTACCCACTTTGTAAGGTAATCTGTGGCTACAATGATGTACTCTGCATGGGAGTTTCTAGCTGGGGGGTTAATAGGACCTATGAAGTCTATGCCCCACTTCGAAAATGCACGTCCTCCCATCATTGGCCTCAAGGGCATCTCGTCTTTTCTCACTGGATATTGTGCACGTTGGCAAGTGTCACATTTCTTCACATAGGTATGCGCATCCATATGAAGAGTGGGCCACCAAAGTCCTGAGAATAGAATGGTTTTAATCACTCGGTCAGGGCCAAAATGTCCACCTGCAACACCACTGTGTGCAGTCTCTAAGACCCTTAAATAGTCTGATTCATGAACGCACAGTCTTAAGTAACCATCTTTACCTCTTCGGTATAGGTTTTCTCCTACTAAGGCATAGCCTTGAGCCTCTTGCTCCATATTTCGTCTTCTTGCTAGGCTGGCCTCTTTGGGTAATCTTCCCGATCTCATAAACTCTACCAATGGAGTACTCCAATCTGGAATTAATGATACTTGATAAAGGGTCGCATGCTCCACTGGTGGTTTCTCTCTACACATTGGACAATTCTTGATCCACGCATGTATTTCTTTGTCCATGCTAGGCCAATACACTCCTAAACGTTTCAAATTCTGCAATGTTCGTTGTTTAGAATAGTGATTTCCTAGCAATCCCTCATGAGCTTGCTGCAACCAACTACTATGTTCATCATCCTCGACACAACAAGCTAATACACCCTCAGTATCTTGTTTGTACATGCTTCCTGCCAATATGTGATATTTTTGTGATTTTACAATTTCTTCTTGTGATGTTTTCACATTCTTATTTGCAGGGCCGAAGGTTAGGACTGGTACCAACTTATTTGCCCATTTAGGAACAACTTCCAAATTGAACAGATAAGCATCAGGTAGTTCATCAGACACTCCTTGTGGTGACTCTCCTGAAGTAATGCGTGAAAGGTGATCTGCCCGAAGGTGGGTTCTACCTTTCCTGACAACAACTTCAAAGTCATACTCCATTAGTAAGAGGAACCATCTTACTAAGCGTCCAGTATTGCAAGGTTTATTGACCAAATATAACAAAGCTTGATGATCAGTGAAGAACTTGAACTTGTTGGCCAATAAATAGTGTCTAAACTTCTTTACAGCATATACCATGCCTAACCCTTCTCGCTCGGTTGTGGTATAATTTCTTTCGGCTGGGTTTAGTTGTCTACTAGCATATGCTATGGGCAAATCTAAATTCCCTTCACCTGTGGGTTGTGCCAGCACACATCCTATGGCATGATTGGATGCATCCACATGGACATGGAATGGTTTATTCCAATCAGGAGTGGTCAGTATTGGTGCTGTGCACAAACGTTTCTTTAGTTCATTGAAAGAATTCTCGCATTCGTCGTTCCACTCAAAATTAGACAACAAGGCATAAAGGGGTCTAGCTATGATCGCGTACATGTGGATAAACCTACGGTAATATCCACAATGGCCCATAAAGGCTTGTACCTCTTTAACATTCCTTGGCCTTGGCAGCTCCGCTATGGCTCGTACCTTATCTTCATCCGTTGAGATTCCATTCTTAGAAACAATATGACAGAGGATTTTACCTTGACGCACCATGAACACACACTTTTCTGGGTTCAGACACACTCGATATTCTCTACACTTGTTGAAGATTTGTCTGAGTTCAGGGATGTGAACCCGTCTTTCTTGGGAATGAGCACATAAATCATCCACATACACTTCTAAGCTCTTTCGCAAGAACTCTTTGAAGACATGACACATGAGCCTTTGGAATGTTGCAGGTGCATTGGTGAGCCCAAATGGCATCACCCGAAATGCAAAGATTCCCCACTCTGTAGCAAAAGCTGTTTTGTGTTGATCTTCTGGGGCAATGGCTACTTGATTGTAACCTGAAAATCCATCAAGGAAGCTATAAACTTCCTTGCCTGCAACACGCTCCAATAGGTGTTCTGTGATTGGAAGTGGATAACTATCTCTAATCGTAGCGGCATTAACTTTTTTAAGGTTAATACACACTCGCAACTTCCCGTTCTTCTTGGGTACCACAACAATGGGGGACACCCATTCGGTATGCTCAATCTCATAGATGAATCCAGCCTCAATCAACCTATCAATTTCTTCTTTGATTTTGGCTGCATAGGTATCATTATATGTGTAGGGCTTCTGTTTGGTGGGCTTAGCATCAGCAGTCATGGGGATAGTATGAGAACAAATTCTTGGATCTACCCCTTTCAAGTCTCTATAGTGCCATGCAAACACATCCCTATATTCCCTTAATAGAGCTATGAGCTCCATTTCTTCTCTTGCACTTAGATCATCTCCTATATATGTGCATCTCTCTTCGTTCTCTTCAATGGTCACTACAACCTTCTTGGTCTTTTCTTTATTATCATATGATTCTCCTATGATGGCCTCTCTCTTAGGCATTCGTACCAGAATTTTGCGGTCGTCAACTTCATATTTCTTGAAGTTTTCTGGTACTTCAAACAATGATTCCTCCTTTTCTTGTTTCACTGCTTTTCTTTTCTTTTTCTTTTGACTACTCTCACTTCCATCCTTTGAGTTTACTGTTTTAATACTTGTGAGAGGTTCTTCTTCTTTCTGGGTGAACACTCCTATATCTTCTAGATAGTGCTGCTCTGAGTTAAAGCAACTATCCATCACAATAGACTCCAAATCATCGTCATTCTCTTCTTCTTCTATGACATCACTAGGGTCACATTCTTCTAGCAGGGGTTGACACATGAACACTGAGATATCATAACCCTCCTCATCACAATGAGGTGTCCATTGTTCCTCATTGACAGCAATGTCCATGGTGGCTAAGATTTCTGGCCAGCCATGAGGCTCAAACTCCTCATCTGGAAAGATCATCGGTGTGTAGGCTGGGTCCCTAACTGGTCTATCTCCTAGCGAAGTTCCTTCTTCTCTTGCCTTTAAACGTTTTTCCTCTTCCTTTGCGACCTTGCACATCCACAAATGAGTATCTTCATGCAGCCATGATGGATCAGGTGAACTTTCAGAATGCACAGAGATGGAATCTTCTTTCGCTTTGTGGATAGAATTCCACTGTAGGGGTGGTACATCTCTGAAGGTGTAATCCTTCAAATTGACCTTAGTGGTGACCCCTAAGTGCTGTAAGTACAAGGAGTTAGTTCCCCAATCCTGTACTATTTGCAATTGTCGTAGGAAGGGTCTTCCTAGGATCATCTCAAAGACATTATTTTTCTCAAAGTCACATATAGCAAATGTGTGCTCAAACTCTACACCACAAGTGGTTAGAGTGATCCCTTCTAGCAATCCTAGAGGTCTTTCAAAATGACCATCAGCCATTTGAAGCTTCATTCTAGTTGGTCTTAATGTGGGCTTGCCCCATTGCTTCCACAAGGAGGTGGTCGCAATAGCAACACCAGCACCTGAATCTATGATTGCTTTGGTTGTGTAACCTTGGTAGGTGATTGGAAGATAAGTGTTACCTTCTTCACCCTCACACATGTCCCCTATTTTGTCTAGAGGTATTTCTGGTACCCTTTGCTTAGAGCCTACTTTTGGCATATTGGACTCAAGTTCTGGGACCTGATCCTTCACATGATTCCATAACTCAGGTTTTGCTTTGAGCAACTCTTCTACAGTGAGATGACACTGAACCTTAGTGTTCTTCACGACATCCGTGTTCCTTGGAACCACTGAGTCTTCATTTCTTACTAGTATTGTGGGAGCTCTAATCTGGAGTGATTCAGATTCCCATGGGCCTGGAAATTGAGGCAGTTCTTCTAAGGTATTAGATTCAAAATCTAATCTTTCGTCTTCTTGTTCTGCTTCATCTTCGTAAATAGATGGAATGTCTTGGGGAAATTGATCATGAAGATCATCAATCTCAGGAATAGGAGGGGAATTACCCTTCTCCTTGGCCCATTTCTCCTCTTGTATTTCCCGCAAGAACTCTTGAGAGTACTGTTGAATAGAAGGAGGTATTCCAGCATCCGTGGAATTAGGAACATAAGCTCCCCTTGGTGGTGAGCTTCCTCTTTCAATAACTGGTTGAGCCTGTGGAGGTAGAGAAACTTGTGGTTTGTTTACCAACTGCTCTAATCGTTCTAGTAAGCCCTGGAAATGCAAATCCGATTTGATAGAGTTTGCCTGATTGAACTTTTGACTAGTCTCAAGTATGGCTTGAGCTTGTTCTACCATTTTCATGCACATTTTCATCCGTTCAATCTCTAAATCTGCTATAGGGTAACTCTTGTCTAGGTTTGCAGCTGTAGGCCCTTCTTGAAGTCGAGCCTGGTAGGCCTTGAACATCATGTCCAAGCCTTCTGGGGTTGGATCTGCAAGAACAGACCCTGGTTGCGGTCTATTTACAATGGGTGGTGGGGTGGGATGAGGTGGAGTGGATGGAGTTTCGGCATGCGAGGGGCTTTGAGATGCAATGTCTTCTATTTTTGTTTTCGCTTCTTTTAAGCTTTCTTCTAGTTCCGATAACTTTTTATTCCACTTGCGATTGGCCTTCTCTCTGGTATCCTTCCATGTTCTTGTTTTCCTCTTACTAGGCTCTCCCGATTCACTCGACTCTGAGTGTTCTACTGGTTTATCCTGTTTTAAGGCTTGTGCTCTAGTGACAGCTTGTATAGGAGCCACATTGCTACTACTTGAACTTGGATCTGCCACTAAGCCTACCACATTAATGGGTGTAATCTTGGGTGCACTAGAGGGGTTTCTTGGACAATCTCTGGGGAGATGGTCTTTGCCACAATCAGGACAAAAGGCCTGTATTGTGATAGCCTGTCCTTGACTCGGAGATGGTGGGTGGGGACAGTCACGAATGAAATGGTCACCATGACATCTGAAACAAGATCCTCTAGGGGCTTGTGGTCTCATTTGTCTCAACTGGGGCCTAGGGTTAGGATTTGTGTACATGACCTTGGAGTATTCTGGCTCCCAATTTTGCTCCATAGGCGGTGCCTCATATTGATACGAGTAAATCTCACTATGTTCAGGTGACTCTGTGTAATAAGCATGTGGACTACCTTCATGGGAGTAGTCTGAACTATGAGCATGAGAGTCATTATCTGGTATCAATGGGGTTAATGGCACCAAAGTTCTATTTGGATTTTCCTCTCCCACAACATACTTGACTGGAATCACGTTGGCTGGAGCTGGTGGTTGGTTTACCAAGACAGGTTGTGGCCTATATGGTACCTGATATTGCTGTTGTGGTCTGTAATATGGCTGTTGGTATTGATTCTGATACCTACCTTGTGGGTAAGGTTGCTGATAATTTTGTCTAACAGCCTGCCTATTGTAGGGACAATCTTGAGCCGTGTGGTTTGTGTATTTTCTCTCAATAGTGCAATATGGAGCATTCCTTTCTCTAATGTTTTGGTTTTGCATTGGGCATACGTTAGCCATGTGGTCACCTCCGCAAGTATAGCACCGATTCAATGAAGTGACTCCCTGTGTTTGTTTATTTTGGACTCCCAGCTTCTTGGCAACTTGCTCAGCTATCTCTTCTATTTCTGTGGAGATCTTTGAAGTATGACTAGTAGAACTATCCGAATCTTTGTAGAGTTCGGCCAATCCTAACTCCTCACCCAAGTTATCTTCTATGTCTATGCACGTCCGCACACACTCTTCTATGGATCTAGGATCTTTCAAGTATACATAGGATCTTAACTTTGTGCTCAATAAGCCATCTAAAAACAAAGCCACTTGTTTGGCTGGTGTGGGTAGCTCTGGAGCAGGGCATCTTTCTAGGTACTGTCTGAACCTTCTACCTGCTAGTCGCACTGTTTCTTGGGGTGTCTGCTTGAAACTATGGATCAGGGACGATGTGTTATGCCTGATACCACTCTTGGAAAATTCTACAATGAATTCGTCTAGCAGTTGACCTATATCGCGATAGCTGCTTCTATTCAATGGTTGAAACCAAGCTAAGGCCGTGCCTTTAAGGGTCAAACCAAATGCCTCGTACTGGGTGAACCAGTCCTCAATTTGTTCGGCTCTCAGCACTTGTTTGTACTCGGCCACATGATCATAAGGATCCCCTGTCCCATCGAAATAGTTCTTCATTGCCTTGATCACGTGACTGGGTTTAATGGTTCTTGGGTACTCCCGGGGTCTAAGCAATGGAAAATCCTGTTCATCTCTTTGTTGCCTATGTGCTTGATGTCTCTCTCTTTCAGGTCTTTCATTTTCAAATCCTAACCTATTCCTGCCCACGGTGTGTGCAAAACTTACCTCAGGTCTCTCTCTAGTTCTTTCTCTCTGGGCTTCATGAGCCTGGGATGATCCTACCCCTTGGAGGCCATGGGAAACATTGGATCTTGGTGGGGGGAAAATCATGTCATTCTTCCATGTATATGCATGTCTATCATGTTCCGTTACCAAGAAAGTTTTCTCTGATGTGTTATCCAGGTAGACAACTTTGCCTGGTATCTCAGGATCTTTGAATTCATAGATGATAACTATGCCCAATTGGCTAGGTTGATCTGGCTTGAACCTCCAAAAGGCTTCCTCTGTTTCTCTATTCAAAAATAGTTCTATGCTTTTGTTGTCTTGAGGGATCCAGTCCGGAGTGATCACTTGGGTCAAAACTGACTTACCTCTAGGAGTCTGGGGTCCTTGTCCTACGTTTCCTTGTTCTAGGTCTCCTATCTCATTCTCATGAATGATATTTCCAAACTCATCGGTCCTATCTGGTTGGTTGGTAACCACATACATGGTTCCTTCCTTATCAATGTATGAACCCTCTTCGAACTTGACCACCGGGTGTTCAAGTCCAAAGGATTGATCTGGATTTTTGAGTTGGACCACTGATCGCCTCAGACCATCCTCATAGATGCGAGCACCTAATTGGTTGGTCCGAATATATTCCAACTGTGTCTTATAGGGACCTTCCGGTGTTTGTAGATGGGCAGTCCCTGAGCCACCTGCAGGTTTTCCCATACTAAAAGACATTTCTGAATCACTTGTGTCTGATCTGAGTAAAAGATGACCACTTAGTTGTTGTGCCCAAGACTTGGATGTATGGTTGACACTAGCCTCAGAAGATCTAATGCTTTGTTTATCCTTGCCTAAGTGTCTACCAGATCTCAGGTTCATAAGCTTTAGTCAAGAGTCCAAATTTTCCCTTTGGTATGGTTCACAATTCTTTAGAGCCCCCTTGGTTCCCTAGTCCCACCTGAGGGTCAACTTCAAATTATCCTATCTCAAAATCAACGCATTATTCTTGAAAAAAACAGTTGGGATCGTGTAGGATTTGAAACGAGCTTTCCAACAAGCTATAGAGCTCAAAAAATGGACTTTGGATGAGAAAGTTATGTCAAATCAGGCTCCTGGGGGTCAAAACAGGCAAACAGGACCTTTGGAGAAAATCGCGATTTTGTGAACTTTCTGAAAATCGCGATGCTGTGACCTCAAAAAAATCGCGATGTTGAGCACAAAATCGTGTTTCTGAAAATCGCGATGTTGATCACAAAATCGTGTTTCTGAAAATCGCGATGTTGTGCAGAAAATCGTGATTTGAAAATCGCGATTTTGATCACAAAATCGTGTTTTTGAAAATCGCGATGTTGTGCAGAAAATCGTGATTTGAAAATCGCGATGTTGATCACAAAATCGTGTTTCTGAAAATCGCGATGTTGGTCACAAAATCGTGTTTCAGAGAATCGCGATGTTGATCACAAAATCGTGTTTCTGAAAATCGCGATGTTGATCACAAAATCGTGTTTCTGAGAATCGCGATGTTGATCACAAAATCGTGTTTCTGAAAATCGCGATGTTGATCACAAAATCGTGTTTCTGAAAATCGCGATTTTGAGCAGAAAATCGTGATTTACAAAATCGTGTTTTTGACTGAAAATCGTGTTTTCTCAGAATCGTGTTTTTGACATGAAAATCGCGATTTTGAGCAGAAAATCGTGAATTGAAAATCGCGATTTTGAGCAAAAATTCGTGTTTTCTCAAAATCGTGTTTTTGACTTGAAAATCGCGATTTTGTCCCACAGAATCGTGTTTTTCTCAAAATCGTATTTTTGGCTGAAAATCGTGATTTGTGAGAATCGCGATTTTGAGCAGAAAGTCGTGTTTTTCACAAAATCGTGTTTTTTGCTGAAAATCGTGATTGGTGAGAATCGCGATTTTGAGCAGAGAATCGTGTTTTTTTGAAAATCGTATTTTTCACATGAAAATCGCGATGTTGAGCACAAAATCGTGTTTTTGAAAATCGCGATTTTGAGCAAAAAATCGTGTTTTCACAGAATCGCCTTTTTCACAAAATCGTGTTTTTGCTGAAAATCGTGATTGGTGAGAATCGCGATTTTGAGCAGAGAATCGTGTTTTTTTGAGAATCGCGATTTTAAGCAGAGAATTGTGTTTTTTTGAGGAAAACACAGAATCGCGATTCTTTTCAACCAACTTTTAGGCGGGAAAACTGAAAATCGTGATTTTTCAAAAAATTTTGAATTTTCTCAGAATCGCGATTTTCATCACAGAATCGCGTTTTTTGGCGGGAAATTCAAATTTCTGAGCGCCGGCTATGGCGAGCTCCGTATGAGCAGAAAATCATGAAAAAAACACAGCGCTTGCTCTCCCTTGCACCTCCTAACCCCTTCCCACACAATAATGCATGAAAAATGGTATGAAAATGGTGAAAATGCACTAAAAAACAAGAAATTTCTATGAAGAAGAAGATGGAAGAAGGTGGAGATGATGATGATGATGAAGATGAAGAGGAAAAAACAGAAAATGAACTAAAATGATAGTTTTTTTACCGTCCAACGTCGCAAATCTACGATCTTACCATCACAACGCTCGTCCTCGAAGCTCTCTCCCCGGCAACGGCGCCAAAATTTGGTGTAGCTCAAGCGTAAGCACCACCTCCTTTACTTGTCAATCCGCGGAGACGTGAGGACCGGTATGAAGACCACGAGCAAGTGAAGGCACAAGTGCGTGAGTGAAAGCACACAAACATGCACACACATACACACACACGCGCACAAAGTAAGATCAAAGAGAGGAACAATGGAAAGCTTAGATTGCAAAAGAGTTCTCTTACAAAAGTTCTATTCTCTAACAAGCTAACCTCAAAAATGAGCTCTCTAGCTCTTTTTATAGTTTTTTGACTAGTTTTGGCCCTGTCCAGACCTAGTGTCCGGCCTAGTTAAAAATTAGGTTCCAGGGCTTATTTGAGGGCTCAAACGAAGTCTAAAAATTATGAAAATTGGTACGATGGTAATTCTAATACTCCTCAAGCTCGAGGACTCCTCGGCTTGAACAAAATGGAGTTACTAAAAATAGATAATGGTATTTACAATGGTTTCTAGTGATGAAAATCACTATTTTTGTAGGGGATTCTTCTGAAAATTTGACATACACTTCTTGGAGCTCCCTACTTGCTCTCTCTTCTTCTATGTCCACTTCTTTGATGTGCTTCCATGCTTTGTCCTTGACCTTGAGCTTCAACACTAGTGTCAACCATACATCCAAGTCTTGGGCACAACAACTAAGTGGTCATCTTTTACTAAGTTCAGACACAAGTGAAACGAGCTTTCCAACAAGCTATAGAGCTCAAAAAATGGACTTTGGATGAGAAAGTTATGTCAAATCAGGCTCCTGGGGGTCAAAACAGGCAAACAGGACCTTTGGAGAAAATCGCGATTTTGTGAACTTTCTGAAAATCGCGATGCTGTGACCTCAAAAAAATCGCGATGTTGAGCACAAAATCGTGTTTCTGAAAATCGCGATGTTGATCACAAAATCGTGTTTCTGAAAATCGCGATGTTGTGCAGAAAATCGTGATTTGAAAATCGCGATTTTGATCACAAAATCGTGTTTTTGAAAATCGCGATGTTGTGCAGAAAATCGTGATTTGAAAATCGCGATGTTGATCACAAAATCGTGTTTCTGAAAATCGCGATGTTGGTCACAAAATCGTGTTTCAGAGAATCGCGATGTTGATCACAAAATCGTGTTTCTGAAAATCGCGATGTTGATCACAAAATCGTGTTTCTGAGAATCGCGATGTTGATCACAAAATCGTGTTTCTGAAAATCGCGATGTTGATCACAAAATCGTGTTTCTGAAAATCGCGATTTTGAGCAGAAAATCGTGATTTACAAAATCGTGTTTTTGACTGAAAATCGTGTTTTCTCAGAATCGTGTTTTTGACATGAAAATCGCGATTTTGAGCAGAAAATCGTGAATTGAAAATCGCGATTTTGAGCAAAAATTCGTGTTTTCTCAAAATCGTGTTTTTGACTTGAAAATCGCGATTTTGTCCCACAGAATCGTGTTTTTCTCAAAATCGTATTTTTGGCTGAAAATCGTGATTTGTGAGAATCGCGATTTTGAGCAGAAAGTCGTGTTTTTCACAAAATCGTGTTTTTTGCTGAAAATCGTGATTGGTGAGAATCGCGATTTTGAGCAGAGAATCGTGTTTTTTTGAAAATCGTATTTTTCACATGAAAATCGCGATGTTGAGCACAAAATCGTGTTTTTGAAAATCGCGATTTTGAGCAAAAAATCGTGTTTTCACAGAATCGCCTTTTTCAAAAAATCGTGTTTTTGCTGAAAATCGTGATTGGTGAGAATCGCGATTTTGAGCAGAGAATCGTGTTTTTTTGAGAATCGCGATTTTAAGCAGAGAATTGTGTTTTTTTGAGGAAAAAACAGAATCGCGATTCTTTTCAACCAACTTTTAGGCGGGAAAACTGAAAATCGTGATTTTTCAAAAAATTTTGAATTTTCTCAGAATCGCGATTTTCATCACAGAATCGCGTTTTTTGGCGGGAAATTCAAATTTCTGAGCGCCGGCTATGGCGAGCTCCGTATGAGCAGAAAATCATGAAAAAAACACAGCGCTTGCTCTCCCTTGCACCTCCTAACCCCTTCCCACACAATAATGCATGAAAAATGGTATGAAAATGGTGAAAATGCACTAAAAAACAAGAAATTTCTATGAAGAAGAAGATGGAAGAAGGTGGAGATGATGATGATGATGAAGATGAAGAGGAAAAAACAGAAAATGAACTAAAATGATAGTTTTTTTACCGTCCAACGTCGCAAATCTACGATCTTACCATCACAACGCTCGTCCTCGAAGCTCTCTCCCCGGCAACGGCGCCAAAATTTGGTGTAGCTCAAGCGTAAGCACCACCTCCTTTACTTGTCAATCCGCGGAGACGTGAGGACCGGTATGAAGACCACGAGCAAGTGAAGGCACAAGTGCGTGAGTGAAAGCACACAAACATGCACACACATACACACACACGCGCACAAAGTAAGATCAAAGAGAGGAACAATGGAAAGCTTAGATTGCAAAAGAGTTCTCTTACAAAAGTTCTATTCTCTAACAAGCTAACCTCAAAAATGAGCTCTCTAGCTCTTTTTATAGTTTTTTGACTAGTTTTGGCCCTGTCCAGACCTAGTGTCCGGCCTAGTTAAAAATTAGGTTCCAGGGCTTATTTGAGGGCTCAAACGAAGTCTAAAAATTATGAAAATTGGTACGATGGTAATTCTAATACTCCTCAAGCTCGAGGACTCCTCGGCTTGAACAAAATGGAGTTACTAAAAATAGATAATGGTATTTACAATGGTTTCTAGTGATGAAAATCACTATTTTTGTAGGGGATTCTTCTGAAAATTTGACATACACTTCTTGGAGCTCCCTACTTGCTCTCTCTTCTTCTATGTCCACTTCTTTGATGTGCTTCCATGCTTTGTCCTTGACCTTGAGCTTCAACACTAGTGTCAACCATACATCCAAGTCTTGGGCACAACAACTAAGTGGTCATCTTTTACTAAGTTCAGACACAAGTGAAACGAGCTTTCCAACAAGCTATAGAGCTCAAAAAATGGACTTTGGATGAGAAAGTTATGTCAAATCAGGCTCCTGGGGGTCAAAACAGGCAAACAGGACCTTTGGAGAAAATCGCGATTTTGTGAACTTTCTGAAAATCGCGATGCTGTGACCTCAAAAAAATCGCGATGTTGAGCACAAAATCGTGTTTCTGAAAATCGCGATGTTGATCACAAAATCGTGTTTCTGAAAATCGCGATGTTGTGCAGAAAATCGTGATTTGAAAATCGCGATTTTGATCACAAAATCGTGTTTTTGAAAATCGCGATGTTGTGCAGAAAATCGTGATTTGAAAATCGCGATGTTGATCACAAAATCGTGTTTCTGAAAATCGCGATGTTGGTCACAAAATCGTGTTTCAGAGAATCGCGATGTTGATCACAAAATCGTGTTTCTGAAAATCGCGATGTTGATCACAAAATCGTGTTTCTGAGAATCGCGATGTTGATCACAAAATCGTGTTTCTGAAAATCGTGATGTTGATCACAAAATCGTGTTTTTGAAAATCGCGATTTTGAGCAGAAAATCGTGATTTACAAAATCGTGTTTTTGACTGAAAATCGTGTTTTCTCAGAATCGTGTTTTTGACATGAAAATCGCGATTTTGAGCAGAAAATCGTGAATTGAAAATCGCGATTTTGAGCAAAAATTCGTGTTTTCTCAAAATCGTGTTTTTGACTTGAAAATCGCGATTTTGTCCCACAGAATCGTGTTTTTCTCAAAATCGTATTTTTGGCTGAAAATCGTGATTTGTGAGAATCGCGATTTTGAGCAGAAAGTCGTGTTTTTCACAAAATCGTGTTTTTTGCTGAAAATCGTGATTGGTGAGAATCGCGATTTTGAGCAGAGAATCGTGTTTTTTTGAAAATCGTATTTTTCACATGAAAATCGCGATGTTGAGCACAAAATCGTGTTTTTGAAAATCGCGATTTTGAGCAAAAAATCGTGTTTTCACAGAATCGCCTTTTTCACAAAATCGTGTTTTTGCTGAAAATCGTGATTGGTGAGAATCGCGATTTTGAGCAGAGAATCGTGTTTTTTTGAGAATCGCGATTTTAAGCAGAGAATTGTGTTTTTTTGAGGAAAACACAGAATCGCGATTCTTTTCAACCAACTTTTAGGCGGGAAAACTGAAAATCGTGATTTTTCAAAAAATTTTGAATTTTCTCAGAATCGCGATTTTCATCACAGAATCGCGTTTTTTGGCGGGAAATTCAAATTTCTGAGCGCCGGCTATGGCGAGCTCCGTATGAGCAGAAAATCATGAAAAAAACACAGCGCTTGCTCTCCCTTGCACCTCCTAACCCCTTCCCACACAATAATGCATGAAAAATGGTATGAAAATGGTGAAAATGCACTAAAAAACAAGAAATTTCTATGAAGAAGAAGATGGAAGAAGGTGGAGATGATGATGATGATGAAGATGAAGAGGAAAAAACAGAAAATGAACTAAAATGATAGTTTTTTTACCGTCCAACGTCGCAAATCTACGATCTTACCATCACAACGCTCGTCCTCGAAGCTCTCTCCCCGGCAACGGCGCCAAAATTTGGTGTAGCTCAAGCGTAAGCACCACCTCCTTTACTTGTCAATCCGCGGAGACGTGAGGACCGGTATGAAGACCACGAGCAAGTGAAGGCACAAGTGCGTGAGTGAAAGCACACAAACATGCACACACATACACACACACGCGCACAAAGTAAGATCAAAGAGAGGAACAATGGAAAGCTTAGATTGCAAAAGAGTTCTCTTACAAAAGTTCTATTCTCTAACAAGCTAACCTCAAAAATGAGCTCTCTAGCTCTTTTTATAGTTTTTTGACTAGTTTTGGCCCTGTCCAGACCTAGTGTCCGGCCTAGTTAAAAATTAGGTTCCAGGGCTTATTTGAGGGCTCAAACGAAGTCTAAAAATTATGAAAATTGGTACGATGGTAATTCTAATACTCCTCAAGCTCGAGGACTCCTCGGCTTGAACAAAATGGAGTTACTAAAAATAGATAATGGTATTTACAATGGTTTCTAGTGATGAAAATCACTATTTTTGTAGGGGATTCTTCTGAAAATTTGACATACACTTCTTGGAGCTCCCTACTTGCTCTCTCTTCTTCTATGTCCACTTCTTTGATGTGCTTCCATGCTTTGTCCTTGACCTTGAGCTTCAACACTAGTGTCAACCATACATCCAAGTCTTGGGCACAACAACTAAGTGGTCATCTTTTACTAAGTTCAGACACAAGTGAAACGAGCTTTCCAACAAGCTATAGAGCTCAAAAAATGGACTTTGGATGAGAAAGTTATGTCAAATCAGGCTCCTGGGGGTCAAAACAGGCAAACAGGACCTTTGGAGAAAATCGCGATTTTGTGAACTTTCTGAAAATCGCGATGCTGTGACCTCAAAAAAATCGCGATGTTGAGCACAAAATCGTGTTTCTGAAAATCGCGATGTTGATCACAAAATCGTGTTTCTGAAAATCGCGATGTTGTGCAGAAAATCGTGATTTGAAAATCGCGATTTTGATCACAAAATCGTGTTTTTGAAAATCGCGATGTTGTGCAGAAAATCGTGATTTGAAAATCGCGATGTTGATCACAAAATCGTGTTTCTGAAAATCGCGATGTTGGTCACAAAATCGTGTTTCAGAGAATCGCGATGTTGATCACAAAATCGTGTTTCTGAAAATCGCGATGTTGATCACAAAATCGTGTTTCTGAGAATCGCGATGTTGATCACAAAATCGTGTTTCTGAAAATCGCGATGTTGATCACAAAATCGTGTTTCTGAAAATCGCGATTTTGAGCAGAAAATCGTGATTTACAAAATCGTGTTTTTGACTGAAAATCGTGTTTTCTCAGAATCGTGTTTTTGACATGAAAATCGCGATTTTGAGCAGAAAATCGTGAATTGAAAATCGCGATTTTGAGCAAAAATTCGTGTTTTCTCAAAATCGTGTTTTTGACTTGAAAATCGCGATTTTGTCCCACAGAATCGTGTTTTTCTCAAAATCGTATTTTTGGCTGAAAATCGTGATTTGTGAGAATCGCGATTTTGAGCAGAAAGTCGTGTTTTTCACAAAATCGTGTTTTTTGCTGAAAATCGTGATTGGTGAGAATCGCGATTTTGAGCAGAGAATCGTGTTTTTTTGAAAATCGTATTTTTCACATGAAAATCGCGATGTTGAGCACAAAATCGTGTTTTTGAAAATCGCGATTTTGAGCAAAAAATCGTGTTTTCACAGAATCGCCTTTTTCACAAAATCGTGTTTTTGCTGAAAATCGTGATTGGTGAGAATCGCGATTTTGAGCAGAGAATCGTGTTTTTTTGAGAATCGCGATTTTAAGCAGAGAATTGTGTTTTTTTGAGGAAAACACAGAATCGCGATTCTTTTCAACCAACTTTTAGGCGGGAAAACTGAAAATCGTGATTTTTCAAAAAATTTTGAATTTTCTCAGAATCGCGATTTTCATCACAGAATCGCGTTTTTTGGCGGGAAATTCAAATTTCTGAGCGCCGGCTATGGCGAGCTCCGTATGAGCAGAAAATCATGAAAAAAACACAGCGCTTGCTCTCCCTTGCACCTCCTAACCCCTTCCCACACAATAATGCATGAAAAATGGTATGAAAATGGTGAAAATGCACTAAAAAACAAGAAATTTCTATGAAGAAGAAGATGGAAGAAGGTGGAGATGATGATGATGATGAAGATGAAGAGGAAAAAACAGAAAATGAACTAAAATGATAGTTTTTTTACCGTCCAACGTCGCAAATCTACGATCTTACCATCACAACGCTCGTCCTCGAAGCTCTCTCCCCGGCAACGGCGCCAAAATTTGGTGTAGCTCAAGCGTAAGCACCACCTCCTTTACTTGTCAATCCGCGGAGACGTGAGGACCGGTATGAAGACCACGAGCAAGTGAAGGCACAAGTGCGTGAGTGAAAGCACACAAACATGCACACACATACACACACACGCGCACAAAGTAAGATCAAAGAGAGGAACAATGGAAAGCTTAGATTGCAAAAGAGTTCTCTTACAAAAGTTCTATTCTCTAACAAGCTAACCTCAAAAATGAGCTCTCTAGCTCTTTTTATAGTTTTTTGACTAGTTTTGGCCCTGTCCAGACCTAGTGTCCGGCCTAGTTAAAAATTAGGTTCCAGGGCTTATTTGAGGGCTCAAACGAAGTCTAAAAATTATGAAAATTGGTACGATGGTACTTCTAATACTCCTCAAGCTCGAGGACTCCTCGGCTTGAACAAAATGGAGTTACTAAAAATAGATAATGGTATTTACAATGGTTTCTAGTGATGAAAATCACTATTTTTGTAGGGGATTCTTCTGAAAATTTGACATACACTTCTTGGAGCTCCCTACTTGCTCTCTCTTCTTCTATGTCCACTTCTTTGATGTGCTTCCATGCTTTGTCCTTGACCTTGAGCTTCAACACTAGTGTCAACCATACATCCAAGTCTTGGGCACAACAACTAAGTGGTCATCTTTTACTAAGTTCAGACACAAGTGATTCAGAAATGTCTTTTAGTATGGGAAAACCTGCAGGTGGCTCAGGGACTGCCCATCTACAAACACCAGAAGGGCCCTATAAGACACAGTTGGAATATATTCGGACCAACCATTTAGGTGCTCGCATCTATGAGGATGGTCTGAGGCGATCAGTGGTCCAACTCAAAAATCCAGATCAATCCTTTGGACTTGAACACCCGGTGGTCAAGTTCAAAGAGGGTTCATACATTGATAAGGAAGGAACCATGTATGTGGTCACCAACCTACCAGATAGGACTGAT
This sequence comes from Ceratopteris richardii, assembly GCA_020310875.1. Lineage (NCBI taxonomy): Eukaryota > Viridiplantae > Streptophyta > Polypodiopsida > Polypodiales > Pteridaceae > Ceratopteris > Ceratopteris richardii. The sequence goes on along the minus strand of CM035417.1, from coordinate 189,750,055 downwards.
GAGTTTGGAAATGTCATTCCTGAGAATGAAATAGGAGACCTAGAACAAGGAAACGTAGGACAAGGACCCCAGACTCCTAGAGGTAAGTCAGTTTTGACCCGAGTGATCACTCCGGACTGGATCCCTGAAGACAACAAAAGCATAGAACTATTTTTGAATAGAGAAACAGAGAAAGCCTTTTGGAGGTTCAAGCCAGATCAACCTAGCCAATTGGGCATAGTCATCATCTACGAGTTCAAGGATCCAGAGATACCAGGAAAGGTTGTCTACCTGGATAACACATCAGAGAAAATTTTCTTGGTAACAGAACATGATAGACATGCATATACTTGGAAGAATGAATTGATTTTCCCCCCACCAAGATCCAATGTTTCCCATGGCCTCCAAGGAGTAGGATCATCCCACGCTCATGAAGCCCAGAGAGGAAGAACTAGAGAGAGACCTGAGGTAAGTTTTGCACACACCGTGGGCAGGAATAGAGCAGGATTTGAAAATGAAAGACCTGAAAGAGAGAGACATCAAGCACATAGGCAACAAAGAGATGAACAGGATTTTCCATTGCCTAGACCCCGAGAGTACCCAAGAACCCTTAGACCCATTCAAGTGATCAAGGCAATGAAGAACTATTTCGATGGGACAGGGGATCCTTATGATCATGTGGCTGAGTACAAACAAGTGCTGAGAGCCGAACAAATTGAGGACTGGTTCACCCAGTACGAGGCATTTGGTTTGACCCTTAAGGGCACTGCCTTAGCTTGGTTTCAACCATTGAGTAGAAGCAGCTATCACGATATAGGTCAACTGCTAGACGAATTCATTGTAGAATTTTCCAAGAGTGGTATCAGGCATAACACATCATCCTTGATCCACAGCTTCAAGCAGACTCCCCAAGAAACAGTGCGACTAGCAGGTAGAAGATTCAGACAGTATCTAGAAAGATGCCCTGCTCTAGAGTTACCCACTCCAGCTAAACAAGTGGCTTTGTTCTTAGATGGCTTACTGAGCACAAAATTAAGATCATATGTGTACTTGAAAGAGCCTAGATCCATAGAAGAGTGCGTGCGGACGTGCATCGACATAGAAGATAACTTGGGTGAGGAGTTAGGATTATCCAAACTCTATAAGGATTCAGATAGTTCTACTAGTCATACTTCAAAAATCTCCACGGAAATAGAGGAGATAGTTGAGCAAGTTGCCAAGAAGTTGGGAGTCCAAAATAAACAAACACAGAGAGTCACTCTAGTGAATCGGTGTTATACTTGCGGAGGTGACCACATGGCTAATGTATGCCCAATGCAAAACCAAAACATTAGAGAAAGGAATGCTCCATATTGCACTATTGAGAGAAAATACACAAACCACACGGCTCAAGATTGTCCCTACAATAGGCAGGCTGTTAGACAGAATTATCAGCAACCTTACCCACAAGGTAGGTATCAGAACCAATACCAACAGCCATATTATAGACCACAACAGCAATATCAGGTACCATATAGGCCACAACCTGTCTTGGGAAACCAACCACCAGCTCCAGCCAACGTGATTCCAGTCAAATATGCTGTGGGAGAGGAAAATCCAAATAGAGCATTGGTGCCCCTAACCCCATTGATACCAGATAATGATTTTCATGCTCATAGTTCAGACTACTCTCATGAAGGTAGTCCACATGCGTATTACACAGAGTCACCTGAACATAGTGAGATTTACTCGTATCAATATGAGGTACCACCTATGGAGCAAAATTGGGAGCCAGAATACTCCAATGTTGATGGAGAGTGTTAATCTCCAAAAGAACAAGTTAACCTTGAATTTAGATCACCTCTATATTAAGATTAACATTAGACTCCACCAAACTTAGAGATCATTCACCAAATTATCAGAAAATTGATTATTCTGAAAAATTCAGCTTCTTCAGAAAAGTCTGCTGCAGATTAATCACTCATTGACTAATCAATTCTGTAAAGTTTTTGACAAAACTTTGTACAACACTTCGCCTTGAGATTGCGCAACTTTACCAAGTTAAATTTCTCAAAATGATTGAGTACACTTTGAGAAATCATACAAACAAGTTACCTATGTGTAAAACACCTTCTCTGCAGTAGCGACTTTGACACCTGCAACTTCTTAGCACTGATTCTCACAATGTCGAACCCGTTTGATCAAGATCTTTTAGCCATAGATGGCTCACCTTCTAACTTAGATTTTAAGCCCTCACTTGTGTAAAACTTTACATCACACACTGAGAAATCTTCATTTCTCTGAACATGAAATCTGCGCCAGTTTTGTTGACTCTCAGAACATCTTCACATATGAATGTTCCTAAACAAAATTCTCTCAACCTGATTGCAATTGACCTCTCAAATTCTAGCCATAGATAGATTAGCTATGAACTTAGATACGTGCAGAAGGATTTCTCAAAAGATTAAGCACAGAAGGAGAATGGGAGAGAAGATCGACGCGCAGAAATCTACAACATTTTCTTCTTCATTACTTTTCATGCATATGGTTGATGATACACACAATGTTCATCACCTATTCACCTATTCTTCTCTATCTGATCTATATCACTCTCTCTTCACGAATACATATCTGTAGATATATATACGAGTCTAACTCGTCATCTTTTCCAAAAATACATTGAACTATTTACAAGAGTAATATACAAAAGAAACATTTCTAATTCTATTTTCTTCCTTTGAAAGTAATCTTCATCCTTCCACATATCTTTTCACTTTTGGACTTCATGTAATCACCTATTGATGATTGCTCTGCTCCAACAAATGTCATGTACACAAATCCTAACCCTAGGCCCCAGTTGAGACAAATGAGACCACAAGCCCCTAGAGGATCTTGTTTCAGATGTCAAGGTGATCATTTCATTCGTGACTGTCCCCACCCACCATCTCCGAGTCAAGGACAGGCTATCACAATACAGGCTTTTTGTCCTGATTGTGGCAAAGACCATCTCCCCAGAGATTGTCCAAGAAACCCCTCCAATGCACCCAAGATTACACCCATTAATGTGGTAGGCTTAGTGGCAGATTCAAGTTCAAGTAGGAGCAATGTGGCTCCTATACAAGCTGTCACTAGAGCACAAGCCTTAAAACAGGATAAACCAGTAGAACAATCAGAGTCGAGTGAATCAGGAGAGCCTAGTAAGAGGAAAACAAGAACATGGAAGGATACTAGAGAGAAGGCCAATCACAAGTGGAATAAAAAGTTATCGGAACTAGAAGAAAGCTTAAAAGAAGCGAAAACCAAAATAGAAGACATTGCATCTCAAAGCCCCTCGCATGCCGAAACTCCATCCACTCCACCTCATCCCACCCCACCACCCATTGTAAATAGACCACAACCAGGGTCTGTTCTTGCAGATCCAACCCCAGAAGGCTTGGACATGATGTTCAAGGCCTACTAGGCTCGACTTCAAGAAGGGCCTACAGCTGCAAACCTAGACAAGAGTTACCCTAGAGCGGACTTAGAGATTGAACGGATGAAAATGTGCATGAAAATGGTAGAACAAGCTCAAGCCATACTGGAGACTAGTCAAAAGTTCAATCAGACAAACTCTATCAAATCAGATTTGCATTTCCAGGGCTTACTAGAAAGATTAGAGCAGTTGGTAAGCAAACCACAAGTTTCTTTACCTCCACAAGCTCAACCAGTTATTGAAAGAGGAAGCTCACCACCAATGGGAGCTTATGTTCCTAATTCCACGGATCCAGGAATACCTCCTTCAATTCAACAGTACTCTCAAGAATTCTTGCGGGAAATACAAGAAGAGAAATGGGCCAAGGAGAAGGGTAATTCCCCTCCTATTCCTGAGATTGATGATCTTCATGATCAATTTCCCCAAGACATCCCATCTATTTACGAAGTTGAAGCAGAACAACAAGAAGACGAAAGGTTAGATTTTGAATCTAATACCTTAGAAGAACTGCCTCAATTTCCAGGCCCATGGGAATCTGAATCTCTCCAGATTAGATCTCCCACAATACTAGTAAGAAATGAAGACTCAGTGGTTCCAAGGAACACGGATGTCGTGAAGAACACTAAGGTTCAGTGTCATCTCACTGTAGAAGAGCTGCTCAAAGCAAAACCTGAGCTCTAGAATCATGTGAAGGATCAGGTTCCAGAACTTGATTCCAACATGCCAAAAGCAGGCTCCAAGCAAAGGGTACCAGAGATACCTCTAGACAAAATAGGGGACATGTGTGAGGGTGAAGAAGGTAATACTTATCTTCCAATCACCTACCAAGGTTACACAACCAAAGCAATCATAGATTCAGGTGCTGGTGTTGCTATTGCGACCACCTCCTTGTGGAAGCAATGGGGCAAGCCCACATTAAGACCAACTAGAATGAAGCTTCAAATGGCTGATGGTCATTTTGAAAGACCTCTAGGATTGCTAGAAGGGATCACTCTAACCACTTGTGGTGTAGAGTTTGAGCACACATTTGCTATATGTGACTTTGAGAAAAATAATGTCTATGAGATGATCCTAGGAAGACCCTTCCTACGACAATTGCAAATAGTACAGGATTGGGGAACTAACTCCTTGTACTTACAGCACTTAGGGGTTACCACCAAGGTCAATTTGAAGGATTACACCTTCAGAGATGTACCACCCCTACAGTGGAATTCTATCCACAAAGTGAAAGAAGATTCCATCTCTGTGCATTCTGAAAGCTCACCTGATCCATCATGGCTGCATGAAGATACTCATTTGTGGATGTGCAAAGTCGCAAAGGAAGAGGAAAAACGTTTAAAGGCAAGGGAAGAAGGAACTTCACTAGGAGATAGACCAGTTAGAGACCCAGCCTACACACCGATGATCTTTCCAGATGAGGAGTTTGAGCCTCATGGCTGGCCAGAAATCTTAGCCACCATGGACATTGCTGTCAATGAGGAACAGTGGACACCTCATTGTGATGAGGAGGGTTATGATATCTCAGTGTTCATGTGTCAACCCTTGCTAGAAGAACGTGACCCTAGTGATGACATAGAAGAAGAAGAGAATGACGATGATCTGGAGTCTATCGTGATGGATAGTTGCTTTAACTCAGAGCAGCACTATCTAGAAGATATAGGAGTGTTCACCCAGAAAGAAGAAGAACCTCTCACAAGTATTAAAACAGTAAACTCAAAGGATGGAAGTGAGAGTAGTCAAAAGAAAAAGAAAAGAAAAGCAGTGAAACAAGAAAAGGAGGAATCATTGTTTGAAGTACCAGAAAACTTCAAGAAATATGAAGTTGACGACCGCAAAATTTTGGTACGAATGCCTAAGAGAGAGGCCATCATAGGAGAATCATATGATAATAAAGAAAAGACCAAGAAGATTGTAGTGACCATTGAAGAGAACGAAGAGAGATGCACATATATAGGAGATGACCTAAGTGCAAGAGAAGAAATGGAGCTCATAGCTCTATTAAGGGAATATAGGGATGTGTTTGCATGGCACTATAGAGACTTGAAAGGGGTAGATCCAAGAATTTGCTCTCATACTATCCCCATGACTGCTGATGCTAAGCCCACCAAAAAGAAGCCCTACACATATAATGATACCTATGCAGCCAAAATCAAAGAAGAAATTGATAGGTTGATTGAGGCTGGATTCATCTATGAGATTGAGCATACCGAATGGGTGTCCCCCATTGTTGTGGTACCCAAGAAGAACGGGAAGTTGCGAGTGTGTATTAACCTTAAAAAAGTTAATGCCGCTACGATTAGGGATAGTTATCCACTTCCAATCACAGAACACCTATTGGAGCGTGTTGCAGGCAAGGAAGTTTATAGCTTCCTTGATGGATTTTCAGGTTACAATCAAGTAGCCATTGCCCCAGAAGATCAACACAAAACAACTTTTGCTACAGAGTGGGGAATCTTTGCATTTCGGGTGATGCCATTTGGGCTCACCAATGCACCTGCAACATTCCAAAGGCTCATGTGTCATGTCTTCAAAGAGTTCTTGCGAAAGAGCTTAGAAGTGTATGTGGATGATTTATGTGCTCATTCCCAAGAAAGAAGGGTTCACATCCCTGAGCTCAGACAAATCTTCAATAAGTGTAGAGAATATCGAGTGTGTCTAAACCCAGAAAACTGTGTGTTTATGGTGCGTCAAGGTAAAATCTTAGGTCATATTGTTTCTAAGAATGGAATCTCAACAGATGAAGATAAGGTACGAGCCATAGCGGAGCTACCAAGGCCAAGGAATATTAAAGAGGTACAAGCCTTTATGGGCCATTGTGGATACTACCGTAGGTTTATCCACATGTACGCGATCATAGCTAGACCCCTTTATGCCTTGTTGTCTAATTTTGAGTGGAACGACGAATGCGAGAATTCTTTCAACGAACTGAAGAAACGTTTGTGCATGGCACCAATACTCACCACTCCTGATTGGAATAAACCATTCCATGTCCATGTGGATGCATCCAATCATGCCATAGGATGTGTGCTAGCACAACCCACAAGTGAAGGAAACTTAGATTTGCCAATAGCATATGCTAGTAGACAGCTCACTGCAGCTGAACGGAACTATACCACAACTGAGCGAGAGGGCTTAGGCATGGTATATGCTGTGAAGAAGTTTAGACACTATTTATTGGCCAACAAGTTCAAGTTTTTCACTGATCATCAAGCTTTGTTATATTTGGTCAATAAACCTTGCAATACTGGACACTTAGTACGATGGTTCCTCTTACTAATGGAATATGACTTTGAAGTTGTTGTCAGGAAAGGTAGAACCCACCTTCGGGCAGATCACCTTTCTCGCATCACTTCAGGAGAGTCACCGCAAGGAGTGTCTGACGAATTACCCGATGCTTATCTGTTCAATTTAGAAGTTGTTCCTAAATGGGCAAATAAGTTGGTACCAGTCCTAACCTTTGGCCCTGCAAATAAGAATGTGAAAACATCACAAGAAGAAATTGTAAAATCACAAAAATATCACATATTAGCAGGAAGCATGTACAAACAAGATACTGAGGGTGTATTAGCTTGTTGTGTGGAGGATGATGAACATAGTAGTTGGTTGCAGCAAGCCCATGAAGGAATGCTAGGAAATCACTATTCTAAACAACGAACATTGCAGAATCTAAAGCGTTTAGGAGTGTATTGGCCTAGCATGGACAAAGAAATACATGAGTGGATTAAGAATTGTCCAAGGTGTAGAGAGAGACCCCCAGTGGAGTATGCGACCCTTTATCAAGTGTCTTTAATTCCAGAGTGGAGTGCTCCATTGGTAGAGTTTATGAGATCGGGAAGATTACCCAAAGAGGCCAGTCTAGCAAGAAGACGAAATATGGAGCAAGAGGCTCAAGGCTATGCCTTAGCAGGAGAGAACCTATACCGAAGAGGTAAAGATGGTTACTTAAGACTGTGCGTTCATGAATCAGACTATTTAAGGGTCTTAGAGACTGCACACAGTGGTGTTGCAGGTGGACATTTTGGTCCTGACCGAGTGATTAAGACCATTCTATTCTCAGGACTTTGGTGGCCCACTCTTCATATGGATGCACATACCTATGTGAAGAAATGTGACACATGCCAACGTGCACAATATCCAGTTAGAAAAGACGAGATGCCTTTGAGGCCAATGATGGGAGGGCGTGCATTTTCCAAGTGGGGCATAGACTTCATAGGTCCTATTAATCCCCCTGCTAGAAACTCCCATGCAGAGTATATTATTGTAGCCACAGATTACCTTACCAAGTGGGTAGAAGTGAAAGCCACAACAAAGAATGATGCTCAGACGACGGCTAAGTTCTTATTCGAGAATGTGTTCACGAGATATGGCCTACCAATAGAGTTGGTGAGCGATAGGGGCACACACTTCTTGAATGAAGTCATTGAAAATCTTCTCCAAGAATTCTTGGTGATACATAAGAAATCCGCCCCCTATCATCCACAAGCCAACGGACAAGCCGAGAGTACCAATAAGATCCTCTGTAACGTATTGACAAAACTGGTAAATAATAAACGCTCTGATTGAGACAAACAACTTCATCATGCTGTTTGGGCTTATCGAGTTGCCTACAAAACGGTACTCAACGCCACCCCATTTCAGATGGTCTTCGGACAGAACGCTGTGCTACCATTAGATTTCTTAATCCCTGCCTTAAAAGTAGCACAAGAGTATGAGTCGAATGGGCATGAATTGTCCTCTAGGATCTTTGATCTCGAACGCTTGGGTGAGACGAGGCTATGAGCGGCAGCAGGCATCTACGCTGCAAAGAAGAGGCAAAAGGCATACTTTGATGCACACATCAAGGATAAGGGATTGAAAGAGGGAGATCTAGTGTTGGTATACACACTAAAACAACATGCCCGTAAGTTGGAAAAAAGAGGATACGGACCCATGATCATTAATAGAATTTCCACTAGTGGTGCAGTTCAGTTGGCCACTCTAGAAGGAGATATCTTGCCAAACTATATTAGTGGCTGTAGAGTCAAGCTATATCAAGAACCTCTTACTGAGGATATGCTAATGAGACTCAACACTGCTAAGAAGCGAAAAGAAGAAGAGTTAAGAGTGAGAGAAGAAGCACAGGTAGAGGCCAGAGAGCGTATTAGGCGAAATAAGTTAAGGCGATTAGGCCTAGAAGTCAACTCAAAATCCCCAAAATATCACATGGATATGTGTCAAAAGTCAAGCATAACGACTTCTCAGGTCATTGACCGAAGACCCTTTGTGACCATAGAGATAGGACAAGGGAAGGGTGCAAGGACGGTGAAAGCATTGATTGACTCAGGTGCAGCAAGTAGTGCAGTTAGACTTTCCTACTGCCAAGACTTGCAGTTGAACATCAATCCCATAGAAGCTTATCTCATAGGATTGGGAGGTGTGGAAACCCCTTGTTTGGGCGAGGTGGAACTTCCCATCTACCTTCAAGATGTTCCAATGAAAGTCAAAGCGCTAGTATGTCAAGATGAGAACCTTACAGAACCACTTGTCTTGGGTCAAGATTGGATCTATGACCATGCAGTTAACTTAAACCTAAGAAGTCAAATTCTTCAAGTTTGGGTACATGAATAATGCATTACATTAGAATTAGAGAACTGCATGCTCCTAGATCATGGCACCACACACTCTCTTAGTTCTTCCAAGACTAATCATATGAAAGAAGATGTTGTATGTGTCAAAAGCTCTATGATGCAGAAGGAGTCAATCGTGGACGACCAGGTTCGAAGGCGGGTGGATCTTTCTTCTTCTCCAAAGAATCAAGTAGCCACAGTAGTGAGTCCACCACACAAGCAAACACAACCGTTCACGACAACTGCTACATCAAATAGAAAGACACCATTCGATAAAAAAGCAGTTCCGAGCATGAAGCAGATATGGGTACGCAAAGGAGAGCAACCACCAGCCTTGCCCCCACAAATCCCATCTAGGCAAGCCAACCAGGCCAGAAGACGAGGGAAGCAGCTCAGACAAGCTCAATCACAAGGTATCCAACAAGTTTGGGTGCCTAAGCAGTTAGCTGCAGCTCAACAAGGGCAATTACAGATGTGGGTACCTAAGAAGCTCCTACATCTACAACAACCTATGTTCTCCCACATGTGAAAGGTCTCAACAAAGAATCCAAAAAGAGAAGAGGGTAAGAACCACGTACAGAGACCAAAGGAAGATCAAATCAGCTCTTCAACATTAGTAGGAAGACATGCAAAAAGGATATGGGCTTGGAAGCCAAAAGTGCAAGTAGCCTCCACCGAACCAAAGCGTCAACCACACTGGATACCACAGTTCAGACAGCATCCAAAGAGAAAGACGCCTGAAGTGACCTCTACAGTGCAAAATGATGTTCTAAAATGGACTCCAATAAGGAGGATTACATCAGTTCGAGACTCAATGGATACCTCCACCAAGGTCGGCATCAACCTCCACAAATAACATCGAAAGCCTCGAACGAGCAACAACCATGTGCTCCTTGCACAACCCTGTCTTTTGCACCATTCAGGTCATGCATTTCCAAAGTATGCATTAATATAGGGCCACATTACACGGCCGTGCATAGACACACTTGAGAATCCCATGCACAAGAGCACAGTGACATATGTCAAACATTTCTATTGATACTAACTTTTGTGTTCTTGTTTGGTGATATCCTGTTCCTCAAAAAAAAAAAAAAAAAAAAAGTGGGAGAGAGCTTGTTCCCAGGTTTGGCTTATGAAACATGAATGAGTCATGCTTAGTTGAAGGTGGAACTGTTGATTACTAGGCATTTATCAATTTGGATCGCAGTGTGTCTCGGCCAGCAGTGAGATTATTGCTGCCTTATCTGGTAGATGACAAGCATTTGGCATGAACATGGCATCTACAACTATGATTTTCTCTTACCATGGTAGGAATGAAGAGCTTGAAGGTCCGCAACTTGAGTGATGCTTAACTACTTCATGTACCAGAGCATCCAAGGAGATATCTGCAAAAGGTAGTTCTGGAGGAGAAGACTCCTGCATATGGTAAGCTAAAGAGAATATGTGAAACTCAGCTTGGTGTAGTTACCCGATGTTGCTTGCCAAGGAATATAAAGCAATTCAATTCTCAGTATTTCCTGAACCAGTATGGAACAGTAGCACTGGTGAATGGTCTATGTCAATCAGCATGGTAATCTCTTAGCAACCGGCACGTGTCCAATATTCCTCTGAGTGTCAATATAGGGAAGTGAACGTGCATGAGCCCAAGCTCAGAAATGCACATTGTTAGTGACAAATGTTGCTTTGAAAAGAGGAGAGGGGATCCACCACTCCAAAGATCTCATCAGTGGACAATCAACATGGACATTCATCAACAAGGTGCCATGCCAAAGGCCGAGTGTACAACACGAAGAGGCAAACATCCATCAACCTTCGCCATGGTAAGTATCTTTACTCTGGAAACACCATAACCATGATAGTTTAGGAAACCTCTTCGTCAGCATACCCTTGAGCACTTAGCTCAAGACCCGCAATTTTTGCACCATACTTCTTCCAATGCATTTTCCAAGTAAGCATGCGTAGGGCTACATTACAAGGCCGTGCACAAGGCACATACTTTTTTCAACCCAGGCACGAACACACTTACCCATCATTCATTATGGGTTATGAGTAGTTGGCATGAATGCTCTCAACATCATCTTTAAAAGAGCTAGCGGACATCATGGGAACAACATCCATATCTCGGAAGCAAATTGAAGCCAGTAGTTGCTCCAAATCACTCTTGACAGCCTCTTCTGAGCAACTTGCAGTTTTGAAAGCTCACAACGACACATTCTTGCTGGAATCCAAGGAACCAGCTCATACAACGGATGGACACCACCTCTCAAAGCACTACACAGAACAGCCCTTCCAACAAGGGTCTGTCAGGGACGACAGACTTGAGAGGGGGGGGAGTGTTGAAGCTCAAAGTCAAGGACAAAGCATGGAAGCACATCAAAAGGTGGACACACGAGGAAAGGGAGCAAGTAGGGAGCTCCAAGAAGTGTATGTCAAATTTTCAAAAGAATCCCCTACAAAAATAGTGATTTTCATCACTAGAAACCATTGAAAATACCATTATCTATTTTTAGTAACTCCATTTTGTTCAAGCCGAGGAGTCCTCGAGCTTGAGGAGTATTAGAAGTACCATCGTACCAATTTTCATAATTTTTAGACTTCGTTTGAGCCCTCAAATAAGCCCTGGAACCTAATTTTTAACTAGGCCGGACACTAGGTCTGGATAGGGCCAAAACTAGTCAAAAAACTATAAAAAGAGCTAGAGAGCTCATTTTTGGGGTTAGCTTGTTAGAGAATAGAACTTTGGTAAGAGAACTCTTTTGCAATCTAAGCTTTCCATTGTTCCTCTCCTTGATCTTACTTTGTGCGCGTGTGTGTGTATGTGTGTGCATGTTTGTGTGCTTTCACTCACGCACTTGTGCCTTCACTTGCTCGTGGTCTTCATACCGGTCCTCACGTCTCCGCGGATTGACAAGTAAAGGAGGTGGTGCTTACGCTTGAGCTACAGCTGGTCTTGTGCTGGTTGGCTGGACCAAACTTTGTCACTCCGCAACTCACTTTTCTACCTCCTACAAGCTTCTCCAAGTTCTTTCAATATGCATATACACACACACATTCACTCACATACACACATATACATACAATTTCATACACACAAATACACACATAACACATACACATACACACATATACATACACATTTACATATACACACATATACATACACACACATACACACATACACATACACACACATATACATACACACACATAGACACACACATACACACATAAAAGTTGCATTGTCCTAACTCAAGTATCATCATACTGCACACTTGGTTTCTTGAGCATATATTCAATCACTTCAACAACATCAATAGCTTTAGATAAGGTGCATAAAGAGTTGATGAACTGGGGATCTAAGTTCTTTGTTGCCAATAATTGTTCCATGATGATCTGATTCCTTTGCTCAATGAGGCGACTTTAGGCATGAATCTCTTTCATCATCTTGTGTAACCTATTTAGAGTCGCGGTGTATGTAGGATCTCCTTCTTCTTATTCTTCTTCTTCTTCTTCTTCTTCTTCTTCTTCCTCGCTTTCTTGTCTCTCTTGTTCTTGTGATCTGGTTAATTGTTGTTCTTCTTCCTAGTGGACATGATGCTCTTCTATGGTGTGGTGATGTTCTTCACTCCTTCCTTTTTGTCGCTCTACTTCTTACTTTGTCTCGAATCCAAATTCTGTATTTGTGAGTGGGAAACCCTAGAGGATTTGTTCGAAATCAAATGTGCCCAAGTCATCTAAGACTTTAGTATGGGAAATTGAAATCTATTGGAATGGGTGGGTCTGACAACTATGTTGTGGATGCGTCTTTGGTGATTGGCCTAGGAAGGTAGATAGTGAATAGAGGAATGGTTCTTTCCCCTGTTGGTGAAATGTCTGGTGCCATGACCATACCTTTAGGTTGCATACAAGGGATCGTGCCTCTCATCCTCTTAGATTGCAGTGTTGATGCCTTCTTGCTCTTGAAAAGATGTAGTTGTGCTCTTGTAAGGGCCCGCTTGATAGGTACATCATAAGCCAGGCATCCATAAATGATGCAAGTGATTTTGCAACATCCATTGAGTACATGCTTGCATGTCCCCTTGCATTTGCAACATAGAGTTTTTCAATGATCCAATGCAGCAGATTGATGGTGAGTCTAATTGATTCTTCCAAGTATAAGATAAACCATATAATTTTGTGTGGTTGCATGAATCTATCCTACCTAGAAAGGTGAAGTGTGGCATGCATATCCATAGTGGCATTGATAAGTTGGGAGTGATAGTTGCCATTTAGGCAAGTTTCACCACATTCCTATTCTTCATGATTCTAGTGTCAATGTCCCCTTATTTGAGGGAATGTGCATTCCTTGCATGTTTAGAGCATCACAGACCAATATGTGAGACAAGAACTTGGCCCTTGACTTCTTATACAGAGATAGCATGTGGATAAAGGGATGAGGCATAACTCCATTCAAAACAACTCGCTTAATAGAAAACGGGGGGAAATCTTTTTACTTTGCTTGGTTTTTTGTTTCCTCCTCTCTATCTATATGGTACCTACGCAGGTACACAAAGAGAAAGTGCTGCTGACTGCTCTGAAGAGGGAGGGGAAGTGCCCATGAATGCACACGTGAGCTGGAGGGGGGTGGCTCTCTCCCGGGAATTGCAGACAAGGTGTGGGGAAGTAGCCGAGGGGAAAGAAAAAGTTCTTTTGAAAGGGGGGATAGATGTTAAGTTCAGCTTCTTCTTCTTCTTCTTCTTCTTCTTCTTCACTGTTTTGTGCAAGATCGGGGGGGGGGGGGGGGGGGGGGGATCCGCTATAGCAAGAGGAAGGAAGCACAGATCTGAGGAAGAGGATGGGTGGGTTCCCTTCGTCGTCAAAGGTTGGAGGTGTTTTTGGAAAAGCATAAGGGCTGAAGAAGGGGAAGTCTTGGCATCCGTTTTTTGGGGCGACAGAGGTACAGAGAAAGAGAGAGCGAGCTTAGCAGGCTTCCTCCTCGGGGTTTCCTTTGGGGGAGTGTTATGGACCACAATATGCGGGTTGTTGTCGAATCCACTCAGGGGGAGTCCCAGGGAGAGTGCGGACACACACTGGGAGAAAGCTAGAAGGGGAAGATTCAGAGGTGCACATATGTTCCCTTGGAAAGGACTGCGCAAAAAGAAAAAACTCAGTGGGCGGTGATAACAGTACTACTGGGACACGGAAATGGGCTTGTTAGAGGTAGAAGGAAGGCTGTGAAGAGGAAAGCAAGGGCAATCTCTAGGTGGTGTGCTCGAAAAACAACTTAGTTCTCTCGGCTACCGGATACAGTTTTAATGCTTGTAAGCAATTCTCAATCTGGAGTGACCTATACTAAGCACGCTGTTGATGTTTGGATTGCATCCCAAAACCTATTGATGTACTCAAACATGCTTATTTCCATTCATTTTTTTATAGTGACTTGTGTTACGCTGATCTTGGTTTTCTTTTGGATGTGAAATAAGTCGGGTTATGGGCGGAAATGGAGATGTACATGTATAGTTATGTACTACAATAGTTTAGCGAATCATGTTCAGGCAGAATCGGTATAGAAAATTCAGGTTTAGTTTCACATTCAAGTAAATCTAAGGAGGGTTGTACACACTTCCATGTCGTTCTCTGTCATGTGAATGCTTGTTTATTTCGATCGAAGGTGTATTAAAATATTTTTGCAGTTCAGAGTCTAATCTTTAGATCATAAATGGATTGAACTATGCTGGAAACAACCTTGAGATTTCGAAGGCGACAAGTACTAGGAATCTTGCTAGAAAAGAGACAACAACAACAACAACAACAAATTCATCCTGGTTTGTAAGCTTGTGATTAAATGATCATTCTCATCGACAAACCACTCCGCTCAGGATGCTATACAGAACTATGTTGAGTTATTAGAAGCTGAGTTCAAGTTGGAATAAAGCTAGATTCGCATTAGTGGAAATCAGACAAAACGTCATCGAAATAACGAAAAAGGGTCCATCATCACTAATCCCCTTCCCCTTTGGAGAGGTAAGAATGGTTCTTGAGTAAACCCATCTGGGTTTGGAATGGAGAGATTTGAGTACCGAAGTGTGGTCTCATAATCGATGGGATCTTCACGTCACGTGAGATAGCAATCACACAGAAATTTTCACTAATAGCTGAGCTCAGGTTAAAACATATAATAAACACGTAAGTGATACAGACACGAAACTAAAGTTGGGGAGTGTTGCCAAGAAAAAAATTGATTGAGAATCAAAGACCACCGTAAGAACTGAAGGAAGTTTCCCAAGTCTAGAGTTGCCCTTGAGATAATGGGGTGGTTGCAGTAATGGATGTCTCAATAGTGCACAAGGGGTTCCCATGGATGTGAATTTAATGGAAGCTTCCGACGTTAATCTAGAGCAGTACAACGAGATTCCCCTCGAGGAAGGAAATGCGTGGGGTTATACAATCTCCAAGTGAGTGTGGTCACTTGAAATTTTTTATGAGAGGCTAGAAGGGTAGCTGGTTGTGAATTGTTTGCTCCTTTGTTTTGGGAGGAAAAGGGAATTAGAAGGGCTTCCATCGTGGTTTGAAGTTCAACCACAAACTCCCAAGAGTGAGAAAAAAGGAATGGTAAAGGTGATGTGGGGATGTAGGCGGGGGAGGTAAGGAAAAGTTTACAAGAGTGTGTAGAGGAAAAGTGTGTGGGCAAAAGGAAAAAGAGCAAAAGGAATTAGTGGGGAAGGGAAAGTGCAAGAGAGAACGAGGAATCAAGTGGACTCGGGAAGTCTGAGTAAGGGGAAGGAGAGAGAAGGAGTGACAAGTAGTGTGAGGAAGAGCAAAATAGATAAGAGAATAGAAGTGTGAGGTTGTGTGCATTTGGGTACGAGAGTATGTGAGAGTGGATGTGTGTGCAAGTGTGCATATGAACATAGGTGTGAGTGTGTGTGTGTATGTATTGGTGTATGTGGGTGTGGGGAGAGTAAAAGGATAGTCTATGTATGACAATGTGTGTGAGCGCATGGAAGGAGAAGGAAGCGAAGCGGGGTATATAGGTAAGAGGTCATGCGTGTGGATGGGAGTGATGGTGTGTGAGTATTTGGGTGGAAGAGTGAGAAGAGTAGGGTGTGCATAAGTAAAAGAGAGCTCGGGAAGGTGAGAGCATACAATCATCAATTAGACATACCTTTATGGCTTCTTAGCAATCCAAGTGGACCAATTTGGAGGGGTTTGGGCAGAGTAAAGGCTTATATAATTGTCTTTCTCTTGGGTGTTAGGACTAAACATTTTGGCGATCCTACTGGGGAAGGTTAGGCATATCTTAGAGAGATTGCCTTGGGTTCGCCTAGTGCTCGTTAGTGTAGGACAACCTTCACACAACGCAGACAAAATGGCTGGAAGACCTTGGGTGCCTCTTAGTGACTTTCCACTACTTTTGGGCCCTTTCAATGAAGATCCTGATGCCCACGTTCAATTATTTGAGGTAATTTGTGGTGCTCATGGAATAGTGGATGATGGTAGGAAATCGTGTATCTTTCCAGCGACTTTGAGAGGTGATGCAAGTGAATGGTATGCAAACTTGTGTGTACACAAGAGAACAACTTACGATGATATGAAAACTAACTTCTTGAGGAAGTTTAGAGGTTTAGGTTTTGAAGAGAATCTAGCAGAAGAATTGGATCACTTACGACAAGGGGCCACTGAGAGTATTGAAAAGTATATTGATCGAATGGATACCATTGTGAGGAAGTTGGGAGACAGTGCACCTGACAGAGAGACCTTGAAGAGGAGATTCCTAGTGGGCTTAGATGATGGAAAAGTTGAAGAATATATTAGATTGAAGAGACCACTTAGTCTTGAAGAGGTAAAGCATGAAGCGAGGATCTGGAAAGAGGTCCAATGTGTACTTCGATTGCATAGAGATAGATTGAGTTCACCTTCAAGAAGCCTAGAGGAAAACCAAGAGAGCACTATGGTGGTTGATATCAATGAGAAGAAGGAAATGGAGCTCTTAGACAAGCTAAAAGGTGATATGTTTGCAAAAGTCGAACCCACTTGCTTGCCTATGTATGTGCGAGCATTAGAGTGTTCTCAAGAGTCGGAAACATGACAACAAGGTGATGAGTGGAGAAGAGAGAAAATGCATGGTGCACCACTTCAAACTCGTAAAGAATGTGGGATGCAAAAAAGGATAATGAATTGGAATCCACGAGCACATACAAAACGAGTGCAATTTGACTTAAGGGGATTAGTTTGTTGGAGTTGCAATCAAAGAGGACATATGGCTAGAGAATGCCTAAGTGTACGAGGATCGAGGAGTGATAGTCCCAAGACTAGACATGATGGGATATGGGAACAGAAAATTAATGAGTACACTACAAAGGTGAGAGAATCCCATAGGGGAGATATATCCAAGAGCCCTTGTCTTAGTCCAAACTTCGAGGAAGTTGAAGTTTCTGATGAGTGTAGACCTAAAATGCAATCAAAGCCACGAAGAAAGATTGTTGTTAACCAAAGCATTCCGGAGGTAGGAGTGATACCTCAAGTTCAAACGAGAAGATGCAAAGGAAGACCACGTGGAGATGAGAGGCCCATGAAGCAAGAACCCATACTTGCAAGGGAGAAAGATGGACACAAGAATAATGTGATCATAATGCCGAAAGTTGTTGATGCAATCAAATGTGAAGCCCTAGAAGATGTTGGGTTGCAATGCAAAGTCAAACAATTAGAATATGATGTGGAAAAGCTAAGAGATATAGTTTCTCACCTAGAGAGCGAGTTGGCACAAGAAAAAGAATGTAGGATACAAGAACAAGAAAAAGTGAAGGAGCTAGAAAGAGAGACACACAAGTTGTTCAAAGATGTACAACACACGAGGGATAAGGAAAATGTGGAGAAAAACAAGGAATTTCAAGAGTTGATGAAGAGGTGGAAATCTAATCGAAAAATTCAAAGGGAGAAAATAGTGCGTGAAATGGAGAAACACAAAGAATTAGAACGAAAAGTTGAAGTGTTGATGGAAAGGTTACAAAGTTTGGAGAGGACAAAAATAAACAAAACATCAAAAGGAAAAGAAGGGAGATTGGGTTCTCAAATTGTTGAGTTGAAGGAATGTAGGACCAAGAAGGAAATAGGGGGTAGATGTGGGAGAGTCAAGTGGTGCATAGACAATGAAGGTTTGCGCAAGAAAATAGATGATCAGAAGAGAGACCTCTTGGAGAGTGGAAATGTTGGAGCAGAGCAATCATCAATAGGTGATTACATGAAGTCCAAAAGTGAAAAGATATGTGGAAGGATGAAGATTACTTTCAAAGGAAGAAAATAGAATTAGAAATGTTTCTTTTGTATATTACTCTTGTAAATAGTTCAATGTATTTTTGGAAAAGATGACGAGTTAGACTCGTATATATATCTACAGATATGTATTCGTGAAGAGAGAGTGATATAGATCAGATAGAGAAGAATAGGTGAATAGGTGATGAACATTGTGTGTATCATCAACCATATGCATGAAAAGTAATGAAGAAGAAAATGTTGTAGATTTCTGCGCGTCGATCTTCTCTCCCATTCTCCTTCTGTGCTTAATCTTTTGAGAAATCCTTCTGCACGTATCTAAGTTCATAGCTAATCTATCTATGGCTAGAATTTGAGAGGTCAATTGCAATCAGGTTGAGAGAATTTTGTTTAGGAACATTCATATGTGAAGATGTTCTGAGAGTCGACAAAACTGGCGCAGATTTCATGTTCAAAGAAATGAAGATTTCTCAGTGTGTGATGTAAAGTTTTACACAAGTGAGGGCTTAAAATCTAAGTTAGAAGGTGAGCCATCTATGGCTAAAAGATCTTGATCAAACGGGTTCGACATTGTGAGAACCAGTGCTAAGAAGTTGCAGGTGTCAAAGTCGCTACTGCAGAGAAGGTGTTTTACACATAGGTAACTTGTTTGTATGATTTCTCAAAGTGTACTCAATCATTTTGAGAAATTTAACTTGGTAAAGTTGCGCAATCTCAAGGCAAAGTGTTGTACAAAGTTTTGTCAAAAACTTTACAGAATTGATTAGTCAATGAGTGATTAATCTGCAGCAGACTTTTCTGAAGAAGCTGAATTTTTCAGAATAATCAATTTTCTGATAATTTGGTGAATGATCTCTAAGTTTGGTGGAGTCTAAGGTTAATCTTGATATAGAGGTGATCTAAATTCAAGGTTAACTTGTTCTTTTGGAGATTAACACTCTCCATCAGTGGTATCAGAGCAGGTTGTGTCAAAATTGAAGTGAAGAAGACTCCGACTATTGCAGAAGTACAAATCTTTACATTTTGAAGGTGCAGAAGGGTAAAGGTTGAAGAAAACTTGAAGGAAGACATACAAAGAGTATCAAAAGGATCAGAAGGAGCAACATTCGAAGTAAAGGTACATTCATTATCTGTAAAGGTTAAAGTTTTAAGACTACAGGTGAAGCAAGGATGGGAGATAGTCTCCAAATTGAAAAGTTGGATAGAGAGAACTATCCTGCATGGTCTATGAGGATGGAAGCTCATCTTATGAGCAAAGATCTGATAGGATACATCACAGGAGATGAAGAAAAGCCAGAATTCAGAGATCCTAGTGTTCCAACTAGGGAGGAGCTTGCAGACTTAAAGAATTGGATGAAGAAGGATGCTCAAGCAAGAAGCATCATCTACATGGCAGTCAATGACTATTTGCTTTCTCACATTAGAGGACTTGAAAGTGCATGTGACATTTGGAATGCTTTGGAGGAGCATTTCCAAAATACAACCAAATCAAGGAAGGCTTCACTATGGGCAGAATTTACTACTTTCAAGAAGAAGGCTTCACAATCAATCTCTGATTATGTGACAAAGATGAAGGACATTGCAGATTCTTTAGGTGCAGTGGATGAAGATATTGAAGAAGACAAATTGGTAAGACAAATACTCACAGGGCTAAGAGGAGATGAGAAATGGAAGCCTTTCATTTTATCTACAGAACTTTCATTAGATCACTTTACTCCTGATTTGAATCAATTGTTAGGTCATATGCTAACTTTTGAGAATGATGTCAAAGGAGATGTTGATAAGAGTGCAGGTCATGCAATGTATTCTAAAGACAAGAAGAAAGCCAACAAAGGAAAGCAACAATCAGGTGAAGAAGAAGGTACTTCAAACCAAGCAAACTTCATAAGAGGAAGAGGAAATGTCAGAAGTAGAGGAAGAGGCAGAAACAACAAAGAGAATGCAAGAGCTTGTTGGATATGTGGTAAGACCAATCATCTATCTCATGATTGTTGGCATAATAATCAAAACAATGGTAATTATCAGAACTTTAATCAAAGAGCAAGAGGTGGTAGATTTCAGAGAGGAAACTTTAGAAGTAGAGGTGGTAGGAATTCTTTTGGAAGAGGTGGTGGAAGAAACTTCCAAAGTCAATCCTATAATAACACCTACTACAACTATGCATCAGATCAAAAGGAGGACTCGACTCTCATTATGAATACATGTGAAACTTCACATGAGGACATGAGAGTGTTTTATATTGATTCAGGATGTAGTAATCATTTGAGTGGAAATATTGCTTTGATGACTGATCTAGATCATAATGCAATTAATCATACAGTTCAGACAGGTGATAATACAAAGCATAAGGTAAAGTCAATTGGTTCAGTCAAAGCTAAGGATGGGAGCACTCTTCTGAGTAAGGTACTTTATGTTCCCACAATTCCAAAGAATTTGATCAGTGTAGGTCAAATTGTGGAAAAAGGTTATGAGGTAAGGTTTACCAATGATGGAGTTTATGTGGAAGACCCTAGTCAAGGGTATAAACAAGTTATTGCAGGAAAGAAAGAAGGAAGGCTCTTCACATTGAAGGTACAAGGAAATGTTGGACATGCTATGTTCACATATGGAGAGCAGAAGGTGTCAGAATTGGATCTTTGGCACAAAAGACTTGGACACTTTAATGAAAGAGGTATCAAAGAAATGATTAACAATGATTCAGTGCTTGGAATGCCTAACATTGCAGGTCAACACATGACATACAGATGTGAGGCATGTCAATTAGGTAAGGCTCATAAGCAATCCTATTCCAAGCATGGGTTTATGTATTCAGAAAGACTTGAATTGGTGCATACAGATGTGTGGGGTCCTTCAAAGGACTTTAGTATAAATGGTTCAAGATATTATGTCATATATGTTGATGATGCTACCAGGTGGATCACAATTTATGTGATTAAAGAAAAGTCAGAAGTGTTTAATACATTTAAACACTATCATGCATATGCAGAAAGGATTACAGGTCAAAAATTGAAGAGACTAAGGTCAGATGGAGGGGGAGAGTATTTTTCAAATGAGTTCAATGATTATTTGTGGAATGCAGGTATAAAGAGAGAAGTCACTTGCAGGTACTCTCCTCAACAAAATGGGGTAGCAGAAAGAAGAAACAGGACACTTGTTGAATTTGCAAGGTCTATGATGAAAGAGAAGAATTGCCCAAATTATTTGTGGGCTGAGGCTGTTAATACAGCTACATATTTGGTTAATAGATTGCCTTGTAAAGCTTTGCAGGGTATGACACCATATGAAGCTTGGTGGGGTAAGAAACCTACCTTGGATCATTGCAGAATATTTGGATGTTTGGCATATGCATATGTGCCATCTCAATTGAGGCATAAGTTGGAGCCTAAGGCAGAAAAGTATGTGTTCATTGGTTATGATGATAAGCAAATGGGATACAGGTTGTGGAGTCCATCCACAAAGCAATTCCTTGTATCCAAGGATGTTACATTTGATGAACAAGGTACTTGGTATGCAGGTAAATATAATGTACATGCAGATGATGAAGAAGTAGTGGAACAAAGAAAAGGTAAAGCAAAGATTCAATTACTTGATGAAAGTGAGAACAATGAAGCACAGATTGAAGTTGAAGAGAGGCCAAGGTTTGATCCAGAATGTGATGAACCAGAGACCTCAAGAAGTGCAGAAGTTAGGAGGTCATCTAGGCACAAATGGCAACCTACAAGGTATAGCTATGACACTTCATTCTTGACTACTAAAGATTATGCTTATTTGGTAAAAGCAGATGAAGACCCTTCTACATATGAAGAGGCTAAAGGGAAGAAGAATTGGGAAGATGCTATGCAAGAGGAGTATGATGCATTAATAGAGAATCAGACTTGGGATTTGGTTCCTAAACCTAATAGCCAGAAAATCATTGGTTGTAAGTGGGTTTACAAGACTAAAAGATTTGCAGATGGAAGTGTGTCTAGGTACAAAGCTAGACTTGTTGTGAAAGGATATGCACAGACATATGGAGTGGATTATGATGAGACTTATAGTCCTGTGGCAAAGATGACAACCATCAGGACACTCATAGCAATTGCTGCTTGCAAAGGTTGGAAGCTATCTCAATTAGATGTAAAAAATGCTTTCTTGAATGGTTACATTTCAGATGAAGTCTACATGGAGCAACCAGATGGGTTCAAAGATCAAGTGAGTCCAAATTATGTGTGTAAGCTCAAGAGAGCTTTGTATGGGTTGAAGCAAGCCCCAAGGGCTTGGAATTATAGGCTTGTAAAATTCTTGAATGATCTTGGATTTCAAGCATCAAAGGCAGATAGTAGCTTGCTAGTTAAAGCAAGTGAAGATGGATTCATTTATGTGTGTATTTATGTTGATGACATAATACTTACAGGAACAGATGATAAGGGGATACAAATGATCAAGAAGCAGATGGAGATTTGGGGAACCTATCATTCTTCTTGGGAATGGAGATTTCTTATACTCAACATGGAGTATATGTGACCCAAGAAAGGTATCTTAAAAATTTGCTAACCAAATTTAAAATGGAAGATTGCAGGGTTGCACCTACACCCTTGGAAGTGAACCATAAATTGTCTAGGTTTGGAGGAGAAGAGTTCAGAGATATGAAACTCTATCAAAGTTTGGTTGGTAGCTTGATTTATGCTACATTAACAAGGCCTGACTTGTCATATGCAGTTGGTGTGCTTTCACAATTCATGCATTGTCCTAGAAAGGAACATTGGATTGCAGGACAAAGAGTACTTAGGTACATCAAGGGTACACTCAAAGAAGGGTTGTACTATGGGTTTACTTCAGATACAAGAATCAAGATATATAGTGATGCAGATTGGGCAGGTAATGTGGATGATAGAAGATCAACACATGGATACTTGTGCTATGTAGGAGACAAATTGATTTCATGGTGTTCTAAGAAGCAACATACAGTTGCTTTGTCATCCACAGAGGCAGAATATAAAGGTATGGTGGAAGCTGCAAAGGAGGTAATATGGCTAAAGACACTTATGAAAGTTTTTGATGTGGTTCAAAGTACTCCTATTGTTTGTGGAGACAACATGAGTTCTTTATACTTGGCAGCTAATCCTGTGTTTCATGCTAGAACTAAGCATATTGAAATACAGTATCATTTCTTAAGAGAGAAGGTCATTGAGAAAGAGATTGAAGTTATACACACTCCTACAAAAGATCAACTTGCAGATATGATGACTAAAAGTCTGGATGGACCTAAATTGCAGAGGTTTAAAGATATGGCAGGAATAAAGAAAATGCAGGTAATCACAATTGAAGATTGAGGGGGAGCTGTTGGAGCAGAGCAATCATCAATAGGTGATTACATGAAGTCCAAAAGTGAAAAGATATGTGGAAGGATGAAGATTACTTTCAAAGGAAGAAAATAGAATTAGAAATGTTTCTTTTGTATATTACTCTTGTAAATAGTTCAATGTATTTTTGGAAAAGATGACGAGTTAGACTCGTATATATATCTACAGGATATGTATTCGTGAAGAGAGAGTGATATAGATCAGATAGAGAAGAATAGGTGAATAGGTGATGAACATTGTGTGTATCATCAACCATATGCATGAAAAGTAATGAAGAAGAAAATGTTGTAGATTTTTGCGCGTCGATCTTCTCTCCCATTCTCCTTCTGTGCTTAATCTTTTGAGAAATCCTTCTGCACGTATCTAAGTTCATAGCTAATCTATCTATGGCTAGAATTTGAGAGGTCAATTGCAATCAGGTTGAGAGAATTTTGTTTAGGAACATTCATATGTGAAGATGTTCTGAGAGTCGACAAAACTGGCGTAGATTTCATGTTCAGAGAAATGAAGATTTCTCAGTGTGTGATGTAAAGTTTTACACAAGTGAGGGCTTAAAATCTAAGTTAGAAGGTGAGCCATCTATGGCTAAAAGATTTTGATCAAACGGGTTCGACATTGTGAGAACCAGTGCTAAGAAGTTGCAGGTGTCAAAGTCGCTACTGCAGAGAAGGTGTTTTACACATAGGTAACTTGTTTGTATGATTTCTCAAAGTGTACTCAATCATTTTGAGAAATTTAACTTGGTAAAGTTGCGCAATCTCAAGGCGAAGTGTTGTACAAAGTTTTGTCAAAAACTTTACAGAATTGATTAGTCAATGAGTGATTAATCTGCAGCAGACTTTTCTGAAGAAGCTGAATTTTTCAGAATAATCAATTTTCTGATAATTTGGTGAATGATCTCTAAGTTTGGTGGAGTCTAAGGTTAATCTTGATATAGAGGTGATCTAAATTCAAGGTTAACTTGTTCTTTTGGAGATTAACACTCTCCATCAGGAAAGGCTTGTGAAGAGGGGACCTCTAGACATGAAGGATTTATGAGAGGAAAGGCATTGGAAAAGGAGCCAGACAAAGGCACAATGAGGAAAGTGCTTCATTTAAAGAGTACACATAGGAATGGTGGCAATCTGTAGGAGTCAGGATTGGATCGTGCCAAACATGATAGAGTTGGCCGATCGAGGTTTGATGGGAATAAATGTCAAGATAGTGAGCAGAGCATGCAAGGGTCGATAGGATACACGGAGATGACTTCGAGCGAGCCATTGGATGATGGCATTTCTTTGTGTGATTTGGGTGCTCTTACAAGAGATGTGTGGTTGGGTACGACAATGAAGCGAGAAGGGCTTTCTCTATTATTGCATACTGTTTACCCTTTGTTGGGAAGAATTGCAAAAACTGGTAGACCAAGTGTGTTGTTATACAAGATCACTGTGGACTAGGTGACCGATGGCTGATCAGGTATACTGGAATGCTCCGTTCGACCTTGTAGTATATTTTTTAGATCAAGCATTAGAAAGCATGGAGGTATCCATTGAGGGCTTGCAGACCGACTACGACGTGGAGGAGGCACATTGGCTTATACGCTTTTGGAATCAAGGTCTGGACATTGAATTCCCGTTTCCTCAATTTGAGGAGTATCTACTGGGCTGAGCTGGATATGTTGATGACCGATACTTCTACTACGACAGCACGAGGGAATCACCTAATGAGGTAAATGATATCTATTGGGCTTGGGTAGACCAATCGGTCATAGGCAGTGATGATGAGGCTCCAGAGGTGGAGCCGGATTCGCCTTCCTAGAGAGTACTAATTTCCGGGAGGTGGACGTGGCTAGGTAAGAGAGTCTCGAGTCGGTCTTATAACAGAGTCGTTGGAAGAGAGGCCTCGCGAGGGGATGAAAAGCTAAGTGTTAGCTAGTTAGGTTGTAGGCAGTCACGTATGCCATTTGAGTGTTGTGTCTGAGGAAGCAAAGACAACACGAAGATCGATCTATCAGGAGTCTATTTTGGTTGTGTTTTTTTGTATGCTTGTCGTGTGGGATAGACAGGGAAGCGCTCCTTTTTGCCTCTCCCTAACTCTCGGGGTTCTTTTGAGGGGAATGAAAAAGAAAAAATAAAAGAAAAGGAAAAAAAAAAGAAAAATACAAAACAAAAAGAAATGCAAAAACATTGTATCTATACGTGTGCCAGCACGTTATGCCAGGCTAGTAGGCGAGCAGAGTCCACCTGGCTGGGTGGTCAGGACTACAAACCGACGCTAGTTTCGCCATAGGTGTTGGAGTTTTGTGTGTGTGTTTTGGCACTTTGTGCCATAGTGGGTCGATAGGTGAGTGGAGCCATCTCGGCCGGGCGAACGAGACCACAAGCCGCAATCGGTTTCGCTATGGGAAAGCCCTTCCGTGTGTGTTCATACATCGTGTATCTGTGTCGTTGCGCATTATGCTGTACCGGTAGATGGGTAGAATGAACCTAGCCGGGCGGTTAGGGCCACGAGTCGCATCCGGTTGCCGCATAGGCCAACCTATGTGTAAATAAATGTAAATAAGAAAAAGAAAAGAAAGGTTTTGTGTTCTCGTCCCTGAGGGGGAGAGACAAAAAGGAGGAGGACGATGATCGTCCGAATGGGTGTGCCATGCATGTATATGTTTTTGTGATTTTTTTGTGATTGTTGATAGATTGATCTGCCTAACGTTGATGCCAACGAGGACCGGTATTCACATGTGTATTTGACTTGCTTGCTACCTGCTCACTATATTTGGCTTTTCTATTCTTGTCGACAGGTTCTTTCTAAAGATGGCAATGAGGTATACCACTCTGATTCTTTTACTTTGGTCACGTTCTATTTTTGGAGATGGTCTCTTTTTGATTGCAGGACTTTGGTTTTGTGTCGGACTTCGTCTTGTTTGCGTATGATCAGTTAGGAAGGATGCCCATATGCATGCGGATTATACATGATGATTTTGGTTTTGACATATCTTTTTGGTACTCACATTTTTGTTGAGATGTGTGAGTTAACAGGTGCAACGGAAAAGAGGGATTCCATCTGGTATGTTTATACATGGCAAGTCTTTTTTGTGATGGTTGGATTTTGTTTTGATGGATAGTGCAGGAACACAGGTGAAGGGCTGAAGGAAAAAGAGTGCCATGGATGGTAAGTAAGGTATGAAGTGATCGAGTCAATGAAGTGGTGATAAGGATGTAAACAGGGTTTTGATGATTCTATGTTTGGAAATGGACAAGTGAAAAGAGTGTAAGTATATGGATATGGTTGAGAACATGGTATGCGGCATGGTTCATAGGAGTGTCTGTATAGACTTGCATGTGGCATGATGAAGAGGAGATGTGAGATAGAGAAGAAGTAAAAGGTGATTGCATGAGGACATGGAAACAAATGTGGTTGGCATGTGTCTTTCTTGGAATGCATGAAGAGACGAGTAAGCATGATTAAGAGTGTGTGTGAGTGTGTAACTCATGATGTGGATATGTGTGTGCAGAATGGTATGTGCTTGGACATGGGAAAGTGTAGACGAGGTGAGTGAGAGAATAGGAGAATGGAAGTGAGCATGATTTTTGTGATCAAGCGCATGTGTGGATAAGGGGCATGTCAGATAAATATGAAAGTGTGTCATAGATGATATGCTGAAGAGGGGAGTATGGTAACTAAAATTGTGGTCTATTTTTTGCACTAATATATCTTTGTTGTGTAGAATAGATGGTTGATTACAGGTATTTTGAAAGAAAAAACGGGTCTTGTTGATGATAAGCTCCGGTCAAATGAGCACATAATGGGCTGATTGCAAGATATACAAATGTGGATGCAATGGACGTGGGCAGTGAAATACATGTGGGGATTTTAAAGAGAGACATTTTTTCATGGGATGGCAACATGGAGTGCAAAATAATCTCTCAAGAAGAAGAGAGGAAGGCACAAGCAACATCATGGAGCAAACCGCTTGAAAAAAAAACCCTGATTTCCTACTCCAAGTAAGTAACCATAAAGAACTTGGCGCTTGACTTCTTATACAGAGATAGCAGGTGGATAAAGGGACGAGGCATAAATCCATTCAAAACAGCTCGCTTAATAGAAAACAGGGGGAAATCTTTTTACTTTTCTTGGTTTTTTGTTTCCTCCTCTCTGTCTATACAGTACCTACGCAGGTGCACAAAGAGGAAGTGCTGCCGACTGCTCTGAAGAGGGAGGGGAAGTGCCCATGAATGCACATGTGAGCTGGAGGGGGGTGGCTCTCTCCTTGGAATTGCACACAAGGTGTGGGGAAGTAGCCGAGGGGAAAGAAAAAGTTCTTTTAAAAGGGGGGACAGATGTTCAGCTCAGCTTCTTCTTCTTCTTCTTCTTCACTGTTTTGTGCAAGATGGGGGGGGGTCCACCATAGCAAGAGGAGGGAAGCACAGATCTGAGGAAGAGGATGGGTGGATTCCCTTCATCGTCAAAGGCTGGAGATGTTTTTGGGGCAACATAAGGGCTGAAGAGGGGGGAGTCTTGGCATCCATTTTTTGGGGCGACAAAGGTACAGAGGAAGAGAGAGTGAGCTTAGCACGCTTCGTCCTCGGGGTTTCCTTTGGGGGAGTGTTGTGGCCCACAGTATGCGGGCTGTTGTCAAATCCACTCAGAGGGAGTCCCAGGGAGAGTGCGGACACACACTGGGAGAAAGCTAGAAGGGGAAGATTCAGAGGTGCACGTATGTTCCCTTGGAAAGGAGTGCGCAAAAAGAAAAAACTCAGTGGGCGGTGATAACAGTACTACTGGGACAAGAAAATCGGGTTGTTAGAGGTAGAAGGAAGGCTGTGAGGAGGAAAGCAAGGGCAATCTGCAGGCGGTGTGCTGGAAAAACGACTTAGTTCTCTCGACTACCGGATACAGTTTTAACGCTTGTAAGCAATTCTCAATCTGGACTCACCTATACTAAGCCCGCTCTTGATGTTTGGATTGCATCCCAAAACTTGTTGATGTACTCAAACATGCTTATTTCCATTCATGCTTTTATAGTGACTTGTGTTACACTGATCTTGGTTTTCTTTTGGATGTGAAATAAGTCGAGGTTATGGGCGGAAATGGAGATGTACATGTATACTAATGTACTACAGTAGTTTATCGAATCATGTTCTAGCAGAATCGGTACAAAAAATTCGGGTTTAGTTTCACATTCAAGTAAATCTAAGGAGGGTTGTACACACTTCCATGTCATTCTGTGTCATGCGAATGCTTGTTTATTTTGATTGAAGGTGTATTAAAATATTTTGGCAGTTCACAGTGTAATCTTTAGATCATAAATGGACTGAACTATGCTGGAAACAACCTTGACATTTCCCAGGATGCTATACAGAACTATGTTGAGTTATTAGAAGCTGAGTTCATGTTGGAATAAAGCTAGATTTGCATTAGTGGAAATCAGACAAATAGTCATCAAAATAACAAAAAAGGGTCCGTCATCACTAATCCCCTTCCCCTTTGGAGAGGTAAGAATGGTTCTCGAGTAAACCCATCTGGGTTTGGAACGGAGAGATTTGAGTACCAAAGTGTGGTCTCATAATGGATGGGATTTTCACATCACGTGAGATAGCAATCACAAAGAAATTTTCACTAATAGTTGAGCTCAGGTTCAAACATATAATAAACACGTAAGTGATACAGACACAGAATTGAAGTTGGGAGTGTTGCCAAGAAAAAATTTGATTGAGGATCAAAGACCACCGTAAGATCTGAAGGAAGTTTCCCGAGTCTAGTGTTGCCCTTGAGATAATGGGGTGGTTTCGGTAATGGATGTCTCAATCGTGCACAAAGGGTTCCCATGGATGTGAATTTGATGGAAGCTTCTGATGTTAATCTAGAGCAATACAACGGGATTCCCCTCGAGGAAGGAAATGCGTGGGGTTATACAATCTCCAAGTGAGTGTGGTCACCTGAAATTTTTTATGAGAGGCTAGAAGGGTA
The DNA here is from genome assembly GCA_020310875.1 of Ceratopteris richardii. NCBI lineage: Eukaryota > Viridiplantae > Streptophyta > Polypodiopsida > Polypodiales > Pteridaceae > Ceratopteris > Ceratopteris richardii. The sequence continues at coordinate 189,720,479 of CM035417.1, read as the reverse complement.
GCTGGTTGTGAATTGTTTGCTCCTTTGTTTTGGGAGGAAAAGGGAATAAGAAGGGCTTCCACCGTGGTTTGAAGTTCAACCACAAACTCCCAAGAGTGAGAGAAAAGGAATGGTAAAGGTGATGTGGGGATGTACGGGGGAGGTGAGGAAAAGTTTACAAGTGTGTGTAGAGGACAAGTGTGTGGGCAAAAGGAATTAGTGGGGAAGGGAAAGTGCAAGAGAGAACGAGGAATCAAGTGGACTCCGGAAGTGTGAGTAAGGGGAAGGAGAGAGAAGGAGTGAGGATTAGTGTGAGGAAGAGCAAAATAGATAAGAGAATAGAAGTATGAGGTTGTGTGCATTTGGGTACGAGAGTAAGTGAGAGTATGTGAGAGTGGATGTGTGTGCAAGCGTGCATATGAACATAGGTGTGAGTGTGTGTGTATGTATTGGTGTATGTGGGTGTGGGGAGAGTAAAAGGATAGTCTATGTATGACAGTGTGTGTGAGCTCGTGGAAGGAGAAGGAAGCGAAGCGGGGTGTATAGGTAAGAGGTCATGCGTGTGGATGGGAGAATGATGGTGTGTGAGTGTGGAAGACTGAGAAGAGTAGGGTGTGCATGAGTGAAAGAGAGCTCGGGAAGGTGAAAGCATACAATCATCAATTAGAGATACCTCTGTGGCTTCTAAGCAATCCAACTGGACCAATTTGGAGGGGTTTGGGCAGAGTAAAGGCTTATATAATTGTCTTTCACTTGGGTGTTAGGACTCTTCAACCTCAGTCTATCATGATTCAAGGATTTTGTTCCAATTGTTGCAAGGAATATATCATTCATGATTGCCATAAGAACCAAGCCAATGCATTGAAAGTGAGGGCAATCAACGTAGTGTCCATAGTGCAAAGTCGTAGAAGCACAAATATTATAGTTTCGATCCATACACGCAACCAAGGATGTATTCATTGGATATGAATCAACACAAATGGGTTATTGATTCTACAATCCAACTACAATGCAATCCACTACAAACAGGGATGTTGCATTTGAAGAACAGAGGTCATGGTATGAAGATGACCAGCGAAAGGTAAAGCTACCCTATGATCTTGATACACATTTTCTTCCACTAGAGAATGAGCATGATGCACAAGTGCAAGACTCTAGATGTGAATCAAAAGATGAACAATATGAGAAGGATTACAAACTTTGGAAGTTTAGAGGGAAGGCCAAAATAGAAGAATGCGGAGAATGCTCCAAATACACTCCTAGAAGATCAATGAGGGAAAGAAGGCAGCTTGAAAGGTATGGCAATGAATCTACTTTTGTAACCAAACATACCATCTATTTGGCCAAAGATTTAGTTTTAGAAGAACCCTTAACTTATGAAGCCAAAAGAAATCATAATTGGGAGAATTTATGGAGGAAGGAATTGAAGCCCTATAAGAGATGGAGACATGGGAGTTGGTTTCTATGCAAACCAACACAAAAGCAATAGGTTGCAGAAGGGTGTACAAATTGAAAAGAAATTTAGATGGCTCTATTTGCAGATACAAAGCCAGGTTGGTTGCTAAAGGATGTGCCCAAACTCAGGGCATAGACTATGAAGAAACTTTCTCACCTGTGGCCAAGATGACCACCATCAAAACCTTGCTTAGTGTTGTAGCTGCAAGGAATTGGAAGCTACTTCAAATTGATGTGAAGAATGCTTTTCTCAATTGATGGATCAATGAGGAGGTATATATGTCATAACCTCTAGGGTATGAGAACACTAATTTTTTCTAATTATTTATGAAATCTTAAGAAGGTAGTGTTTGGTTTAAAATAAGCCCCTAGAACTTGGAACTACAAATTAGTAACCTACTTACAATATCAAGGATTCAGATCAAGTACTGCAAACCCATCATTATTCATCGAAAAAATTATTGATGAAGTTATCTATTTATGATTCTATGTAGACGAAATAATTATGACAAGTGATGATATGATTGGGATAGAAAGAATCAAGAAGCATATGCAGGTGGAATTCGAGATTGGTGATCTTGGAGAACTCATTTTCCCTAGAAATGCAGATAATCTATATAGATGAAGCAACGTACTTGAATCAAAGAAGGTATATTCAAGATCTACTCTTGAAGTTCAAGATGAAGAGTTCCAAACCTATAGTAACACCTATGGAGATGAATCATAAACTTAGTGCTTATGAAGGTGAACATATTGGAGATATAAAGGAATATCAAAGTCATTTAGGTAGTCTAATCTATGCTACACGCATAAGGGAAGACATTTCTTATAGTGTTCAAGAAATCCACATATGGATGCAACTCAAAGCGTGCTAAAATATCTAAAGGTTAAAATCAATGAGGATATGTTATAATCTTACACATTGAATTTGTATCTCAAACTTTATTCAGATGCATACTGGGCAAGATCCAAGGATGATAGGAGAAATACATATGTTTTCTAGCATTTGTAAGATCAAATCTTGTTTCTTGGAGTTCCAAGAAGCAACCTACAGTAGCACTTTCGCCAACTTAAGTTGAGCATAGAGGCTTGACAATAGCCACACATGAAGCTATATGGTTGAAGGAGCTATATTCAAGCTTGGGGCTTTTGAGATCCAAACCTCACATATTTGGAGACAATGTGAGCTCAATGCATTTAGAAAAAAACCTTGTATATCATGCAAGAACCAAGCATGTAGAGGTTCGTTACCATTTTGTTAGAGAGAAGATCATGTCAAAGGAGATTGATGTGTCATTTGTTCCATCGAATATGTAGGTGGAAAATATGATGACCAAAGCTCTAGATGGAGTACTCTAGATGGAGTAAAGCTTTTTAGCTTCAAAGAAATTTAATAGATTCAATTTATTCAAGTTTGAAGACTCAAGCATGATTTATCTTGAGGGGGAGTTGTTAGAACAAAAAGCTTTTATCATGCCTGAAGGAAGAATTTCATGTAGTCTATTTCTTGGAGAAAACCTTGGTCTTGTGGTCATTCATAAGAATTCACTCACAATTTTTTGCAATTATTTGATTATTCATGTATCGTAACCTCTAATCTTTATTTGATACAATTAGAAGCCTAGAAGCCACGAAGTAGGTCATTGAAATCTCCTACCAGAATCAAGAGAATTTGAAATAGATTCATCTTCTCCGAGATTACAGGAAAAGGAAATCAATCACAATAAACTCATGTTGCGAGTATATTGAACTTCTTTTGGCTATTAGGAGTTGTGGAAAACCACAAGGAGACTCCAAGGATTATATATAATCACTCCAAGTACTTGTAATTTATGAAAGATATGAATACAAATCAAGATTATCAACATCTTGCTCACTGCCCTTCTTCTTTGTGTCAGTTAGTAGGATTGTAGAGGTTGGTTCTCAAAGCCCAAAAGTCTAGTCCTAATGATTAAGGACTCATTGGAAAGTTATTAGTGTCTAATTCCACGATCCAAAGTTTTATATCATTTGGATTCTCTTTGTGTGTGAGAGATCAATTTATTTGCCTCGGGGTATGTTCCTATCATTCCCTAAAAAGTTGGGGTGACCTCTTGTTGATGTTAAGCTGATAGCTAGTGCATGTTTTGTCTATAGTTGCAATTCTTGTGCATGATAGATCAGTTTTTGCACTATAAGAAAACTTTGTCTAAGAGGAATTAGATCAGTTGTAATTAGGTTTGAGAGCACTAAGTGTTTGAAGTTGAACTTTCCTTCCATAAATAAAAGGTTTCCCATAGTCTCTTCTCAAGTTGATAGCCTATTTTGCATCAACTAGCTCTTTGTAATGATTCAAAGTACATGGGGTGTCTTATTGCACTAAATATAACATTATGACGTAAAACAAAAAAGTGACAATAGGCTGATTTTGTACTCATGAGTTGAATCAAACATCATCACTCCAAGCTGCACATTGCATCCATCCTTCTCCTCTCAAGCACTTTCATCAGTCACCTATAAATCTCTAGATTTGGATACCAAAGTGGTCAATGAAGGCCAACCCTAATAACTTGCAAATCTAGGTGCCTAATACCTGCTTGAGAACCCAAATATCCTCCCACAAGCTCTTAGTTTCACGCAATCCATTTCAACCCTTGAGTCATCTAGATGAAAAGCTATTGTATCTGATGTATCACGTAATTTGGTTCCTAGACCAACTTGGAAGTGGGTACCTAAACAATCCCATAGCCAATTCAAATTATCAGCTCAAAATAAAGTGTATAAACCCTTAATCAACTCTTGTAATTCCATAAGGGAAGTTGACAAAGTCAACAAACCTTCCAAGAAAACCTTGTAACATACTTGTACATCACTAGAATCATGCCGAGGTCATTCAATTTCTAGAGTATACATATAGGAATCATGACAACTCACACTACCACATCACAAACATTCTACACTCAACATCCACTTGCATATCGGTATTGGAAAGGGAACAAGGTCTTGTTGAAGTTCTTTGACAATACTAATGTGTTTTTCTTCTTACAGAAGATTCACAAAAGCCTGTGCATTATTAGAATGCAATGGCATAAGTAGGAACTAGTTCCAAAAAAATGGACATTGACTCTCCGACCATCAAGGAACACCCCTCAAAAGTATTTCCCATCCTTAATACAATTCAATTTACTCACTATGTGTTAGATCATTTTGAGCATCTTTTTGGGCTTTAACTTGTGCTCTTTCAACAATTTAAATGGGACTTGGACAATCAAAATCACTTCTAGAGGTTATGTGAGTTACCGCATTCAAGGGTGTACCTTTACAACATTTGGATTCTTAGGACAATCTTTCAATACATGGTAAATAACACATCCTTTAGAGCATCCATAAATTGAATTTTGATGTGTGTTTTTGGTTTGTGCATGGGGACATTCCCAAATGAGATTGCACCTTTGACATCTATAGCAAGGACCTCTTGGAAATGGGTTTTTTAATTCTTAGTTTTAGGATGGTCCTTAGGTGCTAGATTAGTACCAAACCCGAGTTGGTTCTAAATAACTATTCCCAATTTGAAGTTGAGCTTTCTCCCAGCCTGAGTTGGGTGTTATTTTCCTAAAGAATACTCGTTTGGTTCTTTAATATATGCCTCATGATCATATTCGTAGCTAGGGCAAGAACCCAAAACATCCATCATTGGAGTAACAAGTACTAGATATCTTTTTGTGTTTTCCTCTACTGATTATTTCACTTGAATGACTTGATTGGGATGAGGCGATTGTCGAACTAGCACATGTTGTGTTGTCTTTTGTCCAACATTTTGTCTAGGCCCACAAGCATAATATGTCTTCCCATAGTGTAGGGTTGTTCTCTTGTTTTATTGTCTTTTCCCACTATTTTGTTGCCTCACAACGTTTCTCTTAAAATTTCATTTTTTCATAGAATGAATGCTTCATCATTTTTTGTTATATCTTGCAATATTGGAGGTTTCATATGTTAACGGATTGCTTATTTTCATAGCCTTGGTATTATCTAGGGCAAAGACTTGATGAGTGATCCCCTCCACAATAACTACAACATCTTGAGGATCTATTAAGATTCAACCATTTAGCTAACTTATCCACTAGATCATCTATTGAATTTCTTGATTGCATATTGGTTGTGGTACTACCCTTCTGAGAGTTGTTTGAGATTTTTGGGATTTTAGATAGGTTATCCTCCAAACTAATGAATTCTCTAAAGAAAACATCCACTAAAGATGATATTGTGTAAACTAACCTTCATAAATCACTATTGGTTCATCCATCCATGAATGTGAAAAACTAGAGCATTAGGACCACCACGTGCTAGAGAGATGACTCTCCCACCAACAATTATGCCTCTCTCTCTCTTTGTATATATATATATATATATATATATATATATATATATATATATATATATATATATATATATATATATATATATATATATATATATATATATATATATATATATATATATATAGGATTAATGATGACCTCTAGATTAAGTAGAGTCACATATGCATGTGTAATTGGTGGATGCTTCTAGAAGGCTCTAGAGCTATTTGGAGAAAATTATCTCCCATGCACCCCATGGGAAGCTTGAACACAAGTCCTCCTCCTTCCAATCCTTAAGACTTTACCACTAGGCTAAGTGGGTTACTTGCTTAATAGTCCAAAAGTACGTATGTTTAAGTCTAATCTTGAAACCTTTGGTCCTACACAATAGAAGCCAAAGGATGTTTGCTTTTGGATATGTATGAACTAGTTGGATGCTCATGTAATTTTTTCCTAACAAATAGAGCTATATAATAAAATTTGTAGGCATACTCCTGAGCCTTATGTTATAGTCTAGAAGAACATGTTTTCATCTTTGTAGTGGGATTCACCTCGTATTCCAAATGAATAGAGGTGAATCTATGAAATGATCATTTCCCAAATGATTCAAAACACTATATATCTTTCACTCAATTAAGTAATCCAGATGCAAAGTAGGGAATGAATGAAAAAAGTGGATAAAAAACATCCTTTCTGAATTCACCATTTTCTTTTTGTGTTATCTGAGCACTAAAATGTGAAATGGTTGGATTTAAGATATCCTAATGCAATTACATTGTTGGTCCATATATTGGTAGCACTAGTGCATGGATCTAGCAATTGCGATGGGATTTATTGATTTTGAATCTTTGTGAAATTACTTTAGATTCACTTGAGTTTTGTTTGGAAATCAAATTGCAATTTTGGATGACCTGAACATCTAACTTTGGTGGGGCTACCATATTTCACTTTCACCATTTATGCGATTTATGAACCAATTGAAAGACTAGTTTGTCCAAATGGGATTTAAAACCCTAGGTAGAATGTTGAGTGAAGGTGTTCCATATATCTTTGGTGAACCTTTACTTCAATTAGATGGAAGCAAATTCTAATTTGTTCCATCTATGTTTGGATGTCGTTTTCTTGATTTTGTATGACTTATGTTGGAGTTTGAGGTCTGTGCAAGCACACAAATAGCACAAGGAAGAAGAAGAAGATTGAAGCCCAACAAAACATTTAGTGAGTTACCAAGCGAAACATACAAAGACAAGTAATCCATTAGGGTTATAGGCATATATACAAGCCTAGGGAAAAAAGTCCCTTGGAGGTCCTAAGTGTGTTCACACACATCACTATCAAAATATATCAACAGATCCCCCTAGGAGTGATGGGATGAACAAGGATCTAGCACTCATGTATAAGGAATTTCCAAGTTATGTAGAAAGAGATCAATCCACAAAAGGAAGTAACCCCAAAGCTTCATAGAAAGCTTCAAACTTCTCCCTAGGGAGAGCCTTTGCAAAAAGATATGCAATGTTATCCTCTGTGGGCATATATGCCAAATTGATCTCTTCAATAGAGAACCTCTCCCTACCATAATGATAGTGCACCTCAATGTGCTTTGTGACAACATGGAATACATGGTTTCTCGCAATTGCCAATGCACTCTAACTTTGAATGAAGGTGTTGGTGGAAGAAGACTGACCAACACCCAAATCAACCAAAAGGTGTTTGAGCCACACACACTCAACAATCACTGTGAGGCTTCCCTATACTCAACCATAGTAGGTTGCTTCTTGCTCAACCAAGATATGCATGGACTACTAAACATGAAGCAAAAACCATTTTTGGACACACCAATATAAAAAAAACCAACCTAATCAGATTCAAAAGAAACATGTAAATATGGCAGTAATCATCCACCCTTGGGATGAAACAATCCAAATAGGTATGTACCACTCAAGTAGAAAGATGCGCTTAACTGCCTACCAATGCTTTCCACCTAGGCAATGTGTAAACCTACTGATTTGTGAGAGAAAAAAACAAAATATCAAGCTGAGTTATCAATAAGTAAATCAAGCATCCGATAGGTTGCTGATAGAGAACAACATCAAGTGCAGCTCCAACATCATGAAGACTCAATAGTAAACCTTTTTTCCATAGGAGTGGCAATAGGTTTGCAATCTTCAAGGCCAAAATGCAATAATGTGTCTATATATATATATATATATATATATATATATATATATATATATATATATATATATATATATATATATATATATATATATATATATATATATATATATATATATATTTGAAAAAATCTATTCCCGCATCACCTGGCATAAATTGAATGCCCAAATAATGATGCAAATGACCCAAATTTGATGTCTCTAAAAAGACATGCAAATCATCCTTAAATTCAGCAATATGCTTCTCATTAGGGCCAATGAATAGCATGCCATTAACATACACAACAATGATCAGAAGTACATTATCTGCATGCATAACATATAAGGTTCTCTGAGTTTGACTATTGTCAAAACCATGTGCAATCAATTAGCCATGTATCTTTTCATACCAAGCACGTGGTGCTTGGTTCAAACTATATAATGCACTTTTCAACCTGCACACTTTTTCATGCCCTTATTGCATAAAGCGAGGGTGCTGAAATACACAGGATTCTTCATGTAAATCACCATTCAAAAATGCAGTTTTAATATCCAAGTGATGTACATTTTAACCATGACGATCTCCAAGTGCACATATGCTGCCAATGGTGGTCATTCGGCATGTGGGTGAAATGGTCTCATCAAAATCAATGCCTCTCTCTTGAGCATAAACTTTTGCAACAAGCCTAGGCTTACACCTGTCAATTTTTCCATCAAGATGTTTCAGCTTGTATACCCCTTTAGTGCCAATGGCCTTTTTGCCTAGAGGAAAATTACATAAAAACGAAGTACCATTATTCATAATAACATCACATTCTAATTGCATAGCAGCCATCCAATTTTTTGAATTTTGTGCTTCATAAAAGAAACAGGCTCATTCTCATCACAAAGATTAGAGGTAGCCATTGCATAGCGATCTGATGCAAAAAAGCATTATGAGAGCTTGATCGTGTATGATATGACAGATGTGCATTGAATTTGGTATCTCACAAGTCTGCACCGACCATTTAGGCATAGTTTTAGCCTCTTCTATGTCAGACCTCTCATCAACAAGTGCACCATGTAAATCGGCATAAAAAAGGGAATGATCTGCATCATCGTGTGAAATTTGTAAAGGTTAAGAAATTGCCTCATTTGGACTAGCACTTGATTGTCCACCTGTAAAAAGAGGTAGCAAAGTATCATACACATATTTGGAGCTAATGGATGTCTCCTTAGTACATGAAAGTAATGGTTGAATTGCTTCTTCCACAAAATCAACATCATGGCTAACCAAAATGCATTTAGATTGTCAATGATACAAATGATAGCCTTTGCTTTTAGGATTGTAGCCAACAAAAATACATTTCACTACTTTATCATCCAATTTCTTGCGTTGTCATTCAAGAACTAATGCATATGGTAGACAACCAAAGACACACTGATGAGCAAAAAATGGCTTGCATTCATGCCAAGCCTCATATGGAGTGATCAATTGTAGTGCTTTGGTGGGACACCTATTAAGCACATATGCTACACACATAACAACTTGAAGCGAAAAGCTATGTGGTAAAGCTTGAATTTTGACCATACACATCATCATCTCCATGAGAGACCTATTCTTTCTTTCAACAACTCCATTTTATTGAGGTGTATACGACAATTTACACTAATGTTTTATCCCATGTTCAACGAGAAATGTATTGAAATTAGAAGACATGTATTCCCCCTCAATCAAAATGGAGGGTGCACAATTTACATGTTGAGAGATTTTCAACCAAACCAAAAACTGTTTGATGCACATAAACACTTTGGAATTTTCTTTCAATGGATACACCCATGACGCCTAGAAAAACGGTCAACAAAAGTCACGAAGTAAAGGTAGTTCCCAAAAGAAGGTGTCTGCATAGGACCACAAGCATCACTATGAACAAGCTACAATTTATGAGAAGCTTGAACCAAACCATCTTTAGGGAAGGAAGAATGCTACATTTTGCTAAAAATACAACCTTCAAAGACATGTTTACAAGGTGCCTCAAGTTTGGGAAGGGAGAACACCATCTCAAAATCTGCCAGTGTAACAAAATAGCATAATTTAGATGACCAAAGCTTGCATGCCAAAGCTTTGCATCTCAGATAGCTTGAGAATCTTGAATTGTACATGCTGAATCATTCTTAAATTTTGCATAGTCTATGAGCTTATATAGCCCATGACATAAAATTCTAGAAGCATTAATAACATCACCATTTGAGAGATCATGAACTATAAATCTATCATCAATAAATTTGACAACCAAGCAAGTGTTGAAACTGATAGTAGATTTTTCTTGATCCTTGGCACATACAAAGAATTTGGCAATGTGAAAGAACTACCATCAGCAATAGTCAGAATGATTACCAAATCCCATTACATGATAAGAGGAGTTGTTAACACATGTGAAAGTATTCCCCATAGGTGTAAAATCAAGTGAACTAAAGAAACTACAGTGCAAGGTAATATGTTTGGTTGCCCCACTATCAAAGTACCAAACATCAGAGTATCTTGTAGACATACACTACTCATGAGAAGATGGATTAAAATTGCATACAATAAGTAGTAAATGTGCATTCTTCATTCTGAACAAGTTTAGTAGACTGTGTTTTAAGTGTAGAGGCCTCTACGACAATCATTCTAGTCTCTTTCTACTTTGCCTGTTTTGTAGCTAGTTTTGGACAAATCTTTATGACATGATCATTTCCCTTACAATACTTGTGAGATTTTTTTTGTTTTTCTGTTTTCTTCTCATTTTTGTCTTCCTTCTTCAACTATGCAACATTGAAAGATTTCTACTTACTAGTAGATGAGCTCCCTTTATCTTTGCTCTTTTGATTAGCTAACGAAGCTTGAATTGCAACATGCATAATAGACCTGTTTTACTTGGACTGGCCTTCTTGCAGTATAGACTAACTCCTCAAATCTTAGGGCATTCGGATTGACTTTTATCGTCAACCAAAGAGTAGAAGCAAAAATTTGATATGAATCTAGAAGAACATTAAGATCATTCTACACAAGTAAACTATCTACCAAGACTTCATCAACAAAAATCAACTGCTCCATCAAACCTTTGATCTTTGTAAAAAAATGTCCATGGAATCTCCTTCATTCAGGTGCTTACTCTCCAATTGTTTTCGAAGGTAAGCAACACAAGCCTCATTTCTCGCCTAATATAAGGTTGTAAGAGTATCCCAAGCATCCTTTACTATTTTGCAAAAGTGAATGTGAGGAATAATGGCATGTTTGATAAACAAAGCTATCAATGCATGTACGTAAGAATCTATACCATCGCAATGAAGTTGCTCTACAATAGGTGCAGTAGGATTCATAGCATGAACAAGAATTTGAAGATCATCATCTTCAATACCATCTACATCACCTTCATTAGCTATATAGGTGTAGTAGGATGTTTTTCAATACCCTAAACAATATTCCACATCCATTTGCTAGGAATACATGACACATCATATATGCCCATAATGGGTAATTAATTCCATCCAACTTGTCCTCAACAACCAACATATAGAATACATCCTTTCCACCATGGCTATTGACTAAATACCCTGATGTTGAAAAATGTCTATATCTCAAAAAGTTGAATAGAACTACCCTATTGGGCTCTACTAAACATGTAGTATACTTTGAGGAACTTGTATTGGCGAACCAAAACTTGTATATATGTTTGTCACAAGAGTACAAAATTATTTGCACAAGTGCTGCGATAGTAAATTTGAAGACCAAAATGAGCTCAAATCAAAATTTCAATGCCACTTAGAAAAGCCGTTTTCAAATCCTAATCACCTTGAGCATGCTCACCAATTTTTTAGTGATTCTGAGGTTATGAACAAAGTGGCATTGAAGATGCCCTAAATTTAGCGATGACCTGCTCTAATACCAATTGTTGGAGTTTGAGGTCTACTTAAGCACACAAAAAAAAGAAGGAAGAAGGAGAAGCTTGGAGTCGAACACAACACTGAATGAATTAAGTGAAATGTACAAAGATAAGTAACATGTTAGGGTTATAGGCATATATACAAACTAGCAGAAAAAGACCTCCTAAAGAGGGAAAAAAATGCCTCGACAGTCCTAAGTGTGTTCTCTCATATCATTTCCAAAATATATGAAGACTTTGAGTCTTCTGATATACATACATTTTCAACTTTTTTTAATCCGCTATAAGTGATTTCATTTGTCCTGAATAATTGACCACTTCTTGTGTCATTTAAATAATCTCATCCTGAAGGTAAGAATTATCCTCCAAGATATTCTTATTGTCCTCTCGCATCTGTCTTATTTGTTCCTTATGTTTTAATCTTCTTTTACAATCATTCTATGCTCATCTTTCGTGTTGATTCCTGAAAGAACTTGGAGAAGCTTCAAATGCCCATAGCGACCAGAGTGATTAGAATTAGAAAAAATCCTTTTACGGGAGTGATACACATAGGGTTGAGTATATATAATGCACAAAAGCATAAGGAATAAGAAAAATATGCTATAGGAATGAATCGAACACTCAACGGTGGTACCTCCTATTTTTCAGGAATACGTAGAGATTAACCTTGAGATAGTAAAACTGAGATTTCTCCCAACTCATTGAACCAAATGTTATGAAAATTTATAGGCATAAACTAGGTACTAATATCTTTCTAATGCGCCATATTTCACTCAATTTGGATCTCTCAAAAGATAGCAACAACCTCTACAAAATTACTATTGGTGAAGAAGATGATGTAGAAAATTGAAGGAGCAAGACAATGATGGTCACAAGTGTATGTATATTGCTTCCATGTATTGTATAAGTGATTTCAAGTCTTTATATAGACTCTAGAAGTGTTTTGCAACTTCTAAAAGTGGTTTTTGAATTCAAATGAATGTGGGAATGGTTGTTGGAGGGAATCAATTCACTTCCCTACAATCTAGGAAAAGTGAAGATCTAATTTGATCTACTTTTAAGTGATTGATTGCTTGATTGAATGCAACTCAACCACCACAAATTTGTGGGATTTAGGCTCTATCTTTCTACTTTTACATGTGTAAAGCACAAGGCTTTTACAATGGTAAAAGATCCATGAAAGAATCTTTTTTAAAAAATACAATAAGTGAGCATAACAAAAATAATTATCCAACGAATATTCTTTTGACACGATAGCCTTTGATGTATATCAAATCCACCTCAAGCATAGTGTAAGCTTGATGTTCTAACAGCTCCCCCTCAAGTCAAATTATGCTTGAGTCTTCATTCTCTAATAGGTTGAATACCTACCATAGCTTTGAATCTACAAAGCTTTATTCCATCAAGTGCCTTTGTCATCGTATCTGCTACTTGCTTTTCAGTAGGAACAAAAGAAATCTCAATCTCCTTTGCCATGAGCTTCTCCTTGATGATGTGGTAATGCACCTCTATGTGTTTGGTTCTTGCATGGAAAATAGGGTTTGCCGCTAGATGCATGGAACTTACATTATCTCCAAATATATGAGGTTTGGAACTCACAAGTCCCAAATCTGTATACAATGCCTTTAACCATATTGGCTCTTGAGTTACTATGTTCAAACCTCTGTACTCTGCTTCTGTCGAGGATAAAGCAACTATTTGTTGCTTCCTGGAACTCCATGACACTAGCTTTGAACTTGCAAATGCTAAGTAACCAGAAATACTTCTTCTATCATCCTTTGCTCCTGCCGAATCTACATCTGAATAGATTTTGATATCCAAATCTGAAGAGTAAGGATAGAATATACCTTCATTGATTGTACCTTTGAGATACTTAAGTACTCTCTTAGCTGCATCCATGTGTGGTCTTCTTGGCGAGTGCATGAACCGACTAAGCACTCCGCATTATATGAGATGTCTACCCTTGTTTGAGTAGCATATATCAAGCTACCTACCAAGCTTTGATACTCTTTAATGTCTTCAATTTTCTCACCTTCATAAACACTAAGTTTATGATTCATCTCAAAAGGTGTACTTGCAGGTTTTATGTTCTCCATTTTGAACTTGGGAAGTAGATCCTGAATGTATCTTCTTTGAGTCAAATACATTCCTTCATCTGTGTATATCACCTGCATACCTAGGAAATATGTGAGCTCACCTAAGTCACTGATTTTGAACTCCTCTTGCATGTGTCTCTTGATCCTTTGAATGCAATTTAGATCATCACATGTCACAATAATATCATCTACATATACACATAGATAGATAATCTCGTTGTGATCCATTTTGATGAATAGAGAAGGATCTGAGTTGCTAACTTTGAACCCTTGATCTTGAAGATATGTAACCAACCTGTAATTCCAAGCTCTAGGAGCTTGCTTCAATCCATACAATGCTTTCTTAAGTCTGCAAACATAAGATTGATGATTATGGTTTTCAAAACCTGGCGGTTGTGACATGTATACCTCTTCACTTATCTAACCATTTAAGAATGCATTTTTCACATCAATTTGGAGGAGTCTCCAATTCCTTGTAGCAACTACACTTATCAATGTCCTGATTGTAGTCATCTTTGCTATTGGTGAGAATGTTTCCTCATAGTCTATACCATGAGTTTGAGATCATCCTTTGGCAACTAATCTTGCCTTGTACCTGCAAACTGATCCATCTGAATGTCTTTTAACTTTATATACCCATTTGCAACCAATTACCTTTTGATTCAGAGACATTCAAACCAAATCCCAAGTGTCCATCTCCTTCAATGCATCTATTTCTTCTTTCATGGCCTTTTCCCAATTAGGGTTTCCCTTTGCCTCTTCATAGGTTGAGGGTTCCTCTAAAATAGAGTCTTTTTCCAAATAGATTGAATGCTTTGTAACAAATGTGGAATCATATCCATAGCTTTCTGGTTGCATCTTCTCTCTTGCTAATCTTCTAGGTGCTTGTTTGGAGCATTCTCCAACCTCTTGCATCTTTGCTTTGCCCCTTGACTTCCATAGCTTGTAATCCTTTTCCCTTTCATCTTGGTCATCATCTGTATCACTTCTTGAATCCTTGGCCTGTGTATCATGCTGGCTTCCTAATTGATGAGAATTAGGATCAAGATCATATGGTAGAGTTACCTTTTGTTTGTCTTCATCATACCAAGACCTGTGTTCTTCAAACACAACATCTCTACTTGTAGTGAATTTGCTTGGTTGAAGGATTATAGAACCTGTAACCCATCTAAGTTGAATCATATCCAATAAACACTGCCTTTGTTGCCCTTTCATCTAGCTTACCTCTTATTTGAGATGGTACATGAACATAAGCTAAACAACCAAAAACCTTGCAATGTCCAAGACTAGGTTTTCTTCCATGCCATGCTTCATAAGGAGTCATACCTTGAAGCGATTTGGATGGTAGTCTATTGACAAGGTACACAACAGTTGAAATAGCTTCTACCCAAAGATAATATGGCAACTTCTTCTCTTCAAGCATTGTTTTGGCTGATCCAACCAATGTCTTGTTTCTCCTCTCGGCGATTCCATTTAGTTGAGCAGAGTACCTGGTAGTCACTTCCCTTTTGATACCTTTATCTTGAAAGAACTCATCAAAGACTTCGCAGAAGTATTCTCCCGCTCCATCATATCTGAGCTTCTTGAGTGATCTACCCATATGATTCTCCACATGTGCGAGATAATTTTTGAAGCAATCAAACACTTCAGTCTTATTCTTGATAAAGTATAGAATAGTCCATCTACTATGGTCATCAATAAATGAGACATAATACCTTAATCCTGCCAATGAAGGTTCTTGACTTGGTCCCCATACATCTGTATGTACTAAGTCCAATAAGTTGTTGTGGATGTAGCCTTTGTGATTGAATGGTTGTCTTTGTGCATTCCCAATCTGACATGCATCACACTTGTTGATCATGTGTTGCTTTGATATGATCGGCAGTCCTAGAACACTTTGATCCCTGCATATATCCTTCAAGGTTCTTTCATTCACATGAGCAAGTATCTTATGCCACACTTCAAGCTCACTTAGGGTTTGAGACCCAAAAGTGAATACAGCTATGTTCCTGGTTTCTGTTACTTCAAAAGTAAAGAGCCTACCATGGTTCTCACCTCTGGCTATCTTCTTGAAGCCTTGACATGGATCTTCCACAAAAACTTCATGTTGGGTGAACCTAACTTGCAAGCCTTTTTCAACTTACTCAGAATGTTTATCTTGCCATTGGAAGCTTTGACATTACCAATCTTCTCCACATTGTGCTTTGTGTCATCCCATGTTTACACTTCATGTCTATGCTTTGGACTTTCCAAATTAGATAGAAGAGCAATGTTTCGTGCAACATGATTCGAACATCCTGAATCTATGTAGAACAAATGATCATCTTCTTTACCTTCTTTGTGGCTTAGATTCATGAGAAGCAGTGAGTCTTCATGTGGCTCATCTTCTGAATAATTGTTGTAGTCCTTTTATGGTTGAAGTTGTGTCCACCTCTGCCTCTATTGCTGCCATATCCACCTCTTCCACTTCATTTCTGGCTCTTCCCATTGAACCAACAATTCAGAGTGGTGTGGTTGGTCTTATCGCATATGGCACAAGGTTGAACATTCTGGCCTTTGGCTTTGTCTTGCTTTGGTCCTTTGTTCTTCCCTTTCCACTTGCTCTTGCTTGCGAAGTTGACTCGGGAAGTCTGTTCTTCATCTTCTTTCTTCTTCTTGCCTTTCTGCTTCTTATCCTTCTTATCTGCATATAGAGCACTAGTTGAATTACCATGATAGACGAAGGATTGCCATTGCTTATCACTTCGAATGCCATTGAGAATTTACCTCACAATAGACTCTTCTTTAATTAGCTCTCCAATGGATGCTAACTAATCTGCAATCTCCTTGACCTTGGTAACAAACTCTGTGATGGTTTTCTTAGGTGTCTTGTTCATTTGGTTGAACTCGTTCCAAAAATGATTCTTTCTTGCTTTGGTACTAGCAAAAAAGAAAGTCTCGAGGGCATCCCAAGTCTCTTGAGATGTCTTGCATCCTCTGATATGTGGTAATAGAAAGTTAGAGGTAGAGATTACTATGTACGACCTTGCTTGAGCATCTCTTGCGCACCAAAATGTGTGTTTATCTATCTCCTCTTGTGTAGGTCCTCCTTTGGATCTTGGAACAGGCATAGCTTCATCACTTGCTACAATTCCGTAAAGATTTCTACCTTGCAAATAGGCCTCCATTCTGATTTTCCAACCCGCATAGTTGTGTCGATCAAGCTACTCGATCATTGAGGGAAAGCCATCACCCATCTTGATGTAGCTTTGATACCACTAAATGAACTTGAAGAAGCTTGTAGGAGGAAGAAAAGTGCATTTCGCAGCGATGAAGTTTGGCCTAGCCAACCGGCACAAGACCAGCCCTTGAGTTTATGGAGACTCAAATAGATCTTATAGGCATGCGATAAGTGCAAAGAAATGCACTATGTACTTTCGAGCATCAAGGAGAAGATGTCGATATAAAACAGATAAGTTTGCATGATGGAGAGTGTTAATCTCCAAAAGAACAAGCTACTCTTGAAGTTAGAGAACATCTATAACAAGAGTAACTCGAAACCTTCACCAATTTGGAGAATCAATGATCAATTATCAAAATTTTGAACAAACTGTGAAGAAGGTGACTACACAGAAAGTCTGTTGCACATAATTCACTCATTGTCTTATGAAATGTGTAGAGTTTTTTATAAAACTTTGCATAAGGTGTCGTCTATACTTTGCGCACCTTCTCCAAGTTAAATCATTCCAAAAGAATCAGTAGATCTTGAGAAATGATCTCAACAAGTTACCTATGTCTAAAACTGTTTTTCTGAGAAGTCGATTCAGACACCTGTAACTTCTAACACTTGGTTCTCTCAAACTAGAGCCCGTTTATGCAAATGCTTTTATCCATAGATGGCTTACCTTCCAACTTAAATTTTAACTCCTCATTTGTGCAAAACTTTACACTATGCACTGAGAATTGATCACTTCTTTGACCATCGGGATTGCACCTGTTTCAGAAGACACTTGACATTTTCTCACATATGAATTACTTATATATATAGCCATATACGTACAAGCTTATGACCATCCAAAAGATATATATGAGCTATCTCTAAATTAATGTACATATGTGTACACATCTTCATCTTCTGGATATGCACTTCTTTGATGCTTCATAACTTGATCTTTTCTTTAGTTCTTGACTTCAATTCTTCATCAAAGCTTCAATTGTTGATTGCCTTGTACCAACAGCTCCCCCTCAATCATCAATTGAAGTTTTCTCTAACTTCTTTATACCTATCATGTCTTTGAATCTCTGTAGCTTTGGTCCATCCAAGCTTTTAGTTAGCATATCAGCTATCTGATCTTTTGTTGAAGTATGTATGACTTCAATCTCTTTATCCATGACCTTCTCTCTTAAAAAATGATACTGAATCTCAATGTGTTTAGTCCTGGCATGAAACACAGGATTAGCAGCTAAATACAATGAACTCATGTTATCTCCATGAATAGTGGGTATACTCTGAATGATGTCAAGACTCTTCATAAGAGTCTTAAGCCATATCACTTCCTTTGCAGCTTCCACCATACCTTTGTACTCAACCTCTATGGATGATAAAGCAACTATGTGTTGCTTCTTTGAACACCAAGAAATTAACTTATCTCCCACATAACAGAAGTATCCATATGTTGATCTCCTATCATCACGATTACCTGCCCAATCTATATCACTATAAATCTTGATGTTTGTATCTGATGTAAAACCATAATACAAACCTTCTTTAAGTGTACCCTTAATGTACCTCAACATTCTTTGTCCTGCAACCCAATGTTCTTTCCTAGGACAATGCATGAATTGAGACAATACTCCAACTGCATATGACAAATCAGGCCTAGTTAATGTAGCATAGATCAAACTACCAACCAAACTTTGATATAGCTTCATATCCTTGAACTCTTCTCCTCCATATCTACTTAATTTGTGATTTACCTCCATTGGAGTAGGTGCTACCCTGCAATCATCCATTTTAAACTTGATCAACAAGTTTTTCAAATACCTTTCTTGAGTTACATACACTCCATGTTGAGTGTATGATATCTCCATTCCCAAGAAATATGACAATTCTCCCAAGTCACTGATCTTGAACTCTTTTCCATTTGCTTCTTTAGGCTTTGAATACCTTTCTCATCTGTACCTGTAAGAATTATATCATCAAGATATATGCACATGTAAATAAACCCATCATCACTTGCTTTAACAAGCAAGCTACTATCTCCTTTAGATATTTGGAAACCAAGTTCTTTCAAGAACTTCACAAGTCTATAATTCCATGCCCTTGGGGCCTGCTTCAAACCATACAAAGCTCTCTTGAGCTTACATACATGATCTCGATACCTTCCATTTTTGAATCCTTGTGGTTGCTCCATGAAAACATCATATGAAATGTAACCATTTAGAAAAGCATTCTTCACATCTAATTGACATAATTTCCAACCTTTACATGTAGCAATAGCTATGAGTGTCTTGATGTTTGTCATCTTTGCCACACGGCTATAGGTCTCATCATAATCTATACCATATGTTTGAGCAAAACCTTTCACAACAAGTCTAGCTTTATATCTACACACACTTCCATCTGCAAACCTCTTTGTCTTGTAGACCCATTTGCATCCAATGATCTTCTGACTATTTGGTTTAGGAACCAAAGTTTGCAAGAGTTCTATTCCTCCTTTCTGCTACACCATTTTGTTGACGAGAGTGCTGTTGGAGAAACACTCACTAATTGGACATATATTTGAAGGTCAAATCTTAGGAAGAAAACCCCATGCCTATGTGAAGGGACAAATTCACAAATGTATCATATTTGTAAAGTTAGTTCACTTTAGTTCTATAAGTTTTTAAAATCACGAGAATGCGAAAATCTATATAAGTTAGTTTGTATCAACTAACGCGGAGAGTGAGAATAGAGAGAGAAGAAGTAGAAGAAGGAGTTCATTTTATACGACTGAATATAGTCGGGCTTCTCTGAGTGAGAAAGCATCTGTAAACTTCTGAGTTTTCATAGCTATGAGAAAGAACTGAGTAAAGTTCTGTGTATGAGTCTCTCTCCATCATCTCCATAATTACCTATTGTGTGATGAGTTAAAAAGATCAAGTTTTCCAAGCAACTCGATGCCTGGCATCGAATCTCTGCTGATAAGTCATATTTTCATTTATATTTTTCATTCAGTACTGAAGTGTTTGAAAACATGATGTTGTTGGAGCAAATTGATGCCTGGCATCGAATTCCAGTTGATAAGTCATATTCTAAGTGTGCATGAAATCACCTATAGTTTTGGTGTCCAAAAGATCAAGATTTTATGCGGGAAGTCGATGCCTGACATCGAATCCCTGCTGAAAAGTGGCCAAAAACACTCCAAGTTGATGCCCGGCATGGAATTCTCATTGCAAGTCGATGCTAGGCATCAAATTCTAATTTTAAACAGGCGCTTTTACTATAACAGGAAAGATTTCCAATTTTGGAAGGTCATATAGGGTCATCTTGTGAGAGCCATAACTTGAGTTCTAGAGATCCGTTTGATGCATATGATAGCTTGTTGGAAAGCTCTACTCTTCTAGTTTTATCCTATAAAGTTTCATGGAGAAATTTTACTTGAGCTAGGAGAAATTAGCAAAATACTGAAGATATGTCATTTCGGTGACTAGGAAGCAAAGTTCTCACTTTAGGCTATCATTTCTCAAATTTTGGAGTGGCAATGAGTTAATGGTGACCATAGAGGTGTTCTAGTGTCACATTAATTCATTTCTTGTGGTGTTTCATACATCAACAAGTGGTATCAGAGCAGAAAGGTCTTGAAGATCAGAAGGCGGCAAAGGTACGAGAAGTTTTGGAAAGTTTTCCATTAAAGTTTCAAAGGTGAAGCATTTGAAGACACAAGGCATCAAAAGATTACTTTCGAAGTATCCTCATACACAAAGAACTTCAAAAGGTATTACCCTTTATCCTTTAAGCTCACAGGTTGCAGCAGAAGGGAAGGAGTATGGCAGATCATATCTCCATTGACAAACTGGATAGAGATAATTACCCCGCATGGGTAATGAGAATGGAAGCCTTACTTATGAGTAAGGATCTCATGATATATGTAACAGGTGAAGAAGAGAAGCCAGTATTTGAAGATGAAAGCCGACCAAAGAAAGAGGAACTTGATGCTTTAAAGCATTGGCAGAAGAAGGATGCAAGTGCAAAAGCCTACATCTACAATACAATCTCAGATCATTTGCTACCACACATCAGAGGATTGGAATCATCTGAAGATATATGGAATGCATTGGAGTATCATTTCCAAAGCACTACTAAAGCACGAAAAGCAAGTCTATGGTCAGAGTTTACAACATTCAAGAAGAAGCCAAGTCAAACCATTAGTGATTATGTCACTAAGATGAAGGATCTAGCAGATAGTCTTGGATCCATAGATGAAGATGTTGAAGATCACAGATTGATTGCTCAACTACTTGCAGGTTTGAGAGGGGATGAAAGGTGGAAACCTTTTGTCTTATCAACAGAACTTTCATTAAATCATTATGTTCCAGATTTGAACCAGTTGCTTGGTTTGATGCTCACATATGAGCAAGACTTGAAGGGAGATGGAGATAAAGGACAAAGTTCTGCAATGTACATGAAGAACAAGAAGAAAGGAGATAAAGGTAAAGCAAAGGATGAAGAGGAGTCTAGTTCTCAAGCTTATTATGCAAGAGGTAAAAGCACTGGTAGAGGAAGAGCAAGAGGTTTTGGAAGAGGAAGAGGTAATCAAAATAACAACAAGAAGGCTTGCTGGATCTGTGGATTGAGTAATCATTTGGCTCATGACTGTTGGCACAATCAACAAGGATCAAATCAGAATCAAAACAACAATAGCAGAGGTCGAGGTGGAAGATATCAAAGTAATTTCCAAAGAGGTAGACAAAGTCAAAGAGGAGGCTATGCTAGAGGTGGAGGAAGAAGTTGGGGACAGAATCAATCCTACAACACCACCTACTACAACTATGCAAATGACACACAGAATGAAAGTCATACATCATTGATGATGAACTCAATCAACACATCAGATAAAGAAGATCTAAAGGTATTTTACATTGACTCTGGATGTTCTAATCATTTGTCAGGAAACATAGAATTGATGTCAGAATTGGAAAAAGGCATTTCTAGTCATACAGTTCAAACTGGTGATAATACAAGACATAGTGTACATTCAATTGGAAAAGTGAAATGCAAGAGTGGAGCAGATTCGCTAACCAATGTTTTGTATGTTCCTACAATACCTAAAAACTTGATTAGTGTGGGACAGAAAGTTGAAAAAGGTTTTCAAGTCAGGTTTACAAATGAAGGAGTATTTGTGGAAGATCCAGAGAATGGATATAATCAGATTGTCTCTGGTAAGAAAGAAGGTAGACTCTTTACTTTAAGAGTACAAGGGAACATTGGTCAAGCTTTGCTTACACATGGTGAAGGAGTGATTACAAAACTTGATCTTTGGCATAAGAGATTAGGTCATTTCAATGAAAGAGGAATTAAAGCTATGGTTGCTAATCAGTCTGTACTCGGAGTACCAAATGTGCATAGTCAACATATGGTTTATAAATGCGAAGCATGTCAAATGGGAAAAGCACACAGGTTACCATTTCAAAAGAAAGGATTCAAACATGATGGAGTACTTGAGCTCATTCATACAGATGTATGGGGACCAACAAAAGAAGGATCTATCAGTGGCTCAAGGTATTATGTGCTTTTCATTGATGATGCTACAAGATGGATAACTTTATATGTCTTGAAGGAAAGATCAGAAGTGTTTGGAGCTTTCAAGCATTTTCATGCATATGCAGAGAGAGTCACGGGTCAAAAGCTTAAAAGATTGAGGTCTGATGGAGGGGGAGAATACTTCTTCCAAGAGTTCAATGATTATCTTTGGAATGCAGGTATTAAGAGAGAAATAACTTGCAGGTATACACCACAACAAAATGGTGTAGCAAAAAGAAGGAACAGGACTTTGGTTGAGTTTGCTAGAGCTATGCTAAAGGAGAAGAACTGTCCAAATTATCTTTGGGCTGAGGCTGTAAATACAGCCACATATCTTGTGAATAGATTACCATGTGCAGCTCTAAATGGAATGACTCCATATGAAGCTTGGTGGGGTAAGAAACCAACACTAGATCATTGTAGAGTGTTTGGATCAATTGCATATGCTTATGTGCCATCACAGCTTAGGCATAAACTTGAACCAAAGGCAGAAAAATATGTGTTCATTGGTTATGATGAAAAGCAGATGGGTTACAGGTTGTGGAATCCTCTAACAAAACAATTTCTTGTTTCTAGAGATGTTACATTTGATGAACAGAAAAGTTGGTATGCAGATCAAAGTCATACAGCTGAAGAATTTGAAGAAGAGGTAAGAAGATGTGAGAAAGGAAAATCAATTGTGCAGGTAAATAGAGATGAAGACTATATGCAAGCAAGTACATCCACAAGTGGATTAACAAGAAGAAATGAAGAAGCTCCTATATTTGATGAAGAGGTGTATCCAGAAACTTATGAAGAATGTGAACCAAGAAGGTCAAGCAGGACTAGAAGACAACCAGAAAGGTATTCTTATGATACTTCTTACATAACTCAGAAGAACTATGCATATATGGTCAAAGATGATGAAGAACCTCAGAACTATGATGAAGCTAAAGGTAAGAAGCAATGGGAAGAAGCAATGAAGGAAGAATTCAATGCACTGGAGGAGAACAAGACATGGGAACTTGTTCCTAAACCAAATGGTAAGAAAGTAATTGGAAATAAATGGGTTTATAAAGTGAAGAAGCTTGCAGATGGAAGTATAGCCAGATACAAAGCTAGATTGGTGGTGAAAGGCTATGCCCAAACCTATTGCATAGATTATGATGAGACATTCAGTCCTGTAGCTAAGATGTCAACTATAAGGACAATCATTGCTATTGCAGCTTCAAAAGGATGGACTCTAAGTCAATTGGATATAAAGAATGCATTCTTGAATGGATACATATCAGATGAGGTATACATGGAACAACCTCAAGGGTTTATAGATTCCAGGTATCCAAATTTTGTTTGCAGGTTGAGAAGAGCATTGTATGGATTGAAGCAAGCTCCAAGAGCTTGGAACTATAGACTGGTGAAGTATCTCAATGATCTTGGATATCAAAGTTCAAAAGCAGATCCAAGTCTACTCATCAGAAGAACACAGGAAGGTACAATCTACATTTGTATTTATGTAGATGACATTATAATCACAGGTACTTCAGATGAAGGAATCAAGGAGGTAAAGAGATTACTTGAGAAAGAGTTTAAGATCAGTGACCTAGGAAAGTTGTCATACTTTCTTGGAATGGAAGTTACTTATACAGATCATGGCATATATGTGTCACAAGAAAGGTATCTTCTGAACTTGTTGAAGAAGTTTGATATGGAAAATTGCAGAGAAGCTTCAACTCCACTTGAAGTTAATCACAAGCTCAGTAAATATGATGGTGCAGAATACAAAGATATGAGGAAGTATCAATCTCTTGTGGGTAGTTTGATTTATGCTACACTAACAAGACCTGATCTTAGTTATGCAGTAGGAGTTTTGTCACAGTTCATGCATTGTCCAAAGGACCCACATTGGATTGCAGGTCAAAGAGTTCTCAGATATATCAAAGGAACTATAAAGGAAGGATTATATTATCCTTTTACATCAGATTTGAAGTTGAGAGCCTACAGTGACTCAGACTGGGTAGGTAACCAAGATGACAGAAGATCAACTCATGGTTACATGATATACATTGGTGATAAGCTTGTAAGTTGGTGTTCAAAGAAACAACATACAGTAGCATTATCATCAACTGAAGCTGAGTACAAAGGATTTGTGGAAGCAGCTAAGGAGGTCATATGGATGCAGACATTGTTCAAGAGCTTAGGCATTGATCAAGAGAAAAGGTAATGGAGAAGGAGATTGAAGTGGAGTACATTTCTACTAAAGATCAGATAGCAGACATAATGACAAAGAGCTTGGATGGTGTGAAGACCAGCAGATTCAAAAGCATGGCAGGAGTAAAAGAAAAGAAGATGATATGAAGAAACAGGGAATGTCAATTAGTGATTGAGGGGAAGCTGTTGGAGAAACACTCACTAATTGGACATATATTTGAAGGTCAAATCTTAGGAAGAAAACCCCATGCCTATGTGAAGGGACAAATTCACAAATGTATCATATTTGTAAAGTTAGTTCACTTTAGTTCTAGAAGTTTTTAAAATCACGAGAATACGAAAATCTATATAAGTTAGTTTGTATCAACTGACGCGGAGAGTGACAATAGAGAGAGAAGAAGTAGAAGAAGGAGTTCATTTTATACGATTGAATATAGTCGGGCTTCTCTGAGTGAGAAAGCATCTGTAAACTTCTGAGTTTTCATAGCTATGAGAAAGAACTGAGTAAAGTTCTATGTATGAGTCTCTCTCCATCATCTCCATAATTACCTACTGTGTGATGAGTTAAAAAGATCAAGTTTTCCAAGCAACTAGATGCCTGGCATCGAATCTCTGCTGATAAGTCATATTTTCATTTATATTTTTCATTCAGTACTGAAGTGTTTGAAAACATGATGTTGGAGCAACTCGATGCTTGGCATCGAATTCCAGTTTATAAGTCATATTCTAAGTGTGCATGAAATCACCTATAGTTTTGGTGTCCAAAAGATCAAGGTTTTATGCGGGAAGTCGATGCCCGGCATCGAATCCCTGCTGAAAAGTGGCCAAAAACACTCCAAGTCGATGCCCGGCATCGAATTCTCGTTGCAAGTCGATGCTAGGCATCGAATTCTAATTTTAAACAGGCGCTTTTACTATAACAGGAAAGATTTCCAATTTTGGAAGGTCATACAGGGTCATCTTGTGAGAGCCATAACTTGAGTTCTAGAGATCCGTTTGATGCATATGATAGCTTGTTGGAAAGCTCTACTCTTCTAGTTTCATCCTATAAAGTTTCATGGAGAAATAGTACTTGAGCTAGGAGAGATTAGCAAAATACTGAAGGTATGTCATTTCGGTGACTAAGAATTTCTGTAGAAGCAAAGTTCTCACTTTAGGCTATCATTTCTCAAAGTTTGGAGTGGCAATGAGTTAATGGTGACCATAGAGGTGTTCTAGTGTCACATTAATTCATTTCTTGTGGTGTTTCATACATCAACAAGTACCTGCAAGTAATTTCCCTTTTTATACTTGCATTCCACAAGTAATCACTGAACTCATTAGAGAAATACTCTCCCCCTCCATCTGATCTTAGTCTCTTCAACTTATGACCTGTAATTCTCTCTGCATACGCATGATAATATTTGAAAGTAATACCTCTGACTTATCTTTGATCACATAGATCCATCTCGTAGCATCATCAACATAAATCACATAATACCTTGAACCATTGATACTAAAATCCTTTGATGGTCCCCACACATATGTGTGTACCAACTCAAGCTTCTCTGAATACATAAAACCATGCTTGGAATAAGATTGCTTATGAGCCTTACCTAATTGACATGCCTCACATCTGTATGTCATATGTTGACCTGCAACATTAGGCAATCCAAGCACTGAACCATTGTTTACCATATCTTTAATACCTCTTTCATTAAAATGTCCAAGCCTTTTGTACCAAAGATCTAACTCAGAAATCTTATGTCCTCCATAGGTATACAAGGCATGACCAACATTACCTTGGATTTTCAATGTGAACAATCTTCCTTCTTTCTTCCCTGAAAAAATTTGTTATACCCATTGCTAGGGTCTTCCACAAACACTCCTTCGTTAGTGAACCTAACTTCATAACCTTTTTCAACAATTTGTCCTACACTTATCAAGTTCTTAGGAATTGTAGGAACATACAAAACCTTACTCAAGAGAGTACTTCCATCTTGGCCTTCACTGATCCAATTGACTTCACATTATGCTTTGTATTGTCACCTGTTTGAACAACATGATTAGTTATCTTATCCTCCAAATCAGTCATCAATGTTATGTTGCCACTCAGATGATTGCTACACCCTGAGTCAATGTAGAACACTCTTTGGTCTTCACTTTGCCTTTCACAAGTTGCATTCATTATCAATGTTGAATCCTCCTTCTATTTTGAAGCATAATTGTAGTAGGTATTGTTGTATTGTTGACTTTGGAATCCTCTATCTGCATTTCTTCCAAAGTAACCTCTACTACCTCTACCTTTGAAATTGTTGATATATTTAGGTAGTGATGTGTGTGAACACTCTAGGACCGCCCGGGCACTTTTTTCCCTCTTTAGGAGGTTTTTTTCCCCCGGCTTGTATATACGCCTATTGCCCTAATGGGCTACTTATCTTTGTACATTCTCTAGTAATACATTCAGTCTTGTGTGTTGTGCTCCAAGCTTCTTCTTCTTCCTTGTGTTGTTCGCGTGCTTCCACAGACGTCTATCTCCAACAATTGGTATCAGAGCAGGTCGTCGCTTCTTCTAGGGCGCCGTCGACACTCCTCCGTTTGCAGTCTCAGATTCGCACGAAATTTGGTGAGTATACTCAGGGTGTTACCGAGATCAAAACAACTTCGCTTTGTGGTGCCAAAATCGCGATCTGAGCTCGTTTCGACCTTCGAACGCACTATCGCAGTGCTTGTGCAGGCTATTTTGTCCTTTTGTGCCAAAGGTATATACCAGTTTCTGTTCGCCAGTTTAAGCGTCTCGAGGTCTGCTATAGGAATAGCAGAACTCGTCTGGGCAGTTCTGTTCAACTTTTTGAGATATAGTCAATTTTCTGCATCAAGGTATTTTAGTCATCGGCCATGGCTGAAAGCAGTGATGTATTCCGTATGTTGGTTGTTGAGGATAAGTTGGATGGCACCAACTACCCATTATGGGCTTATATGATGCGACATGTACTGGTTGCAAAAGGACTGTGGAACATTGTGCAGGGTGTTGAAAGACTTCCTGTTACACCTGTAACGACAGGTACTGCAAATACAGGTGTTGGAGCTCATGAAGATGGTGTCAAAGATGATATTCCGCAGATTCCTGTTCGTGATGTTGTTTCTGTTGCACCTACTGCAGAGCAGATTCGTTGGGATGGCAGAGATGCCCAGGCACATGCATTGATAGCCTTGTCTGTCAAACGTGCCATTATTCCTCACATTCGCTCTTGCAGAACAGCAAAGGATGCTTGGGATACACTTACCACTTTGTACCAGGCTAGGAATGAGGCTCGTGTTGCTTACCTCCGAAAACAGTTGGAGAGTGAGCACATGAATGAAGGTGATTCTATGGACAGTTTTCTTACAAAGATCAAAGACCTGAAGGAACAATTGATTTCTGATGATGAGGTTATACCAGATAGCTCACTTGTGCAGACCGTTCTGAATGGTCTTCCTGATTCATATCAGAGTTTTGCCTCTACTCTTCGGTTGATGATGAAAGGCAATCTGAATGCCTTGTCATTTGAGGAATTAGTCTCTGTTCTGTTGCAGGAAGATCAGTTCAGGCAGAACAGGTCCATTATACGTGTTGCAGATCAAGCTTTCCTGGCTAGTCAGAAGGGTAAAGGAAAATGGAGCCCTTCTACTAGTAAGCAGAAATCTGCAAATGCTGCACAATCAAAGAACCAGGATAAAGATGAAAAGAAATCAGAAAAGCAGAAATTGTTCTGCAAGTACTGTAAAGGAAATGATCATATTATAAAGAACTGTCCAAAACTGGCTGCTAAAGAGGCAAAGAAGAAAGAGGCTGGAATGGTTGTTGCAGAGGCCTCTACACCAAAAACAGAGTCTGCAAATCTTGTGCAAGAAGAAGAATGGGCGTTTACTACTGTCTGCAGTTTGGGCCCATCTTCTCATGATCAGTGCATGTCTGTAGTAGACTCAGATGTTTGGTACTTTGAGAGTGGGGCGACCAAACATATTACCTCGCAGCACAGTTTCTTCTCTTCACTCGAGCCTGCCCCTACAGGGAATACTGTCACATGCGCCAATAACTCCTCTTATCCTGTTATGGGAGTTGGTAAGATCATTCTGACTACTGCTGATGGTAGTTCTTTCACTTTGTCAGATGCTTTATTTGTGCCAGGGATAAAAAAGAATCTGTTATCAGTTTCTGCATTAGCCAAGATTGGCTTGGTTGTGAAATTTGTTGATGACAGGTGTACAGTCCATGATCTCTCAAATGGCGATGTGATTATTGCTTCTGGCATTTTATGTCGTGGGCTGTATAAGCTCATAGACTATGAAAGATCTGTGAATGATTCGGCATGTGCAATTCATGATTCTCAGGCTATGTCAGATGCAAAGCTTTGGCATGCACGTTTTGGTCATCTGAATTTTGCTAGTTTGTTACACCTGCAGAAATCTGAAATGGTGTCCTCTTTGCCCAAACTTGAGGCACCTGGAAAACATGTTTGTGAAAGCTGTATTTTGGGCAAAATGCAGCGTTCTTCCTTTCCAAAAGATGGTTCAGTTCGGGCTACGCAGAAATTGCAGCTTGTACATAGTGATGTCTGTGGTCCTATGCAGACACCCTCTTTTGGAAATTACCTTTACTTCGTGACTTTCATTGATGATTTTTCCAGGCATGCATGGGTATATCCACTCAAAGCAAAGTCCGAAGTGTTCATGTGCTTCAAACAGTTTTTGGTTTTGGCTGAAAATCTGTCAGCATGTAAAATGGGCACCCTCCGTTCTGATCGAGGGGGGGAATATATGTCTTCAAATTTTAATGCATTTCTGGCTGAACGTGGGATAAAACACCAGTGTACAGTGCCGTATACACCTCAACAGAATGGAGTTGCTGAACGAAAGAACAGGTCACTCATGGAGATGGCGAGGTGCATGGTCAAAAGTCAAGCTTTACCACATAGTTTCTGGCTTGAGGCTGTCATGTGTGGAGCATATGTACTGAACAGGTGTCCCACTAAAGCGTTGCAGTCTATCACTCCATATGAGGCTTGGCATGACCGCAAGCCATCTGTTGCTCATCTGCGTGTTTTTGGTTGTTTGGCATATGCCTGAACAACATCGCAGAAAATTGGATGATAAGGCAGTAAAATGTATTTTTGTTGGGTACAGTTCTGAAAGTAAAGGCTATCGTCTGTATCATCCACAGACTAAACGCATTCTGGTTAGCCGTGATGTTGTCTTTGTGGAAGATGCTATTCAACCATTGCTTTCATCTACTAAGGAGACATTTGTTAGCTCCAAAGACATGTATGATACTTTGATGCCTCTTTTTACAGGAGGACAGGCTAGTGTTGGTCCTAATGAGACAACTTCTCAACCTTTGCAGGTTTCATATGATGATGCAGATCATTCCATTTCTGATGCAGATTTACATGATGCACTTGTTGATGAGAGAGCTGATATTGAGCAGGCAAAAACTATGCCAAAATGGCTGGTGCAGACTTTGCGTGACAGCAAATTAGATGCACCTTTGTCATATCGTACTCGTTCAGGCTCTCATAGTGCCTCCTTTGCATCAGATTGCTATGCTATGGCTGCATCTAGTCTCTGTGATGAGAATGAGCCTGTTTCTTTTGATGAAGCACAAAATTCAAAAAATTGGATGGCTGCTATGCAATCTGAATATGATGCTATAATGAAGAATGGTACATGGTCTTTATGTGACTTGCCTCTTGGCAAGAAGGCCATTGGCACTAAGTGGGTATACAAGCTGAAGTGTAAACCTGATGGTACAGCTGACTCCTATGGAGACAGGTTTACGATTGAGTCTTCATGATGCTGGAGATGCATTTGATGTTGTTCTCTATCAGCAGGCTGTTGGATGCTTGATTTACTTATGCATTACTCGGCCAGATATTCAGTTTGCTGTCTCACAGATGAGCAGGTTTATGCATTGCCCAGGAGTCACGCATTGGAAAGCGGTTAAGCGCATCTTTCGCTACTTGAGTGGTACTCGGCTACTTGGGTTGTTTTATCCCAAGGGAGGATCACTACCGCCAGATTTGCATGCCTTTTCTGACTCAGATTGGGCTGGTTGCTATGACACTCGTGTGTCCACCAATGGTTTTTGCTTCATGCTTGGTAGCTCATGTATATCTTGGTTGAGCAAGAAGCAGCCTACTGTGGCCACTTCCAGTTGTGAGGCTGAGTATAGGGCAGCTTTTACAGCGACTGCTGAGTGTGTATGGCTCAGACGCCTTATGGCTGATTTGGGTGTTGGCCAGTCTTTTGCCACCACCATCTTCAGTGACAATCAGAGCGCATTGGCAGTTGCGAGGAACCCTGTGTTCCATGCTCGCACTAAGCACATTGAGGTGTATTATCACTATGTCAGGGAGAGGTTCTCTGCTGGGGAGATCAGCTTGGCATATGTGCCCACGCAGGAGAACATTGCAGACCTTTTCACGAAGGCTCTGCCTAGGGAGAAGTTTGAAGCTTTCCGCAAAGCTTTGGGCTTACTTCCTTTTGTGGAGTGATTTCCACATAGCTTGGCACTTCCTTATACATGAGTGCCAGCTCCTTGTTCATCGCATCACTCCCAGGGGGGATTTGTTGATATATTTAGGTAGTGATGTGTGTGAACACTCTAGGACCGCCGGGGCACTTTTTTCCCTCTTTAGGAGGTTTTTTTCCCCCGGCTTGTATATACGCCTATTGCCCTAATGGGCTACTTATCTTTGTACATTCTCTAGTAATACATTGAGTCTTGTGTGTTGTGCTCCAAGCTTATTCTTCTTCCTTGTGCTGTTCGCGTGCTTCCACAGACGTCTATCTCCAACAGAAATTACCTCTTTGATTTATGCCACCTCTTCCTCTTGAATTAAAGTTCTGATTATATCCACCATTACTCTGAGTATTATGCCAACAATCATTAGCTAAGTGATTTGTCTTACCACAAATCCAGCAAGCTTTGACTCCATCTTTATTACTCCTGCCTCTTCCTCTACCTTTGCCACCTCCTCTTCCTCTTAGGAAGTTAGCTTGGCTAGTTGTACCTTCATCTTCATTTGCTTGTTGCTTCCCTTTGATATTCTTCTTCTTATCCTTTGAATAAATTGCATGACCTGTACTTTTATCACTTTCACCTTTGACATCCTGCTCAAAGGTTAGCATGTGTCCTAGCAACTGATTTAAATCAGGAGTAAAATGATCTAGTGATAATTCAGTAGACAAAATAAATGGCTTCCATTTGTCATCACCTCTCAAACCTGTGAGGATTTGTCTTACCAATTTATCCTCCTCAATATCTTCATCAATTGCTCCTAATGCATCTGCAATGTCTTTCATCCTTCTTACATAATTTGAGATGGACTGAGAGGCCTTCTTCTTAAATGTGGTAAACTCTGTCCACAAGGATGCCTTCCTTGACTTTGTTGTGTTTTGGAAATGCTCCTCCAAAGCATTCCATATATCACTTGCACTTTCAAGACCTCTAATGTGAGGTAGCAAGTAGTCATTAACTGCCATATAGATAATGCTCCTAGCTTGAGCATCTCTCTTCATCCAAGTTTTCAAATCTGACAATTCTACCCTAGTTAGAACACTAGGATCTTTGAACTGAGGCTTTTCTTCTTCACCTGTAATATAACCTATCAAGTCTTTGCTCATAAGATGGGCTTCCATCCTCATTGACCATGCTGGATAGTTCTCTCTATCCAACTTCTCTATTTGAAGAGAATCTCCCATCCTTTCTTCACATGTGTATTGAATTCTTCAAACTTTATGAGTAATAGATGTACCTTTACTTTGAATGAAGTTCCTTTTGACCTTCTTGATAACTTCTCGTCTCCTTCTCAAGCTTTGCTTTCAATCTTTCACCTTTTGAACCTTCAAGTGTTGAATTCTTTACAGTTGCAGCAGTCGGGGTCCTCCTTTCTTTAGTTTTGATGCTTCCTGCTTTGATACCACTGATGGAGAGTGTTAATCTCCAAAAGAACAAGCTACTATTGAAGTTAGAGCACCTCTATAACAAGAGTAACTCAAAACCTTCACCAATTTGGAGAATCAATGATCAATTATCAAAATTTTGAACAAACTGTGAAGAAGGTGACTACACAGAAAGTCTGCTGCACATAACTCACTCATTGACTTATCAAATGTGTAGAGTGTTTTATAAAAATTTTCACAAGGTGTCACCTATAGTTTGTGCACCTTCTCCAAGTTAAATCATTCCAAAAGAATCAGTAGATCTTGAGAAATGATCTCCACAAGATACATGTCTAAAACTGTTCTTGTGAGAAGTCAATTCAGACACCTGTAACTTCTAGAACTTGGTTCTCTTAAACTAGAGCCCGTTTATGCAAATGCTTTTAGCCATAGATGGCTTACCTTCCAACTTAAATTTTGACTCCTCATTTGTGCAAAACTTTACACTGTGCACTGAGAATTGATCACTTCTTTGACCATCGGGATTGCGCCTATTTTAGAAGACACTTGACATTTTCTCACATATGAATGTTCCTATTCATAATTCTCTCAACGTGTTCACAATTAGAAGCTGAAAATTTGTACAGAGGTCAATCAACTATAGACTTAGACTTGCACAAAAGCATTTCACAAAAGATTCAACACAGAAGGAGAATACTCAAAAAGTTTGGGCGCAACATTTCTTCATTCTTGAAAAAATTTACATATGAGTAGAGAGATCCTACTCACTTCTAAAGTGTCTAATGACTCATACAACTTCTAATTTATCTATTCACATGCTCTCTCATATTTGCCCCAAATTTTTACTTATATATATATAGCCATATATGTACAAGCTTATGACCATACAAAAGATATATATGAGCTATCTCTAAATTAATGTGCATATGTGTACACATCTTCATCTTCTGGATATGCACTTCCTTCATGCTTCATAACTTGATCTTTTCTTCAGTCCTTGACTTCAATTCTTCATCAAAGCTTCAATTGTTGATTGCCTTGTACCAACATTGCGAGTGAACTAGCTCAAAAAACTTACTATCTATGGAAGAGACAATGAACTTCAAATGCCCATAGCGACGAGCGTGATTACAATTAGAAAAAATCCTTTTATGGGAGTGATACACATAGGGTTTGAATGTATATAATGCACAAAATTATAAGTAATAAGCAAAATATGCTATAGGAATGAATCAAACAACTCAATGGTGGTACCTCCTATTTTTCAGGAATACGTAGAGATTGACCCTGAGATTGAAAAACTGAGATTTCTCCCAATGTACTGAACCAAATGTTATGAAAACTTATAAGCATAAACTAGAAACTTATATCTTTCTAATGTGCCATTGTTCACTCAATTTGGAGCTCTGAAGAGATAGCGGCCTATGCAAGATTACTATTGGCGAAGAGGATGATGCAGAAAATTGAAGGAGCAAGACAATGATGGTTACAAGTGTATGTATATTGCTTCCATGTATTGTACAAGTGATTTCAAGTCTTTATACAGACTCTAGAAGTGTTCCAAAACTTCTACAAGTGGATTTTGAATTCAAATGAAGGTGTGAATGGTTGTTGGATGGAATCAATTCACTTTCCTACAATCTAGGAAAAGTGAAGATCTAGTTTGATCTACTTTTAGGTGATTGGTTGCTTGATTGAATGCAACTCAACCACCACAAATTTGTGTGATTAGGCTCTATCTTTCTAATTTTACATGTGTAAAGCTCAAGGCTTTTACAATGGTAAAAGATCCATGGAAAAATCTTTTTTAAAAAATACAATAAGTGAGCATTAAAAAAAAAATTCTCCAATGGATATCCTTTCGACGCAATAGCCTTTGATGTAGATCAAATCCACCTCAAGCATAGTGTAAGCTTGATGTTCCAACAATTCGTAATATTATAGTTTGATTGGTGCCTTTCAAAAAGGTCTCTAAATACTCTTCAAGCACATTCTTTAATCCTCTGAGCTGTTGGTCTATTTCTTTCTAATAGCTTTGAAAATCCTCTAAAACTTTGACCACCATGTGATCACTTTTTGGTTCCTTTTGATTCATTCCTTTTTTGTCTTGACTTCTTCTTTAATTGGAATGATGTCTTCCCTATCTCCACAAATTTTTTTTGTTCTTCTATCTCTTCTTTTTCTACTTTTTTCTCTCTTGCATCTTTGAAAGTATTGCTCATAATGAAACTCTATTAGAAGTACTTCTAATTCTTGTCTTTATTCTTCCTCCTTTGATTCTACTTTTGTTTCTACCTCTATCATAGTAATGTCTTTAATTATTTAATCTTTTTGCTTGATTTTTTCTTTAGTGGTAACAATGATTGTTTCACACTTGTTCTTCTTGAATATCTTTTTTTGCTTCTAACTCAAACCCCATAGATGCATCAAAAAAATAATCTATATCTTCATCTCTTCTTTAGTTTTTTTCTCTTTTCACAAAGGTGCCTTCTATCTTTGCATTCATAAGGTTCTCATGTAATTTCTCATATACTTTCGATTCGTCTTAGCTTAGTCTATTGGTTTATCTAAAAATCCTCCAACATTTTTAGATATTGCTTGACTTTTTCCTTTTATCCTCACTCCCCCTGCAGATAATATGTATAAAGTTTTGGTTTTGCTAACATTGGAGGACGAGGGGCAATATCTTCTTCTACTTCCCTTTTAGCAACTACTATCTCCTCCTATGTTGGCTCTTTTGAGTTCATTGAGGCCTTTCTTAGATCTTCCTTGATTCTAATTGTAATGGAACCTTATTTTAAGCCTTTTCTTTAGTGGCATAGATCCAATTACTTCCACCATCTTTCGAATAAATTTTCTTGCTAGTTTTCTTGTTACTACCTTTGGAGAATCATCTAGCTCTTTCCTCTTCTTTCTCGTTATCTTCTTTTGTTTAGCAGGTTTATTGGCTATAAAATCTTCCAATTCTTTATAGCTCATCATGGGTTCTAACTCTTCTTCCTCTTTCAAAGCTCTGTATATAATTCTTTCAAGATTTCTCCAGCCCCCAAAAACCTCTTTTCCTTCCAATGTGCTATGTTTCTTTGATTCCCTCTGTTTATTAATTCCATTGTAAGTGCCTTATGTGGCTATGTGTATCTATTCATTTGAATGGAACAAATTTTTTGATGGAATACTCTGATAGTAAAGTTCACTGCCTTTGGAGTGAAGTTTTTGAATATTTGAATTCTCTTGTAAGCATCCATGCCTTTCTTGACATCATTAATGTTGTCATTAACTCCCTCTTTTAATTGAAGGGCCTTCTTGATTATTTGCTAGTTAATATGAATCCCTCCGTAGACTCCTTCAAAGTTTGTAACATTATATCTCATATATTCTTTCTAATCATTTTCATTCCATGTGTGCTTGTCCTTTGACTCCATAGACTCTATACACCTTGGTATATCAATCATACTGTGGGAAGGTCTAAGAAGTATTCCATGCCCACTTCTTTCTAAAATTTCCATTATATATACACTTTGATTAGCTTTTGAATATCTCTGGTTACTATAGTGAATTTGAATTTTATTGATTTGGTCAACTAGACATACTTCACTACCTTTGCTAAATGTTTCCTAGCTTCTTCTCAAGTTTCTCTAGCATCCAAGAATCAATGACTTCTAACTTGGGAGATTATTTCTCCTTGCACCATTTCTTATGCCATCTGTATATAGCTTGAATCATGATTGACACCAATTTTCTTTTCTTGTAAATATTGTGTCAAACTCAAGATTCGGTAAAAAAATCATCACATAAGAAATAGAAATATTGTTTAAGTATACACACATATGAAAGACTTCTTTGCTTGAAAAGAAAAATTCAACATCTTTTTGATAATTTAAGATTATCAATTTATTACCTTAAAATAAATCAAATCATATGTTTTATATATTTCTCAAATACAAAGAAATTCTAAAAATAAGCCTTATTGTGGATGTGTGTCTAAAAAATAAAGAGTTAATTAGTATATATATATATATATATATATATATATATATATATATATATATATATGTGTGTGTGTGTGTGTGTGTGTGTGTGTGTATGTATGTATGTATGTATGTATGTATATATATATATATATATATATACACACACACACACACATATATATATATATAGTTGATTTTTGTTCTCATTTTTACTTTTTTTTTTGTGTGTGCTAGACGATTTCCTTCTACTAATTCGTCACCCTCCTATTTCTCTTCATATATGAGAATATAGGGTTTGATTTGTATCTGCTTCTAACATTCAATGAGTGATATCCAATGCTGATGATCTACTTGTCCTCTCTTTTTTGTGCAAAAGGACCTTTCAAGTGTTTACTATTGTGCATTTGATTGGTTTCCATAGTGTATTCAAAAGAAAAAAACAAATGTTGTACATTTTATTGGTCTCCATGGTGTCTTAAAAATAAAAAAACAGATAATAAGTGTAGACAAAGATTGCAAAGGAACCATAACTCAAATAATCAAATTAAATTGAACAAAAATAATGAGCATGCAAAACTAAAAAAAAATAAGTTAAATATATACAATCATGAATCTACTTGCTACTTGCCATTTCATTTTCTCTTTTAGTTTTTGATTTCTTTCTTCTAATTCTTGTTGTGCTTCTTGCTTAGTCCTTTCTAGTTCTTGTCTTTTGTTTGTTGCAATTTGAATTTTATGCCATTGTTGTTAAGTCAGAGGTTCTAAGTATTTTTTGAGTCTAAAACCACTTATGAAATAGGCATTATATTTCCATCTAAAGTGGCTAATTGTGCTACACCACTATGAGATAATTTGTAAAGTATGTATGGTCCATGACCTTTTACCCAAATCTTTTATTGTGAATTCCAATACCAAATCTCCTTCCTTCATATCATTTTCTTTAATATTCATGTCAAAATATGCCTTTGGTCTTCTTTTATTTGCATATAAATAATTTGTGACTTGAAGTCTAGTTGCTCCAAGTTTTTCCAAATCTTCATCAACCAATTCATGTCCTCTCCACTCTAGGGTTCGTGCTACTTTAAAGGTTGGAAATCAGAATTCTATAGCAAGATAACATTTTGCTCATACACCATATTAAATGGTGTTGTTCCAATATTGGTTTTATAAGCAACTCTATAAGCCCAAAGAGCATGATTTAGTTGCTTATCCCAATCTGATCTTTTATTCTTTACTATCTTCTGAAGAGTGCTACATAGCACTTTATTCGTACTCTCAGCTAGACCATTTTCTTGGGAATGGTATAGGGCTGAAGTTCTATGAACTAATAAAAATACAAACAATCTAGGATATCGTTGAGGAAATGAGTACCTTTGTCACTTACTATTTTAATGGGTGAGCCAAATCTTACAAACATATGTTCAAAAAAGAATTCAGCAATTGTCTAAACATCATTGTTTCTAGTTTCTCTAGTGTCAACCCATTTTTCCAAATAATCTATTTCTACAATTTAAACTCAGCATGAGAGTTTCTAGATGGAGGTGAAATTGTCCCAATTAAATCTACTCCCCGTATAGAGAAAGCTTTGAAACTCATACTTTCTAATTGGGTTCTTAGTTCTTTGACACATGTCACATCTTTTTATAAAAAAATATGCATCTTGATGAAGTGTAGGCCACCACAATCTAGCATATATGATTGATTTTATAGTCCTATGAACTGAAAATTGTCCATATGCTACTCCAACATGTGCTAAATGAAGAAAATTCACATATTAATTTTCATTCACAAAAATTCACAAATATCCATATTTTCCTCTTTTATACAATTGATGACCTATTGGTGCATAATCTTTACATTCCAAGGTCATCACTTTATCATGAAGGTTCTCATGATCTTTCACCTTGTGTGATTTCAAATATTTCATTATTTCCTCATCCCATGATGGATTTTTTTTTTTAACAAACAATAAAGTTACCTTATCAACAAACTGATGTTCTTCACATTTTTCATGTTGTTTGGAATTATATTCTTGTGCCATATGGGTATTGCTTCTACTTTAAAAAGATATGTGTCTCATAACTCATCATTGACTCCATTTGGTTCTTCTCCATTACTCAACCTAGATAAATGTTCCGCTCTAATGTGAGTTTTCCGTTGTTTGAATAATAGTTCAAAATCAAACTCCATTAGTAGAAAATACCATCTTACATTTCTTCATGCATTACAAAAAAAAAAATTACCAAATAGCGTAGAGCTTGATGGGTCCACAAAGAACTTGAATTTATTAGCAAGAAGATAATGCCTAATTTTTTTCACAGCATAAACCATGCCCAATCCTTCTCTTTCTACAATTGTGTAATTTCTTTTTGCCTTGTTGAGTTTTCTACTTGCATGTAAAATTGGAAAATCCAATTTAATGTTTTCTATATGCTGGGCTAAAATACAACCTAATGCAAAACTTGATGCATCCACGTGAGCATGAAATTTGGTGTAGAACTTAACCATGTCTTTAGCTTCTTGAAAGCTTCCTCACATTCTTCATTCCATTTGAACTTAAAGATTAGGGAATACAATGGTTTAGCTATTATTGCATAATCATGGGAAAATCTTTTGTAATACCCACAATGTCCCATCAATGCTTGTAACTCCTTTACAACAGTGGGTCTTGACATGTCAACGATGATTTTTGTCTTCTCTTCATGTGTGGACATGCCATTTTTATACAATGTGGCCTAAAATTCTCCCATGTCTTACAAAGAACACACACTTCTTAGGATATAAACATACTTTGTAGATTCTTTATTTATGAAACATATTCTTGAGAGCCAAAAATTGATTTGACCTACTTAATCAGAAAGCACAAAGATCACCATCTACATATACTTCCATAGTTTTCCTAAAAGATTCTTTGAACACATGACACATAAGTATTTGCAATGTTGCACCTACATTGGTTAGCCCAAAATGCATAACCCTCAATGCATAGATGTCCTGTTCTATTGCAAATACACAATTATCTTGATCCTCTAGAGCTATACCAACCTTATTATATCCAAAGAAACCATCTAGGAAGCTATATACTTATTTCCCTGCTATTGTTTCCAATAAGTGGTTAGTAATGGGTAAATGATAATTATCTCTTATAGTGACTACATTAAGTTTCTTTAGGTTTATAGAGACCCTAGGTTTTCCATTTTTCTTAGGAACCACTACTATAGGATATATCCATTCTGTGTGTTTGAGTTCATATATGAATCCTACTAATGACAATTTATCAATTTCTTAGAGTCTCGTGCTATATGAATTTTATCAACGTAGATTTCAGGGGTCTACTCCTTTAAGACCTTTATAGTTTCAAGCAAAAACCTCTCTATATTCTTTTACTAATGCCACCAAAGCTTCATGCTCTTCCTCTTACACATGATTTGCCATTATGATTTTTCATTCTTCTCCTTCCTCAATATCAATGAGGACTCACTTGACTTGTTCATAAGATTGATGTTGTTTGCCTTGTCTTCTTTGAGGTTTCCAAAAAATCTCTTTTCTCTCATCTACTCCATAGCTTTTAATTTTTTTTGGTACATCATGTTAATTTCTTTATTTCATTTGGAAAATTGTTTGTTCTTATGACTACATTCTTGAATTTCCTGCTCATGTTTCTCATGCTTTTTCTTCTTTTGATTATCTGGTTCTTGTAAGCTTTCCTTTCTTTGTTCCTCAGGATGATGCACAATGATTTTGGCCATATTAAAAGGTATAATATCATAACCCTTTGAGTCACACATATGTATTGAGTTTTAGTCACAAAGTGATACATCTAGGATGGCTAGTATTTGATCTCATCCATAACGTTTAGAATCTTTATCATCAAAATACATTGGTGTATAGCTAGGATCATCAACTCCCCTTTCCAATTTACACTCTTCTTTGATCAATTTGTACATTCGTCCATTTTTTGGTTTACAGAGCCATATCTAAGCTTCATCATCAAATTTCAAGCCTCTTGTTGTACTTGATGTAATGGAGGTTTCCCTTATTTGATGCAATCTTTTCTAATATCGTGGGGTTATATCATGATATGAGTGATTTTTCAAATTCACTTGGGCAATGTTATCTTCACGTTGAAAGTACAGATAATTGTTTCCCCAACCTTGAACAATTTTAATCTCTATTAAAAATGGTCTTTCAAGTATAATATCATAAGTATTTAGCACTAGAATTCCACCATAGCCAATGTGTGATTAATTCTTATTCCACATGTTTTTCGTTCAACTTATTCCAAGACCAATATAGGATGTTCGACGTGTCCACATGATAGTTGAAGTTTTAGTTTGGTAACTTTCATCTTAGGTTTTCCCCAATTTTCCTAGACCTCTTTTGTTAGTATTGCTACTCTAGCACCACTGTCCAAAATAACTTGAACTTGATGTCCTTGTAAATCCAAACATAGGGTTGTATTACCTTCCTCGCCTTCACAATATCCACCTATCTTTTCCAAACTTATTTGAAGCTCCAAGGTATGTTCTTTTCTTGAAGTGTATTCTTCTTGAATTTTTTCTTGATTTATACATCTTCTCACTTAGGGTTTTTCTTCACTACTTCTTGCCAGGAAATTTTATATGTAATTTCCACATCTTTAGGTTTTTCCAAAAGATTAGCCTTGTTTCCTTGATCATGTATTCTCATTTTTCTATAGCTAACACTCCTTTCATCCAATCTTTCTTCCTCTAATTTCTCTTCATCTACTTCCATAATAGGGTTTTTTTAGTATGATATTCCTTTGTTTTATTCTCTCTTAATGCTTTACACACTACTTAGTCCATGCATTCCTTTAATTGATCATCTGTTCTCCTTGTCTCTTTGAACACTTAAACGGTGTCCGATATCAGAGCTGTCTGAACCAACCGGACCCTTAGATCATATAATTACATATAATTACTTTATTACATTGTTCCCCCCTTGGAAAATATTTTTGTCCTAAAAAATAGAGCTATATAGATATTGTAGCCAACCCTCGAGCTGCATATTCTAAAGCTAGAAGAACATGTCTCATCTCTGTGGTGGGATCCCTGCCCAAATGATTCAAAACGTCATGTAGCTTTGAACTTTGATAACACATCAAAGTGCAAAGTAGTGAATGAATAATAAAGGTGGATTTGAAAACATCCCTTCCCAATTCACTTGTGTCTTGATGTGGGATCTAGGCACAAACATGTGAAATGGGTGGATTCCAAGTACTAGTTCATTTCTAGGCATCATTGGTGCATGAACATAGTACCTAAGGTGGCATTCTTATCCCTCAAAAGCCTTACAGAAGTCTTGATTCACTTGAATTTGATTTGGAAAACAAAAATTTTGGTTGGTGCAAACATCGAACTTGGATGTTTGTACTATGGTTTACTTTCAAGCAATATTTACTTGATTTTTTCACCTGACTGGAGGATTGTTGTTTCTAATGGTCTTGAAAAATATTATGTAAAATGTAGGAGAAAGTATGCCATTTACTTGTGGTCAAACATACTTTGATTGGACCAAGTCAAATTCAAAATGAAAATTGTCTAGCTTAGGACACTTTTATCAAAAGACTATAGCTAAAAGTTCTTGGGAATTGTCAATTTGATGAGCAATTCCTAACTTCTCTATTCTAGAGCATACTCAACTCTAGAAGGTCTTTAGACTTATAATGGATAGCCTGAAGAAAACTCAAATAAATAAGTCAACTTAACCTTTCATCTTTTGAAGATTGAAAGGATTCTTGTACAGAACATCTATATGGGATTTTTGACTCAGTTATGTAGTTCCAACTGGCTAACCTTGGACTTTTGCGAAAGGAATCAGATGTCGTATCTGAGGCAAATCCCAAAATATTTAGAAAGCGGAAAGAAAGAACTAAAAACAATGTACAACTAATTCAAACTTCGAAGAGATACTTGAATGTGGTGTGCATCAAACTCTAGTTGACTCAAGACTTTAACTACTCAAAGATCTGTTTCAACAAGGTATTGATGCATTTTTGCTATCTTTAAGAGAAATAAATTGGATTCTCAAAAAGATTTATATAGTAAATCTAAAACATCATCCAACGACAAGATACTAGTGTGGTATCCAACATCAATGTACTGACCCACTAAAGTTCTATTGATGAGTTTTTTGCTCAAATAATGCTTCACTTGAGACTAAGTTCATGCCTATATTCAATCTTTATGACTACTTACTAGGAGTGCAATTCTTGTGCACTACTTTGAGTCAAAGAATTGATTTCACAGAGTTACACTAGGAACTTGGTGCTTGACTTAGTCAGTCACTTAATAGAAAGGATCATTCCTACTTCTTTAGAAATTGATCAAGTATTTATGAGTCAACAACACTTTATCTTAGAACGTTCCATAAAATAGGAATAAACGGCACTTCATCTGAAAGTGTTCCCTATGTGAAAAAGAAGATCTTGAAAGTTACTTACTTGGTTTATTCATACTTCATTAATCTTGAAGTATCTTGAGATCATGCAAATCTAAACATATCTTTATAGAGTACCTTCTTACTTCAATTCTTTAACAAAATTTTGAAGTTTTAGGCATTACCTATAACTTGATATTTTAGGTTTTTATTCTTTAACATGATCGTTTCATGATCTCAAGTTTTTCCTTGGAAACTTGAAAACCTTTGGATGGAACCGCATCATTTTGATCTAGGGTTTTCAAAAAGAAATCCATTCAGAATTCCAAGTTCTTGAATTTATCAAATTCAAGTCCTTATTCTCAATCAATTTATAGTTGTTACTAAAGATTTAAGTAGCTACCCTGGCAAGCTTCTAACCAAGCACAAAGTGGGGGAGAGGCCCTCCTTATATAGAGTTGGAGGAGGATCTCCAAAGTACATCATATGTCATAGAATTTCTCTTGAAGGAGATTGATTTCAAGGTAGAAACAAATAGCAGGGTACCTGAATAAAATTAGATACAACTAATTAAAGAAATGGAGTGTCTCCTTGATACAAAATGAAGATGCACTCACAAGGATACATAGGAAATGGGATACATGAATCTGTGTCATAAAAAATCATTGCACCATGGTTTGCTCTAGAAGAAAACCACATTGATATGTAGAGGCTAGATCATGTTGTCAAAAATCATTGCACTATGGTTTGCTCTAGAAGAGTACCTGATTGATATGTAGAGGCTAGCTGAGTTGTCTCATACAAGATTGTTTTTGTTGGACTTAGACATCTACGGAAGCACACGAAGAGCACAAGGAAGAAGAAGAAGCTTGGAGCTCAACACACAATCTTGAATGTATTACCACTATAATGTACAAAGAT
Source organism: Ceratopteris richardii (assembly GCA_020310875.1). Lineage (NCBI taxonomy): Eukaryota > Viridiplantae > Streptophyta > Polypodiopsida > Polypodiales > Pteridaceae > Ceratopteris > Ceratopteris richardii. The sequence goes on along the minus strand of CM035417.1, from coordinate 189,676,392 downwards.
GAGTAGCCCATTAGGGCAATAGGTGTATATACATGCCAGGGGGAAAAACCTCCTAAAGAGGGAAAAACATGCCCCGGTGGTCCTAGAGTGTTCACACACACCACTACCTAAATATATCAACAAATCCCCCCTGGGAGTGATGCGGTGAACAAGTAGCTGGCACTCATGTATAAGGAAGTGCCAAGCTATGTGGAAATCACTCCACAAAAGGAAGTAAGCCCAAAGCTTTGCGGAAAGCTTCAAACATCTCCCTAGCTAGAGCCTTCGTGAATAGGTCTACAATGTTCTCCTACGTGGGCACATATGCCAAGCTGATCTCCCGAATAGAGAACCTCTCCCTGACATAATGATAATGTACCTCAATGTGCTTAATGCAAGCATGGAACACAAGGTTCCTCGCAACTACCAATGCGCTCTGACTGTTAGTGAAGATGGCGGTGGTAGAAGACTGCCCAACACCCAAATCATCCATAAGGCATCTGAGCCATACACGCTCAACAGTCGCTATGAAAGCTGCCCTATACTCAGCCTCACAACTGGAAGTGGCCACAATAGGTTGCTTCTTGCTCAACCAAGATATACATGAGCTACCAAGCATGAAGAAAAAGCCACTAGTGGGCACACAAGTGTCATAGCAACCAGCCCAATCTAAGTCAAAAAAAGCATGCAAATCTGGCGGTAGTGATCCCCCCTTGGGATAAAACAACCCAAGTAGCCAAGTACTACTCAAGTAGCAAAAGATACAGTTAACCACCTACCAATGCTTGACACCTGGGCAATGCATAAACCTGCTCATTTGTGAGACAGTAAACTGAATATCTAGCCGAGTAGTGCATAAGTAAATCAGGCATCCAAGAGCCTGCTGATAGAGGACAGCATCAAATGCATCTCCAGCATCATGAAGACTCAATCATAAACCTGTCTCCATAGGAGCGGCAATAGGCTTACAGTCTTCAAGGCCAAAACACTACAATAAGGTGTCAATATATTTTGTTTGACACAAAGCCAATCCACCATCAACTTGCATAATATTGAATGCCCAAATAGTGATGCAAATACCCCAAATCAGACATCTCAAATACAAATCAGCCTTAAAATCAGCAATATGCTTCTCAATAGGACTAGTAAGCAACATGTCATCAACATAGACAACAATGATCATAAGCACATCATTAGCATGCTTAACATATAAGGTGCTCTCAGTTGGAATATTCTCAAAACCATGTGCAATCAGATAGGCATGTATCTTCTCATACCAAGCACATGGTGCTTGCTTTAACTAATATAATGCCTTCTTTAACCTACACACCTGGTTTTCATGCCCTTTTTGCACAAAGCCATGGGGTTGAAAAACATACACTTCTTCATGCAAGTCACCATTCAAAAATGCAGTTTTAATGTCCAACTGATGTACATTCCAACCATGATGGGTTGCAAGTGCACGAGTGCTCCGAACAGTAATCATACAACATGTAGGTGCAAAGGTCTCATCAAAATCAATGCCTTTTCCCTGTGCATAACCCTTTGCAACAAGCCTAGCCTTATACCTATCAACTGTTCCATCAGGCTTCTGCTTTAGCTTGTAAACCCACTTAGTGCCAATGGCCTTCTTGCCAGGAGAAAAGTCACACAAAGAGCAAGTACCGTTCTTCATTATAGCATCATATTCAAATTGCATAGTAGCCATCTAATTTTTTGAATTTTGTGCTTCATCAAATGAAACAGGCTCATTCTCATCACAGACTCTAGATGCAGCCATAGCATAGCAATCTGATGCAAAAGAGGCACTACGAGAGTCTGATCGAGTACGATATGAGAAATGTGCATCTAATTTTTTGTCACGCAAAGTCTTCACAGCCATTTTGGCATAGTTTTTGCTTCCTCAATATCAGCTCTCTCATCAACAAGTGCATCATGTAAATTTTCATCAGAAATGGGATGATCTGCATCATCACACAAAACCTACAAAGGCTAAGAAGTTGCCTCATTAGGACCAACACTAGACTATCCACCTGTAAAAAGAGGTAGCAAAGTATCACACATGTCTTTGGAGCTAACAAATGTCTCCTTAGTACATGAAAGCAATGGCTAAATAGCACCTTTCATAAAAACAACATCACGGCTAACTAGAATGTGTTTAGACTATGGATGATACAGATGATAGCCTTTACTTTTAGAACTGTACCCAACAAAAATACATTTTACTGCTTTATCATCCAATTTTCTGCGATGTTGTTCAAGCATAATGCATATGCCAAACAACCAAAAACACGCAGATGAGCAACAGATGGCTTGCAATCATGCCAAGCCTCATATGGAGTGATAGACTGCAGCACTTTAGTGGGACACCTATTAACTACATATGTTGCACACATGACAGCCTCAAGCCAGAAACTATGTGGTAAAGCCTGACTCTTGACCATACACCTCGCCATCTCCATGAGTGACCGCTTCTTTTGTTCAACAACTCCATTCTGTTGAGGTGTATATGACACTGTACACTGGTGTTTTATCCCATGTTCAACCAAAAATGCATTAAAATCAGAACACATATATTCCCCCCTCGATCAGAACAGAGGGTGCCCATTTTACATGCTGACAGATTTTCAGCCCAAACAAAAAATTGTTTGAAGCACATGAACACTTCGGACTTTGCCTTCAATGGATATACCCATGCATGCCTGAAAAATCATCGATGAAAGTCACGAAGTAAAGATAATTTCCAAAAGAAGGTGTCTCTATAGGACCACAGACATCACTATGTACAAGCTGCATTTTTTGAGTAGCCCGAACTGAAGCATCTTTTGGAAAGGAGGAACACTGCATTTTGCCCAAAATACAGCCTTCACAAACATGTTTTCTGGGTGCCTCAAGTTTGGGCAAAGAGGACACCATTTCATATTTCTATAGGCATAGCAAACTAGCAAAATTCAGATGACCAAAGCATGCATGCCAAAGCTTTGCATCTGACATAGCCTGAGAATCATGTATTGCACATGCCGAATCATTTATAGATCTTTCATAGTCTATGAGCTGATACAGCCAACAACATAGAATGCCAGAACCAATAATCATGTCGTCATTTGACAGATCATGAACTCTACATCTATCATCAACAAATTTCACAACCACGCCAATCTTGGCTAATGCAAAAACTAATAACAGATTTTTCTTGATCTCTGGCACAAACTAAGCATCTGACAAAGTGAAAGAAATACCATTAGCAGTAGTCAAAATGATCTTACCAACTCCCATAACATGATAAGCGGAGTTGTTGGTGCATGTAACAATATTCTCTGTTTTCATGCCCTTTCTGCACAAAGCCACGAAGCTGAAAAACATACACTTCTTCATGCAATTCACCATTCAAAAATGCAGTTTTAATGTCCAAGTGATGTACATTCCAACCATGATGAGCTACAAGTGCACAATTTCTATGGTCAGTAGTCATTTGACATGTTGGAGCAAAGGTCTCATCAAAATCAATGCCTCTTTCCTAAGCATAACCCTTTGCAACAATCCTAGCCTTATACATGTCAACTGTTCCATCAAGATTATGCTTTAGCTTGTATACCCACTTAGTGTCAATGGCCTTCTTGCCAGGAGGCAAGTCACATAAAGACTAGGTACCATTCATCATTATAGCATCATAATCATATTGCATAATAGCCATCCAATTTTCTCAATTTTGTGCTTCATCAAACAAAAGAGGCTTATTCTCATCACAGAGACTAAAGGCAGCCATAGCATAGCAATTTGATGCAAAGGAAGCACTATGAGAGCCAAAACGAGTACAATATGGCAGAGGTGCATCTAATTTGCTATCAAGCAAAGTCTGCACCAACCATTTTGGCATAGTTTTTGCCTCCTCAATATCAGCTCTCTCATCAACAAATGCATCATGTAAATTTGCATCAAAAATTGATCTGCAGCATCACATGAAACCTGTAAAGGCTGAGAAGTTGCCTCATTAGGACTAGCACTAGACTTTCCACCTATAAAAAGAGGCAACAAAGTGTCATACATGTCTTTGGAGCTAACTGATGTCTCCTTAGTACATGAAAGTAATGGTTGAATACCTTCCACAAAAACAACATCATGGCTAACCAAAATGCATTTAGTTTGTGGATGATATAGATGATAGCCTTTGCTGTAAGAGTTGTACCCAACAAAAATACATTTCACTACTTTATCATCCAATTTCTTATGTTGTTATTCATGCACTAATGCATATGCTAGACAACCAAAAACACGCAAGTGAGCAACAAATGGCTTGTGACCATGCCAAGGATCATATGGAGTCATAGATTGCAATGCTTTAGTGGGACATCTGTTAAGTACATATGTTGCACACATAACAACCTCAAGCTAGAAACTATGGTAAAGCCTGACTCTTGACATACACCTCACCATCTCCATGAGTGACCTGTTCTTTCATTCAGAAACTCCATTCTGTTGAGGTGTATAGGGCACTATACACTGATGTTTTATCCCACATTCATCCAAAAATGCATTAAAATCAGAAGACATATATTCCCCCCCTTGATCAGAATGGCAGGTGGCCATTTTACATGTTGATAGATTTTCAACCAAAACCGAAAATTGTTTGAAGCACATAAACACTTCAAACTTTGATTTCAATGGATATACCCATGCATGCCTAGAAAAATCATCAATGAAAGTCACAAAGTAAAGATAGTTTCCAAAAGAGGTTGTCTACATAGGACCACAGACATCACGTGAACAAGCTGCAATTTTTTAGTAGCTCGAACTAAACCATGTTTTGGGAATGAAGAACATTGCATTTTGCCCAAAATACAGCCTTCACAAACATGTTTACCATGTGTTTCAAGTTTGGGCAAGGAGGACACCATTTGAGATTTTGGTAGGCATAGCAAACTAGAAAAATTTAGATGACCAAAGCATGCATACCAAAGCTTTGCATCTGACATAGCCTAAGAATCATGTACTGCACATGTTGAATCATTCATAGATTTATCATAGTTTATGAACTTATACTGACCACGACATAAAATGTCAGAAGCAATAATGACATCACCATTGCATAAATCATGAACTGTACATTATTCACCAATAAATTTCACAACCAAGCCAAAATTGGCTAAAGCTACAATTGATAACAGATTCTTCTTGATCCCTAACAAAAATGAAGCATCTGACAATGTAAAAGAACTACCATCACTAGTAGTCAGAATGATCTTACCAACTCCTATGATAGGATAAGAGGAGTTATTGGTGCATGTGACAGTATTCCCTATAGGGGCAGGCTCAACTAAAGTGAAGAAATTGTGCTGCGAGGTAATATGTTTGGTTGCCCCACTATCAATGTACCAAACATCTGAGTCTACTGCAGACATACACTATTCATGAGAAGAGGGGTCATAATTGCAAACAGTGGTAAATGCCCATTCTTCATTCTGCACAAAAAAGACTTTGTTTTGCATATAGAGGCCTCTGCAACAACCATTCCAGTCGCTTTCTTCCTTGCCTCTTTAGCAGCTAGTTTTGGACAACTCTTTATGACATGATCATTTCCATTATAGTATTTGCAAAACAATTTCTATTTTTGTATTTTCTTCTCATCTTTGTCATCCTTCTTTGATGTGTAGAATTAGAAGATTTCTGCTTACTAGTAAAAGAGCTCCATTTACCTTTCCCCTTCTGATTGGCTAGGAAAGCTTGATCTGCAACACGCATAATGGACCTGTTCTTCCTAGACTAATATTCTTGCAACAAAACAGAGACGAACTCCTCAAATGTTAATGCATTTGGATTTCATTTCATCATCAAATGAAGAGTAGAAGCAAAACTCTGATATGAATCTGGAAGACCATTCAGAACAGTCTCCACAAGTGAATTGTCCTGCAAGACTTCATTAGCAGAAATCCATTGTTCCTTAAACTCTTTGATCTTTGTCAAAAAACTGTCCATGGAATCTCCTTCATTCATATGCTCACTCTCCAACTATTTTCAAAGGTAAGCAAGACGAGCCTCATTCCTTGCTTGGCATAAAGTGGTAAGTTTATCCCAAGCATCCTTAGCTGCTTTGCAAGAGCAAAGGTGAAGAATAATGGCACATTTGATAGACAAGGCTATCAATGCATCTGCTTGAGCATCTCTGCCATGCCAATTAATTTGGTCTATAGTAGGTGTAGTAGGAACTACAGCACAAACAGGAACATGAATAAGATCATCATCGTCAATGCCATTTGCATCACCTCGAGCAATTGTGTTTGCAGGTGTAATAGGACATTTTTCAATACCATACACAATATTCCCCAGTCCTTTTGCAACCAATACATGATGCATCATATAAGCCCATAATGTGTAATTAGTATCATCCAACTTATCCTCAACAACCAACATATGGAATACATCATTGCTTTCAGCCATGGCCATTGACTAAAATACCCTGATGCAAAAAAATGATTGTATCTCAAAAAGTTGAATAAAACTACCTTATCAAGTTCTACTAAACTTTTAGCACACTTCAAGATGCTTGTACTGGCGAATTGAAAATTGTATATATCTTTCACACAAAAAGACAAAATTGCCTACATAAGCATTGTGATAGTGCATTCAAAGGCTGAAACAAGGTTAGATTGCAATTTTGGAACCACAAAGTGAAGAATTTTTGAACTCCTAATCACCTTGAGTATGCTCACCAAATTTCATGTGATTCTAAGATTATAACCCCAGGGGTGTTGACAACGCCCTAGATGAAGCAGTGACCTCCCTTGATACCGATTGTTGGAGTTTAAGGTCTACGAAGCATGTGAACAACACAAGGAAGAAGTAGAATCTTGGAGCACAACACACAATCGTGAATGTATTACCACTAGAATGTACAAATTTAAGTGACCCGTTAGGGTTATAGGCATATATACAAGTTAGGGATAAAAACCTCCTAAAGAGGGAAAAAATTATTCGAGTGGTCTTAGTGTGTTCACATACATCACTACCTAAATATATCAATAGGAAAAAATAGCAACATGCATGCAAAGTTGGATGAGTACCAGACAATCATGGACCAGAAACGACTAAACATGCCACTTTGGAGGCATCCAAAATGGTTTTGGGAGATTTTTTATTGATAGTTGAGCTATGTACCAACTTTTAAAACTCCAAAGAACACTTACAAGCCAAAAACAATAAATTTGGATAACAAATGGTACCTTAAATTGATGAGAAAATAATCCATTTAGTACTATTTTGGATTTTCTCATAAATGCACTTTTCTTTGCATGTTCATAGAACATATTCATCTATCCTTGAAAACCTTTAGTGTCACATAATCTTAGCAAAGGATGGTTGAACCATACCGTAAGAGAGAGGATTAGGAAGTAATCCTCATCCATGGCTTTTGGGGCTAGTGGTTAGCCCATCATACTCCTAGTTAGGAGGTTGTGAGTTCAATTCCTTACATTGGTATCAGAGCCAAGTTGAGGAACTTTGCCAAGTTGGAGGTGCAAGCACCTCCATTTGTGGGCATTTGCAAAGGTTCTTGTCCACATTGGTTGTGAAATTGGTCTTGTATTAAGGCACTTGGCCATTTGGGCACCCATAGAGGGTGGGATAGGTCCAAAATAGGTCCAGGTACTAGAGTTTGAGCTTGGTGGAAGCACTCATACATGGAAAGTGGATGCACAGAGAGATGAGTCAGAAGGGTCCACAAGTGAGCATTGAGGGAAATGCTCAGTCTAAGGGGAAAGGAATGTCACATAATCCTAGAAGGGGATGGTTGAACCATACCTTAAGAGATAGGATTAGGAATTAATCCTCATCCATGGCTTTTGGGGCTAGTGGCTAGCCCATCATACTCCTTGTTGAAGGAGATGGTGGATAATCTTCAGAGATGAAGTGGTCTTGCTAAAACCTGCTTCACACAATCCAAGAACAAGTGATGGAGAGTGTAGTGGCCTCTTTAGCTTTCTAATGATCATAAATAATCATCTATGTTCTTTGGAACATGATCCACTAATCATTGGATCAAAACATACGCGTAGGAAATTAATCCAAGGTCATAGACTCGCTATTTTAGTATCTACACCTATTGAGTATAATGAACAATAATCTGAGCCTACTAGAAATTAGCCTAATTCCTTTTGATGGTGTCTAATTAACTTAGAAAACTACCAATCATGAGTGATTTCAATAAAAAAGATGAACTACATGCTGATTATGATGTTTAACAAATCATAGGACTTCCTCGACATTTTTGGGATGCATCAGAGTACAGACTAGAGAGTAATGATATGATGATATCGATTGAGAGAACCAATGATAATGAGATTTTGTAGTTATAAACTAGATAGTACACTGAATCTATGATGCTTTAAATCACAACAAATGATCAATCATACACTAAGACAAAGCTCTGAGAAGATCATTGTACTAATGTAGTCATAGAAAAGAAGTGAAGTATAGATATAATCAAAATGTATGTATTAAATCACATAGAAATACAATGTGATTGGCAATAATCTAATGCACAATGTGAGGGTAGTGATTGAGGTATGAAGTGATCTCTCAAGTCACATAGGATCCCTCTCTATTGCTCTACATAGTCGGGCATACACGCGAGTCTTTTGATTCACCTTTATAGTTGAGTTTGGAGCCAATCTTGAATTCAAATTCAAATGTTCACCTAAAAGTAAATCATAAACTATAGGATATATTCTCTCATTAAAAATCTACCAAATAAATTGAGGTTTGATGCTTCCTAACTCCATGTGGAAGTAAGGTACTTTTACAAAGGTAAAAGGTAATAGATTTTACAAGGGATTGATCATATATGACTCCATGAGATATATGCTAATCATCCAAGTATGTGGGCTTGGATTCTCTTGCACCAATAGCTCCCCCTCAAGCCTAACATGCTTGGTCTTTTCCTTGATCTAATGCAAACCAATAATCAATTTGAACCTGTTCATCTTAGTTCCATCTTAAAACTTTGTGATTATATCTACACATTGCAATTGATTTGATACATAGGACAATTGAATGTCCTTGCTAAGCAATTTCTCCCTTACATAATGATAGTGCACTTCAATGTGCTTAGTCCTTGCATGATATACAAGATTAGCAGCCAAATGAAGTGAACTAGTGTTGTCTCCAAAAATCATTGGAGTGTAATAATGTAGCCCCAAATCTATGTAGAGTTGCTTGAGCCACATAGCCTCTTGTGTTGCATTTGCTAAACCTCTATATTTTGCCTCTGTAGATGATAAAGCCACAGTTGGTTGCTTTTTAAATGACCATGATATTAGCTTTGAACTTGCAAAAGACAAGTATCCTAAGGTGCTCCTCCTATCATCCTTAGAGCCAGCCCAATCTGCATCAGAATACATCTTTATGTCCAAGTCAGAAGTGAATGGATAAAACAACCCTTCATTTATGGTACCCTTTAGATACTTTAGTACCCTCTTGGCAGCTTCCATGTGAGGCTTTCTTGGTGCATGCATAAATTGGCTTAATGTACTTACTCCATAAGCAATGTCTACTCTTGTTAGGGTTGCATAATTGAGACTTCCAACAAGCTTTTGGTAACCTGTAACATCCTCAAGAAGTTCTCCTTCATGAGAACTAAGCTTTTGATTAAGTTCCATGGGTGTACCTACAATTTTGGTATTTTCCATATTGAATTTTCTCAACATGTGATAAATATACTTTCTGTGAGTAATCAACACACGCGAATCTATATACACAAGTTCTAAGCCAAGAAAGTATGTTAACAAACCAAGATCACTGATTTTAAACTCTTCCATTAGTTGAGCTTTAACCTGCTTGATCCTATTAGCATCATTCACTGTAATGATAGTGCCATCCACATAGACACATAAGTAAATGACTTCTGAGTTTGTCTTCTTTATGAATAAAGAAGAATCTACTTTGCTAACAACAAAACTTTGATCTTGCAAATAAGTTACAAGCCTATGGTTCCAAGCTCTAGGAGCTTGTTTTAGGTCATAGAGTCCCTTCCTTAGCTTGCATACAAAACCTAGTTTATCCCTGTCTTCATACCTTGGTGGTTGGGCCATATACACTTCTTCTGAGATCCATCCATTTAGGAATGCATTCTTAATATCTAACTTATATAAGTTCCAATTTTTGGAAGCAGCAATACTTACCAAAACTCTAATAGTTGGCATCTTAGCCACAAGTGAAAAAGTTTCTTCATAGTCCACTCCATGGGTTTGAGCAAACCCCTTTGCCACTAACCTTGCCTTGTACCTATTTATAGAACCATCTAAATTTTTCTTGATTTTATGTATCCACCTGGATCCTATTATCTTCATGCTTGGCTTTTTTGGGAACCAAATTCCAAGTATTGTTTTCTTGAAGTGCTTCAACTTCTTCTTGCATGGCTTCTCTCCATTCTGTCATAGAGTTTTTAGTGTTGTATACTGAATGCTTCGTGACTAGTGATGTGTCATAGCCATACCTTATTGGTTTTTTACTCTCCCTTTGAGATCTTCTGAGTGTTTTGTTGGAGGACTCTAGAATCTCTTCCAATTGCTTGAATTTGGTCTTGCCCCTTGACTTCCAAGCCTTGAAGTCAATCTGCTCTTTATCCTGTGAATTGACATCTTCTACTACTTGTTGATCTTCTTGAGTGAGAGTTGGAAAGTCACTTTCCAAATCATAAGGTAACTTGATCTTCCTACAATCATCTTCAAACCATGAATTATTTTCATCAACTACTACATCCCTATTAACTATAAATCCTTTGTTAGTGGGATTGTATAGCCTATATCCCTTCTGGTTTTGTTCATAGCCAATGAATATACACTTTTCAACTATAGGATCAAGCTTCCCTCTAATTTTTGAGGGTCTATGTGCATAAGCAATGCACCCAAAGACTTTGCAATGGTCCAATGAGGGTCTCTTGCCATTCCATGCCTCATAGGGTGTCATTCCATCCAATGATTTGGTTGGGAGCCTGTTTACCAAGTATGTGGCTGTGGAAACAACCTCTCCCCATAGGTAATTGGGTAGTTTTTTCTCATTCAACATTGATCTTTCAGCCTCTACTATCAATATGTTCCTCCTCTCTATTATTCCATTTAGTTCAGGAGTATATCTTGTTGTAACCTCTCTCTTTATACCTCTATCCTATAAGAACGGATCAAATTAATGTGAAAAATACTCACCACCTCCATCAGATCTGATCCTTTTCAAGCTTCTACCTGTTTGGTTCTCAACCAATGCCAAATACTTTTTGAAACATGTAAATGCTTCATCCTTATGCTTCATGAAGTAAAGAATTGTCCATCTATTCCAAGCATGCATGGGTGTATCCATTGAAAGCAAAGTCCAAAGTGTTTATGTGCATCAAAGAGTTCTTGGTTTTGGCTAAAAATCTATCAGCATATAAAATGGGCATCCCCCATTTTGATCGGGGAGAGGGATACATGTCTTCTGGTTTTAATGCATTTATTGTTGAACGTGGGATAAAACATCAATGTCTAGTGCCATGTATGTTGGAGGAGATGGTGGATAGTCTTCAGAGATTTAGTGGTGTTGCTTTAACCTTCTTCACACCAACCAAAAGCAACTATTGGAGAGTATAGTGGGCCACTTGAGCTTGCTAATGATCATAAATAATCACCTATGTTGTTTGGAACTTGATCCACTAATCATTGAATCAAAGAAAATAGATAGGAAATTGATCCAAGGTCATAGACTTGCTATTTTTGTCTTTACACCTATTCACTATATTGAACACTGCTCTGAGCACAATAGCAAATAGTCTAATTCCTTTTGGTGATGTCTAATTAACTTAGACAGCTGCCAATCATGAGTGATTTCAATAAAAATGATGAACTCCACGCTAAGTATGATGTTTAGCAAATCATGAGAGTGCCCTGATAATTTTGACATGCATCAGTCAATAGACCAGAGAGTAAAGAAATGATAATATCTCACAATTTACAGAAGCAATGATAATGAGATTTTGTATCCATAAACTAGACCATATACTAAACCTATGATGCTTTAAAACACAACAAATGATCAATCATACACTGAGAACAATCTCTGAGACAATCATTGTACTTCATGGCAGACAAGTGAAGTGAAGATATAATGAAAATGTATGTATTAGATCATATACAAATACAATGTCATTGGCAATAATCTATTGCACAATGTCAGGAAGTGAGTGAGCTATGGGATGAGATCTCAATTCACAATATATCCATTTTAAATGATCTCTTGAATTTGAGATATGATGTGGGTCATTTGATCCTCTTTTTATAGTTGAGTTTGGAGCCAATCTTTTGAGTTCGAATTCAAAAGCCTACCTAAAAGTAAATCCTAAACTATATGATATATTCTCTCATCAATCAATTATGAGATTTGATGCTTCCTAACTTCCTCATGGATGTAGGAATCTTTTACAAAGGTAAATGTAATTGATTTTACAAGGGATTGAACATATAAGGCTCCATGAGAAATATACTAATCATCCAAGTATGTGGGCTTGGATTCTATTGCACCAACAGCTCCCCCTCAAGCTAACATGCTTGGTCTTCATTCCTCCTTGATCTCCTACAAACCAATCATCAATTTGAACATGTTCATCTTGCTTCCATCCAACGATTTTGTGAGTATATCTGCACACTGTAAATGAGTTGATACATAGGACAACTAAATGTCCTTGATAAGCAATTTCTCCCTTACATAGTGGTAGTGCACTTCAATGTGCTTAGTCCCTTGGATGATATACAGGATTAACAGCCAAGTGGAGTGAGCTAGTGTTGTCTCCAAAAATTATTGGAGTGTAAGAGTGTAACCCCAAATGTGCATAGATTTGTTTGATCCACATAGCTTCTTGAGTTGCATTTGCTAGGCCTCTATATTTTACCTCTGTAGATGACAATGCCACAGTTGGTTGCTTCTTGGATGACCATGATATAAGTTTTAAACCTGCAAAAGATAAGTATCTTGAGGTGCTCCTCCTATCATCCTTGGAGCTAGCCCAATCTGCATCAGAATACATCTTTATGTCTAAGTCAGAAGTGAAAGGGTAAAACAACCCTTCATTAATGGTACCCTTTAGATACTTTAGCACCCTCTTGGCAGCTTCCATGTGGGGCTCTCTTGGTGCATGCATAAACTAACTTAATGTACTTACTCCATAAGCAATGTCTGCTCTTGTTAGGGTTGCATAGTTGAGACTCCCAACAAGTTTTTGGTAATATGTAACATCCTCAAGAAGTTCTCCTTCATGAGAACTGAGCTTATGATTGAGTTCCATAGGTGTACCTACAATTTTATTGTTCTCCATCTTGAAGTTTACCAACATAGCATGGATATAATTTATTTGAGTAATAAACACACAAAGAAAGTTCAGTTGAGAGTACAAAAGGTTTCCACCTTTCATCTCCTCTCAAACCTGTGAGCAGTTGCGCTATCAATCTGTGATCTTCAATATCTTCATTTATGGATCCAAGACTATCTGCTAGATCCTTCATCTTAGTAACATAGTCACTAATGCTTTGATTCGACTTCTTTTTGAATGTTGTGAGTTCGGACCATAAGCTAGCCTTCCTAGATTTCATAGTATTTTGGAAATGATCTTCCAACGCACTCCATATGTCCTCCGCTTTCTCCAAACCTCTAATGTGTGGTAGTAGATGGTCTGTAACGGTATTATAAATGTAAGCTCTTGCTGTTGCATCTTTCTTCTACCACAGCTTCAAGGCTTCTAATTCTTCTTCCTTTGGTTGTCTAATGTCTTCAAAGGTCGGCTTCTTTTCTTCTCCGGTCACATACATCATTAAGTCCTTACTCATAAGTAAGGCTTCCATGCGCATTACCCATGCGGGATAATTATCTCTGTCCAATTTGTCAATTGAAACATGATCTACCATAATCTTCTTGTTTCTTCTTTCTTTATGAAGGTTCTTCGAATTCTATTGTATCTTCACTTCCGTTTGCTCTTTGAGAATCTTTCTGCTCTTCAGAATCCTTTTTGCTCTGATACCACTTGTTGGTGACAACACGGCAAAGGCTCGAACGTTATCAAGCCTGCGGAATTCACCGTGCCACCAAAAAGATGCTAAGCTAGAGCGATATTGGAACACCTCCATAATCAACAGTAGCTTAGCAAGGTTACTGCCACTCAAACATATAAGACTGTATTTTGAATTCACTGAAATTCAACCGGAACTTCATCGGACTGTCACCAGACTGACACCGTAATTATACCGGAATCTTACCGGAATCAACCGCAATTCTATTTGTAATTACTTCAAGTGAATATACATGAAGTAAGGAAGTGATGCGTGAACTTCCTTCACTGAATGAACCCTTTCTGAAGTTTAAGGAAAAACTTCACCGGTTCAGAATGTCTCTTTCCGGTTAGACTTTGTACTGTGTGTACATATCCATTTCACCGAAATCTTTGATGAACTGATAATAGAGATGTCTAGCTATAAGATAAGCTATCTCTCATATAAAACTTTAATTTATTCTGCGAGATATACTTCGTTGTTCTACCGGAAAACACGTTTATTGAGAAAACTGTAACTGACCAAAAAATTACGTTTACTGAGATAACTGTAATTGACCGAAAAATTACATTTACTGAGACAACTGCAACTGTTAACTAACTTTATACCGTAGCACGAAAATACTCAGATTTCTTCACATACAAAGAATGTGCGCAAGCTTCCACATGAACATGTGTTTTCTATTAGAGAAGATGAGTACAAACTAGCTTGGCCTCTTCTTGCTCAAGCTATAGAAACTCTCCTACACTGAGTAGTTTCTTCTTACCATCTCTCTCAGATGAATACGTGACATTTCAGGTTTTTGTTATTCATCTTTACATACGCGATCTCTGGTGTCTTCTAAACCTATTCTTGATCTCTCTATACACTCTATTCAAACGATGCGCTCTACTTACACACTTTCTTGCTCGCTCTTGCTCGCCTTTTTTTCCGTTCTCGTCTCTCTTTATATACAATTTTGATCCGGTGTAACAAACTCTAACAAACTTTTAATTCTGGAAGTTTCTACGCTGTACATAACGGTTGTGAAATTGTCCCTTCACTAAGGCTTTGTTTTTCTGAATACTTTGATTCTGCTTCTCTTTATCTTTCTTTGTCTTTATGTCTGTCTGTATGTCAAATTCGTGAGTGATTCTTCAACAATAAGGATGAAGAGTTTACATGCTTCAAAAATTATTTGAAATTGGTTGAGAACCAAACAGGTAGAAGTTTGAAGAGGATCAAATCTGATGGAGGTGGTGAGTATTTCTCACATGAATTTGATTCATTCTTATAGGACAAAGATATAAAAAGAGAATTCACAACAAGGTATACTCCTGAACTAAATGGATTGGCAGAGAGAAGGAACAGGTTGATAGTGGAAGCTGCAAGATCAATGTTGAATGAGAAGAAACTACCTAACTACCTATGGGCATAAGATGTTTCCACAACCACATACTTGGTTAATAGGCTCCCATCCAACTCCTTGGATGAAATGACACCCTTTGAAGCATGGAATGGTAGGAGACCCTCATTGGATCATTGCAAAATCTTTGGGTGCATTGCTTATGCACATATACCCTCATAGATTAGAGGGAAGCTTGATCCTAAAGCTGAAAAGTGTATAGCTATTGGCTATGACCAGAACCAGAAGGGTTATAGACTATATAATCCCACTAACAAAGGATTCATAGTTAGTAGGGATGTAGTGTTTGATGAAAATAATTCATGGTTTGAAGGTGATTGCAGGAAGGTCAAGTTACCTTATGATTTGGCAAATGACTTTCCAACTCTCGCTCAAGAAGATTAACAATTACCAGAAGATATCAATTCATTGGATGAAGAGCAAATTGATTTCAAGGCTTGGAAGTCAAGAGGCAAGACCAAGGCTAGGCAATTGGAAGACATTCCAGAGTCCTCCAATCAAGCACTTAGGAGATCTCAAAGGGAAAGCAAAAAGCCCATAAGGTATGTCTATGACACATCATTAGTCACCAAGCATTCTGTGTATGTCACTAAAGAATCTATGATAGAAGAACCTTCCTCATTCAAAGAAGCCAATAAGAACTAAATCATTTTGTACCAGATTTAAATCAGCTGCTTGGTTTGATGCTCACATATGAGCAAGACCTGAAAGGAGATGCAGATAAAGGACAAAGTTCTGCAATGTACATGAAGAACAAGAAGAAAGGAGATAAAGGTAAGTCAAAAGATGAAGAAGAGTCGAGTTCTCAGGCTTATTATGCAAGAGGTAAAAGCACCGGCAGAGGAAGAGCAAGAGGTTTTGGAAGAGGAAGAGGTAATCAAAATATCAACAAGAAGGCCTGCTAGATTTGTGGATTAAGCAATCATCTGGCTCATGATTGTTGGCACAATCAACAAGGATCAAATCAAAATTAGAACAGTAATAACAGAGGCAGAAGTGGAAGATATCAGAGTAATTTTCAAAGAGGTAGACAGAATCAAAGAGGAGGCTATGGTAGAGGTGGAGCAAGAAGTTGGGGACAGAATCAATCCTACAACACCACCTACAACAACTACGCAAATGACACACAGAATGAAAGTCATACATCATTGATGATGAACTCAATCGGCACATCAGATAACGAAGATCTAAAGGTATTTTACATTGATTCTGGATGTTCTAATCATTTGTCAGGAAATATAGAACTGATGTCAGAATTGGAAAAAGGTAGTTCCAGTCATACTGTTCAAACAGGTGACAATACGAGACATAGTGTACATTCAATTGGAAAAGTGAAATGTAAGAGTGGAGCAGATTTGTTAACAAATGTTTTCTATGTTCCGACAATACCAAAAAATTTGATTAGCGTGGGACAGATAGTTGAGAAAGGTTTTCAGGTCAGATTTACAAATGAAGGAGTATTTGTAGAAGATCCCGAGAATGGATATCATCAGATTGTCTCTGGTAAGAAAGAAGGAAGACTCTTTACTTTAAGAGTACAAGGGAACATTGGTCAAGCGTTGCTCACACATAGTGAAAAGGTGATTACAGAACTTGATCTCTGGCATAAGAGATTAGGTCATTTTAATGAAAAAGGAATTAAAGCTATGATTTCAAATCAGTCAGTACTGGGATTACCTAATGTACAGAACCAACATATGATTCATAAGTGCGAAGCATGTCAGATGGGAAAAGCCCACAGGTTACCTTTCCAGAAGAAAGGATTCAAACATGATGAAGTACTTGAACTCATTCATATAGATGTATGGGGTCCAACAAAAGAAGGATCAATCAGTGGCTCAAGGTACTATGTTCTATTCGTTGATGATGCTACAAGATGGATAACGTTATATGTTTTGAAGGAAAGATCAGGAGTATTTGAAATCTTCAAGCATTTTCATGCATATGCTGAAAGACTCACAGGTCGAAAGCTTAAGAGACTGAGGTCTGATGGAGGAGGAGAATACTTCTCACGAGAGTTCAATGATTATCTTTGGAATGCAGGTATCAAGAGAGAAATAACCTGCATATATGCACCACAACAAAATGGTGTAGCAAAAAGAAGGAACCGAACTCTAGTTGAGTTTTCACGAGCTATGCTAAAAGAAAAGGATTGTCCAAATTATCTTTGGGCTGAAGATGTAAATACAGCTACATACTTGGTAAACAGATTACCGTGTACAGCTTTAGATGGAATGACTCCTTATGAAGCTTGGTGGGGGAAGAAACCAACACTTGATCATTGCAAAGTGTTTGGATCAGTAGCTTATGCTTATGTACCATCACAACTCAGACATAAGCTTGAACCAAAAGTAGAGAAATATGTGTTCGTCGGATATGATGAAAAGCAGATGGGCTACAGGTTATGGAGTCCTCTAACAAAACAGTTTACTGTTTCCAGAGATGTTACATTTGATGAGCAGAAAAGCTGGTATGCAGATCAAAGTCATACAACGGAAGAATTAGGTAAGAAAAAAAGAGAAAGGAAAATCAATTGTGCAGGTGAATAGAGATGAAGACTATATGCAAGCAAGTACGTCTAGAAATGGATTAACAAGAAGGAATGAAGAAATTCCTATACTTGATGAAGAAGTGTATTCAGACACTTATGAGGAATGTGAACCAAGAAGGTCAAGCAGGACTAGAAGACAACCAGAAAGGTATTCCTATGATACTTCGTATATAACTCAGAAAAATTATGCATATATGGTCAAAGATGATGAAGAACCTCTGAACTATGATGAAGCTAAAGGCAAGAAGCAATGGGAAGAAGCAATGGAAGAAGAGTTCAGCGCACTAGAGGAGAACAAGACATGGGAACTTGTTCCTAAACCAAATGGTAAGAAAGTAATTGGAAATAAATGGGTTTACAAAGTTAAGAAACTTGCAGATGGAAGGATAGCCAGATACAAAGCTAGACTGGTTATCAAGGGCTATGCTCAAAAGCGTGGCATAGATTATGATGAGACGTTTAGTCCACTGGCAAGGATGTCAACCATAAGAACAGTGATTGCTATAGCAGCATCAAAAGGATGGAAGCTAAGTCAGCTAGATATAAAGAATGCATTTCTGGATGGATATATATCAGATGATATCTATATGGAACAACCTGAAGGGTTTGTAAGTTCCAGATATCCAAATTTTGTTTGCAGATTAAGAAAAGCACTTTACGGACTGAAGCAAGCTCCAAGAGCTTGGAATTACAGACTTGTGAAGTATCTCAATGAACTTGGATATCAAAGTTCGAAGGTAGATGCAAGTCTACTCATCAAAAGAACAGAAGAAGGTATGATCTACATTTGTATTTATGTAGATGACATTATAATCACAGGTACGTCAGATGAAGGAATTGAAGAAGTAAAGAGATTGCTTGAAAAGGAGTTTAAGATCAGTGATCTAGGAAAGTTATCATACTTTCTTGGAATGGATATCACATACACAGATCACGTATATGTTACGCAAGAAAGGTATCTCCTAAACTTACTGAAGAAGTTTAATATGGAGAATTGCAGAGAAGCTATAACACCGCTTGAAGTAAATCATAAACTCAGCATATATAGTGGTGCAGAGTTTAAAGATATGAGGAAGTATCAGTCGTTAGTGGGAATTCTAATTTATGACACACTAACACGACCGGATCTTAGTTATGCAGTGGGAGTTCTCTCACAGTTCATGCATTGTCCGAAGGATCAACATTGGGCTGCAGGACATAGAGTTCTTAGATATATCAAAAGAACTATAAAGGAAGGATTATATTATCCTTTTACATCAAATATAAAGTTGAGAGCATTCAGTGACTCAGACTGGGCAGGAAGTCAAGATGACAGAAGATCAACACATGGGTATATGATGTACCTAGGAGATAAGCTAGTAAGTTGGTGTTCGAAGAAACAACACACAGTGGCTTTATCGTCAACAGAAGCAGAATATAAAGGACTTGTAGAAGCAGCTAAAGAAGTGATATGGATGCAGACCTTGTTCAAAAGCATGGGTATTGATCAAGGTATACCTACCATACATGGAGATAATATGAGCTCGTTGTATCTTGCAGCAAATCCAGTATTTCATGCAAGAACAAAGCACATAGAAATTCAGTATCATTTCCTGAGGGAAAAGGTAATGGAGAAGGAGATAGAAATAATATACACTCCAACAAAAGATCAGATTGCAGATATTTTGACAAAGAGCTTGGATGGAACAAAGACAAGCATATTCAAAGAAATGGCAGGTATAAAAGAAAGAAAAATATATGAAAGACAAGAAGAGTCAAATTAGTGACTGAGGGGGAGTTGTTGAAGAATCACTCACGAATTTGACATACAAACAGACATAAAGACAAAGAAAGATAAAGAGAAGCAGAATCAAAGTATTCAGAAAAACAAAGCCTTAGTGAAGGGACAAATTCACAACTGTTATGTACAACGTAGAAACTTCCAGAATTAAAGTTTGTTAGAGTTTGTTACACCGATCAAAACTGTATATAAAGAGAGACGAGATCGGAAAAAAGGGCGAGCAAGAGCGAGCAAGAAAGTGTGTAAGTAGAGCGCATTGTTTGAATAGAGTGTATAGAGAGATCAAGAATAGGTTTAGAAGATGCCAGAGATGGTGTATGTAAAGATGAATAACAGAAACCTGAAATGTCAGGTATTCATCTGAGAGAGATGGTAAGAAGAAACTACTCAGTGTAGGAGAGTTTCTATAGCTTGAGCAAGAAGAGGCCAAGCTAGTTTGTACTCATCTTCTCTAATAGAAAACACATGTTCATGTGGAAGCTTGCGCACATTCTTCGTATGTGAAGAAATCTGAGTATTTTCGTGTTACGGTATAAAGTTAGTTAATAGTTGCAGTTGTCTCAGTAAACGTAATTTTTCGGTCAATTACAATTGTCTCAGTAAACGTAATTTTTTGGTCAGTTAGAGTTTTCTCAATCAACGTGTTTTCCGGTAGAACAACGAAGTATATCTCACAGAATAAATTAAAGTTTTGTATGAGAGATAGCTTATCTTATAGCTAGACATCTCTACTATCAGTTCATCAAAGATTTCGGTGAAATGGATATGTGTACACACAGTACAAAGTCTAACCGGAAAGAGACATTCTAAACCAGTGAAGTTTTTCCTTAAACTTCAAAAAGGGTTCATTCAGTGAAGGAAGTTCACGCATCACTTCCTTACTTCATGTATATTCACTTGAAGTAATTACAAATAGAATTGCGGTTGATTTCGGTAAGATTCCGGTATAATTACGGGGTCAGTCTGGTGACAGTCCGGTGAAGTTCCGGTTGAATTTCAGTGAATTCAAAATACAGTCTTATATGTTTGAGTGGCAATAACCTTGCTAAGCTACTGTTGATTATGGAGGTGTTCTAATATCGCTCTAGCTTAGCATCTTTTCGGTGGCACGGCGAATTCCGCAGGCTTGACAAGGTTCGAGCCTTTTTCGTGTCGTCACCAACACTTATGCTCAATGAAGTATAGAATTTTCCATCTATTGTAATCATCTATAAATGAAACATAGTACCTGGAACCTGATATTGATGGATCTTTGCTAGGACCCCACACATCAGTGTGTACAAGCTCCAAGTAGTCTTCATACATGTACCCCTTTCTATTGAATGGTTGCATGTGAGCTTTTCCAAATTGGCATGCTCCACATTTGTATATCATGTGTTGCTTGGACACATTTGGAATGCCAAGCACACTCTCATCCATGCATATTTTCTTTAGAGTTCTTTCTCCTATATGACCTAGCCTTTTGTGTTATATCTCTAGTTTAGATAGAGTTTGATCTTTGTAATTGAAGAGTGCTATGTTTCTCGTGTCTTCAATCTCAAATGTAAAGATTCTACTAGATTTCTCACCTTTTGCAATCCTCTTCATACTTTCTGAAGGAACAGCTTTGAATCTTTCGGGGTCGATCTCTAGGGGGAACTCTCCATGGCTGCCTCTAAATTTTCTTCATTCTGCTTTTGCAAGAGCTTGTTCTCTTCGAGGGCAATGGCCATGTGCTTTCTGAGTAAGGTCACGTTGCGACAGACTTTGACGTTTTCTGACTGATAAAGTTCAAGTAGAGCTATTAGTTTCTTAACTTCAGAGGATTCGGAGGGCTAGGGGGCTTCCAAAAGGGTTTGGTGGGCATGCTCAAGCATAGTGTAGTGTTGATTTAGGTTAGAGTTTTCTGCTTCCAAGGCTGCAAGCCGCTTCTGTAGTTGTTGATGGCCCGTAGTTAACTAACGATGGCGATCTTCAAGAGTCTGATATTCACTCTATAGTTGATATACACATTGATGTAGAATAGAAAACACATTATTTACATTTATGAATGTTGGGAAGGTGGAGGATGCAGGGGGGATGGGGAAGGGGAAAGGGAGTGTGTATGCTATGCTTGAGAATGGTGAAGTGGGTGGTGGGGGGATGGGAGATTGTGGGAATACGGGGGGAGGAAGAGGTGTGGAAGTGGGTGATATGTCCATGAAGTCATATGTGGATGCGGTCATGGGATTTGTTGTGTACATGGGAATGGTAGGTGTGGTGATGGTCGTGAAGGTGTATAGTGGTCTGTGCAGTTGTGCATGTGAGCCACCGAAAAGGGTGACAGGGGGAATGGGATTTTCGGTGACTACATTTAAAATCACAATGTCCGAAGTGGTAGTTACAATGGTGGTGGTTTTAGGTTGTGTGGATTGTGAAGGTTGACTCATAGTTTGTGCTTGGCTATGGGAAGTGGAGTCTTTGTATGTGAAAGTGGTGATGACAGTGGTGATAGGAGGTGAAGGTGGTGGAGTTGGAGGGGAGGGTGGTAAAGGTGGTGATGGGGGTGCACTTGAGGTATGGGCTTCATCAGTGTGCTGAGTGGTGTAAGTTGTCCCAGTGGTTGTGGAGGTGCCCTCTGGTTCTGATACCAAGACATTTATCTATTTCCCAAGTCTGCGGGGACGTCTGTCATATCTGCGCTCTGATCTTTGCGAGAATGCGAGGGCTGTGTGCACCGTCTTTGGTACTCCTAGTGCATCCGCCAGCATGGCGAGGGTAGCCCTGTATTGATCATCTACACCTTTGTCTTCAAGCATTTGGTTCATGAAAGCCTTTCTTGTTGCTAACGAGAGTCTGTGTTGTTCCTGCGGTTGATGGTATCATACAGTCTTTTTAATTGCTTCATATAGGTAGGGGCTCCTTCAAGTTCTGGTATAATGTCTTGTTCATAGTCATGCTCCCCTTTGTCGGATGGTCCTTCTTGTTCATCATCTTGCTCTTCTTCTGCAGTCTCCTCTTCATCCTCCTCTACTTCCACGACTTCTGGTTGAGTGGGATGGGGTTGATCCATGATAGTTTGTTGCCCACTTACTTGCTCTGCTTCAACTTCCAGATTAGTAGCATTAATTATCCTTGCTACCTCTTCATCAGTTAAATCCTCTAGCGTGAAGCCATGAGGGAACTCTAAATTAGTGGGTATCTATGGGAACACCAGATTAGGTCCTTCTGCACTGTGTCATGGTAATCTGATGGTGAAGGGTTGCACTCGCCTTGGGAGTCATGGAGTGGTGTCCGGTGTCAGTGTAGCACCTCGGGCCTATGCACAGGGCATCTGAAACGCTCCCCTCATTTTCTTGGATGGAGGCCCTGCGGCTGATAGTCTGCGTTGAAATTCTTGCACCCTCGTCCAAACAAGTACCCTTTGAATTGGCACATCCTATGCCAAGCACCGATAAACGATTCTTGTAAGAGCAAAACATCCATAAAGTACTGACTTTTGCTTCTTGTACCATCTACTAAGTATAAGCTGAACCAAATCTTCTTGGGTGGCATCGTGAATCTTTCTTGAGCAAGGAACGCGAAGTGTTGCATGCACATTCGGAGGTGAATGGCAATAGTTGGTGTCATTGCCACCATATCCTTCAGTTTAGTCAAGTTCCTGTTCTTCATGTTATCTAGGATCATCGTCTCTTTCTCTATGGGGATGTGCATACCTTTCATATCTAGAGCTTCCCTTACCAAATTGTTCGTCAATTTGAAGCGCTTCAGTTCATTACCTCTTGTAAGGGACGGTAGTACAAAGTTGTTGATGGAGAGTGTTAATCTCCAAAAGAACAAGTTAACCTTGAATTTAGATCACCTCTATATCAAGATTAACCTTAGACTCCACCAAACTTAGAGATCATTCACCAAATTATCAGAAAATTGATTATTCTGAAAAATTCAGCTTCTTCAGAAAAGTCTGCTGCAGATTAATCACTCATTGACTAATCAATTCTGTAAAGTTTTTGACAAAACTTTGTACAACACTTTGCCTTGAGATTGCGCAACTTTACCAAGTTAAATTTCTCAAAATGATTGAGTACACTTTGAGAAATCATACAAACAAGTTACCTATGTGTAAAACACCTTCTCTGCAGTAGCGACTTTGACACCTGCAACTTCTTAGCACTGGTTCTCACAATGTCGAACCCGTTTGATCAAGATCTTTTAGCCATAGATGGCTCACCTTCTAACTTAGATTTTAAGCCCTCACTTGTGTAAAACTTTACATCACACACTGAGAAATCTTCATTTCTCTGAACATGAAATCTGCGCCAGTTTTGTCGACTCTCAGAACATCTTCACATATGAATGTTCCTAAACAAAATTCTCTCAACCTGATTGCAATTGACCTCTCAAATTCTAGCCATAGATAGATTAGCTATGAACTTAGATACGTGCAGAAGGATTTCTCAAAAGATTAAGCACAGAAGGAGAATGGGAGAGAAGATCGACGCGCAGAAATCTACAACATTTTCTTCTTCATTACTTTTCATGCATATGGTTGATGATACACACAATGTTCATCACCTATTCACCTATTCTTATCTATCTGATCTATATCACTCTCTCTTCACGAATACATATTTGTAGATATATATACGAGTCTAACTCGTCATCTTTTCCAAAAATACATTGAACTATTTACAAGAGTAATATACAAAAGAAACATTTCTAATTCTATTTTCTTCCTTTGAAAGTAATCTTCATCCTTCCACATATCTTTTCACTTTTGGACTTCATGTAATCACCTATTGATGATTGCTCTGCTCCAACAGCTCCCCCTCAATCTTCAATTGTGATTACCTGCATTTTCTTTATTCCTGCCATATCTTTAAACCTCTGCAATTTAGGTCCATCCAGACTTTTAGTCATCATATCTGCAAGTTGATCTTTTGTAGGAGTGTGTATAACTTCAATCTCTTTCTCAATGACCTTCTCTCTTAAGAAATGATACTGTATTTCAATATGCTTAGTTCTAGCATGAAACACAGGATTAGCTGCCAAGTATAAAGAACTCATGTTGTCTCCACAAACAATAGGAGTACTTTGAACCACATCAAAAACTTTCATAAGTGTCTTTAGCCATATTACCTCCTTTGCAGCTTCCACCATACCTTTATATTCTGCCTCTGTGGATGACAAAGCAACTGTATGTTGCTTCTTAGAACACCATGAAATCAATTTGTCTCCTACATAGCACAAGTATCCATGTGTTGATCTTCTATCATCCACATTACCTGCCCAATCTGCATCACTATATATCTTGATTCTTGTATCTGAAGTAAACCCATAGTACAACCCTTCTTTGAGTGTACCCTTGATGTACCTAAGTACTCTTTGTCCTGCAATCCAATGTTCCTTTCTAGGACAATGCATGAATTGTGAAAGCACACCAACTGCATATGACAAGTCAGGCCTTGTTAATGTAGCATAAATCAAGCTACCAACCAAACTTTGATAGAGTTTCATATCTCTGAACTCTTCTCCTCCAAACCTAGACAATTTATGGTTCACTTCCAAGGGTGTAGGTGCAACCCTGCAATCTTCCATTTTAAATTTGGTTAGCAAATGTTTAAGATACCTTTCTTGGGTCACATATACTCCATGTTGAGTATAAGAAATCTCCATTCCCAAGAAGAATGATAGGTTCCCCAAATCACTGATTTTGAACTCTTTCTCCATCTGCTTCTTGATCATTTGTATCCCCTTATCATCTGTTCCTGTAAGTATTATGTCATCAACATAAATACACACATAAATGAATCCATCTTCACTTGCTTTAACTAGCAAGCTACTATCTGCCTTTGATGCTTGAAATCCAAGATCATTCAAGAATTTTACAAGCCTATAATTCCAAGCCCTTGGGGCTTGCTTCAACCCATACAAAGCTCTCTTGAGCTTACACACATAATTTGGACTCACTTGATCTTTGAACCCATCTGGTTGCTCCATGTAGACTTCATCTGAAATGTAACCATTCAAGAAAGCATTTTTTACATCTAATTGAGATAGCTTCCAACCTTTGCAAGCAGCAATTGCTATGAGTGTCCTGATGGTTGTCATCTTTGCCACAGGACTATAAGTCTCATCATAATCCACTCCATATGTCTGTGCATATCCTTTCACAACAAGTCTAGCTTTGTACCTAGACACACTTCCATCTGCAAATCTTTTAGTCTTGTAAACCCACTTACAACCAATGATTTTCTGGCTATTAGGTTTAGGAACCAAATCCCAAGTCTGATTCTCTATTAATGCATCATACTCCTCTTGCATAGCATCTTCCCAATTCTTCTTCCCTTTAGCCTCTTCATATGTAGAAGGGTCTTCATCTGCTTTTACCAAATAAGCATAATCTTTAGTAGTCAAGAATGAAGTGTCATAGCTATACCTTGTAGGTTGCCATTTGTGCCTAGATGACCTCCTAACTTCTGCACTTCTTGAGGTCTCTGGTTCATCACATTCTGGATCAAACCTTGGCCTCTCTTCAACTTCAATCTGTGCTTCATTGTTCTCACTTTCATCAAGTAATTGAATCTTTGCTTTACCTTTTCTTTGTTCCACTACTTCTTCATCATCTGCATGTACATTATATTTACTTGCATACCAAGTACCTTGTTCATCAAATGTAACATCCTTGGATACAAGGAATTGCTTTGTGGATGGACTCCACAACCTGTATCCCATTTGCTTATCATCATAACCAATGAACACATACTTTTCTGCCTTAGGCTCCAACTTATGCCTCAATTGAGATGGCACATATGCATATGCCAAACATCCAAATATTCTGCAATGATCCAAGGTAGGTTTCTTACCCCACCAAGCTTCATATGGTGTCATACCCTGCAAAGCTTTACAAGGCAATCTATTAACCAAATATGTAGCTGTATTAACAGCCTCAGCCCACAAATAATTTGGGCAATTCTTCTCTTTCATCATAGACCTTGCAAATTCAACAAGTGTCCTGTTTCTTCTTTCTGCTACCCCATTTTGTTGAGGAGAGTACCTGCAAGTGACTTCTCTCTTTATACCTGCATTCCACAAATAATCATTGAACTCATTTGAAAAATACTCTCCCCCTCCATCTGACCTTAGTCTCTTCAATTTTTGACCTGTAATCCTTTCTGCATATGCATGATAGTGTTTAAATGTATTAAACACTTCTGACTTTTCTTTAATCACATAAATTGTGATCCACCTGGTAGCATCATCAACATATATGACATAATATCTTGAACCATTTATACTAAAGTCCTTTGAAGGACCCCACACATCTGTATGCACCAATTCAAGTCTTTCTGAATACATAAACCCATGCTTGGAATAGGATTGCTTATGAGCCTTACCTAATTGACATGCCTCACATCTGTATGTCATGTGTTGACCTGCAATGTTAGGCATTCCAAGCACTGAATCATTGTTAATCATTTCTTTGATACCTCTTTCATTAAAGTGTCCAAGTCTTTTGTGCCAAAGATCCAATTCTGACACCTTCTGCTCTCCATATGTGAACATAGCATGTCCAACATTTCCTTGTACCTTCAATGTGAAGAGCCTTCCTTCTTTCTTTCCTGCAATAACTTGTTTATACCCTTGACTAGGGTCTTCCACATAAACTCCATCATTGGTAAACCTTACCTCATAACCTTTTTCCACAATTTGACCTACACTGATCAAATTCTTTGGAATTGTGGGAACATAAAGTACCTTACTCAGAAGAGTGCTCCCATCCTTAGCTTTGACTGAACCAATTGACTTTACCTTATGCTTTGTATTATCACCTGTCTGAACTGTATGATTAATTGCATTATGATCTAGATCAGTCATCAAAGCAATATTTCCACTCAAATGATTACTACATCCTGAATCAATATAAAACACTCTCATGTCCTCATGTGAAGTTTCACATGTATTCATAATGAGAGTCGAGTCCTCCTTTTGATCTGATGCATAGTTGTAGTAGGTGTTATTATAGGATTGACTTTGGAAGTTTCTTCCACCACCTCTTCCAAAAGAATTCCTACCACCTCTACTTCTAAAGTTTCCTCTCTGAAATCTACCACCTCTTGCTCTTTGATTAAAGTTCTGATAATTACCATTGTTTTGATTATTATGCCAACAATCATGAGATAGATGATTGGTCTTACCACATATCCAACAAGCTCTTGCATTCTCTTTGTTGTTTCTGCCTCTTCCTCTACTTCTGCCATTTCCTCTTCCTCTTATGAAGTTTGCTTGGTTTGAAGTACCTTCTTCTTCACCTGATTGTTGCTTTCCTTTGTTGGCTTTCTTCTTGTCTTTAGAATACATTGCATGACCTGCACTCTTATCAACATCTCCTTTGACATCATTCTCAAAAGTTAGCATATGACCTAACAATTGATTCAAATCAGGAGTAAAGTGATCTAATGAAAGTTCTGTAGATAAAATGAAAGGCTTCCATTTCTCATCTCCTCTTAGCCCTGTGAGTATTTGTCTTACCAATTTGTCTTCTTCAATATCTTCATCCACTGCACCTAAAGAATCTGCAATGTCCTTCATCTTTGTCACATAATCAGAGATTGATTGTGAAGCCTTCTTCTTGAAAGTAGTAAATTCTGCCCATAGTGAAGCCTTCCTTGATTTGGTTGTATTTTGGAAATGCTCCTCCAAAGCATTCCAAATGTCACATGCACTTTCAAGTCCTCTAATGTGAGGAAGCAAATAGTCATTGACTGCCATGTAAATGATGCTTCTTGCTTGAGCATCCTTCTTCATCCAATTCTTTAAGTCTGCAAGCTCCTCCCTAGTTGGAACACTAGGATCTCTGAATTCTGGCTTTTCTTCATCTCCTGTGATGTATCCTATCAGATCTTTGCTCATAAGATGAGCTTCCATCCTCATAGACCATGCAGGATAGTTCTCTCTATCCAACTTTTCAATTTGGAGACTATCTCCCATCCTTGCTTCACCTGTAGTCTTAAAACTTTAACCTTTACAGATAATGAATGTACCTTTACTTCGAATGTTGCTCCTTCTGATCCTTTTGATACTCTTTGTATGTCTTCCTTCAAGTTTTCTTCAACCTTTACCCTTCTGCACCTTCAAAATGTAAAGATTTGTACTTCTGCAATAGTCGGAGTCTTCTTCACTTCAATTTTGACACAACCTGCTCTGATACCACTGATGGAGAGTGTTAATCTCCAAAAGAACAAGTTAACCTTGAATTTAGATCACCTCTATATCAAGATTAACCTTAGACTCCACCAAACTTAGAGATCATTCACCAAATTATCAGAAAATTGATTATTCTGAAAAATTCAGCTTCTTCAGAAAAGTCTGCTGCAGATTAATCACTCATTGACTAATCAATTCTGTAAAGTTTTTGACAAAACTTTGTACAACACTTCGCCTTGAGATTGAGCAACTTTACCAAGTTAAATTTCTCAAAATGATTGAGTACACTTTGAGAAATCATACAAACAAGTTACCTATGTGTAAAACACCTTCTCTGCAGTAGCGACTTTGACACCTGCAACTTCTTAGCACTGGTTCTCACAATGTCGAACCCGTTTGATCAAGATCTTTTAGCCATAGATGGCTCACCTTCTAACTTAGATTTTAAGCCCTCACTTGTGTAAAACTTTACATCACACACTGAGAAATCTTCATTTCTCTGAACATGAAATCTGCGCCAGTTTTGTCGACTCTCAGAACATCTTCACATATGAATGTTCCTAAACAAAATTCTCTCAACCTGATTGCAATTGACCTCTCAAATTCTAGCCATAGATAGATTAGCTATGAACTTAGATACGTGCAGAAGGATTTCTCAAAAGATTAAGCACAGAAGGAGAATGGGAGAGAAGATCGACGCGCAGAAATCTACAACATTTTCTTCTTCATTACTTTTCATGCATATGGTTGATGATACACACAATGTTCATCACCTATTCACCTATTCTTCTCTATCTGATCTATATCACTCTCTCTTCACGAATACATATCTGTAGATATATATACGAGTCTAACTCGTCATCTTTTCCAAAAATACATTGAACTATTTACAAGAGTAATATACAAAAGAAACATTTCTAATTCTATTTTCTTCCTTTGAAAGTAATCTTCATCCTTCCACATATCTTTTCACTTTTGGACTTCATGTAATCACCTATTGATGATTGCTCTGCTCCAACAGTTGTTGCACCCTTTTTTCTCTTTACTGGGAGTGAGGGTGCTAATCAAGTATGAACACCGTAGAAAGTCCGGCTTAGGTAACTGAGCTTTGAAGTAATCATATATTCCAGCCTTCTTCCATATTGGTTTCAACCCTTCACTGTTTTGAAGCGTCTCAAACTCTCGTGCAAAGAAGTGATACCGGCCCCAGCGTCCATTGAATTCTATATCACCCTCCCACAAGTAGGTGCCTTCTCCAAGGGGTCCTGCGACTTCACTGAACCAATGGGAGGTCTTGCTTACTGGTGATGTATGCCCTTGAGGGGGATTTTGAATAGGTATAACATGTAATGTTCTCAATGCATGTGGTCTTTCCTTCAACTCTTCCTCAATCGGGAGGATTTCAATGTCTACTATCTGAGGACTAGTGCCTGCCTGGGAGCTAGTTCCTACTGCTTCTGCCATGATACTTCTTGTTTGCTGGCTCTGTGAGAATAGAAGCATGTGTTAAAATTGTAATGGACAAGATAAAACAATTTTTGTCCCCGTTACAACATTAACATGAGGTTAGTGATAGGTTAGTTAGTCAGTGGGTGCTCAGTGACTGTGGGTGTAGTTAGTGGATGAACTGTCCTATGAGCTAAATGGAAAGATGCAGCGTGAGAATGATGTAGTTAGTAGGTGGAGATGAATTTACAAGTGGGGGTCGGGGGGTTTATTAAAAGCTTTGGGCAGCCAAACACAGTGGATGGCTTTCGGGTTTGGTTCTGTGGAGACTCTCGAGGGCTTTATGAGAGTGTTTGCTTGGAAATGAGGTTTTTTAGGGACCCATTTACAAGTGATTATGCTCGTGCTTATGGATGAATATGTGTTCGTGCATGTCGTATAAGAGTGGGTAACAGCTGCTCGAGTGAGTGAACCATGTTGTACATGGTGTGGTCTGTATGTGGCTATTTGAGCTCGCAAGCAAGCCTTAGGCACCCAAATTTGTCTTGATTGTGGGTCAGCCTTCATCGACTTCTTGGGTACCCAGATAGGCTTCACTTTTGTAGAAGAATTTTTGAAAGAATTCTTATTAGTGGCATGTCGTTGCTCACTAATATGAAGTTGAGCCAATGGTTGTGATTGGACCGCGACAGGATGCCTGCCTTTCCATACCCACACTTGCTTCGGTGCTTGAGAGACCTTGCTTCGCACTTTCTTTTGGCTCCGAGCATAGGTCATCTGCTTCTTCTGCATTTGATCCGCCTTTGGTTGCTGCCTCCCTATGGCCTTTGGAAAAGACGGGAGTTCCATCCTATCCTCAACTTCTTTGTTGAGACAATCATCCCTCTGCATCACATAGTTTTGGACAAGAATAGCTTCGTCATCTTCATGTGTACTCCTGGAAGGACCAGGAGTGTGTGCCTTTCCTAGTTCCTCGAGTGCTTCATTTTCTAACTCAATTGTAATGCGGTTTTGATTTACCCAGACCTGAAGAAGTCCACTTCTTAGGTTTAGGTTGACTGTGTGATCATAGATCCAATCTTGACCCAAGACAAGAGGCTTACTGAGGTCCTCGTCTTGACACACTAGTACCTTAACTATCATGAGAGCATCTTGAATGTAGAGGGAAAGTTTCACCTCGCCCATGCAAGGGGTTTCTGTTAGCTCCAAAAATGGTTGGTTTTTATGTACTAATGTGTTGCTATTTGGCAGTGAAAAAGGAAGTTAGTGCAAATCGTGGACATGAAAGGAAAAAGGTTCCTCATTCAAAGTGGCGCAATTATGATGACCTTAATGAGTATTTTTGGTCATCAGCTTGCTTTGAGCTTCAGTGGCCCGTAGATCTCGACTCACCCTTCTTTTCTAGAAGCAAGCCTATCGTGCAAGGTGGGAGAAGATCACCTGCAGAAAAGAAAATGGATAAAGCCATTTATGTGGTAAAGGTCGTCGATCAAGGTTCGCATTATTATTGATGGATTTCGAAAAGCACTGCAACCATGTTGATGACATGAGCAAGGAAGGATTGCTTACCACGCCTGTCACACATCAGTGGGAAGAAGATGAATTCAGTTTTGAGGTGGGGAACCATAGTACAAGTGGTATTAAACTTTTGAGAAGAAACAACTTCTGTTATACTATCATGCCAGTTTTGTCAGAAGAAAAAAATTGGTTCCATGTCGTTTTCTTGGCAGAGCTGAAACAAGGCGACTGCATCCGAGTTTTTTTTAACTCTTGCTCAGTTGGAAAAGGCGGTCGTTGCTGTGTCTTTTGTGGGGGAGAGCGGGCATATAGGAGAGGGCGCTAGCACTTCTTTGCTTCTGCTGGTGCAGAGAAGGGAGAATTTTTTCGGGTGTGTAATCGGTGGATACCCATCAGAGAGAACAGCTCGAGGACTGAGGGAAGGAAGACACTGACGAGGGGGGGGGCTTCTTCCTCTCAAAAAGGGCATTCGGGGGGGGGGGGGGGGGGGGGGGGTTTGGTGTGCGCGTAAGTACAGAGGTGAACGGGGGCTGGCTCGAAGGAGATAGCGATTGTTTTTCTGCCACAGAAATGGGAGGAAGCAGACAGGTATTTTGAGGGAGAAATATGCGGAAGCTAATGAGGACAAAGGATGCGCTGAAGCTCAAAGGGAATTGAGTTTTATTCTGTATAACAATAGAAGCTCTGATTATATGGGATTATGTATCTGACAGAAGGCAATTGCTGCATTGATCTAACGCAAGCTGAAAACATTTGAGGATCGTCACTGATTTGATGTAGTCTAAATGAAACCATGAGAAAGCTCTCTAGGAGGGAAAATCTGAAGAAATCAGAGGCGATACTGAATTCTATCGATGGTACTATTCATTGGAGGCATTTTTTGTTCTTGACAGACAACAAATTGATGATATGCATCAACCACAAACTTCTGCCAACGACAAATTTATGACGGAGCATCGCGATGAATGGAGTGCTATGCTTAAAAGCAATAATATACAAAGTTTTTTGGAAGGATTCTTGCAGACATAGTCATGTTCCTGATGACTAGAACTTCTACGCTCAACTGTTGTACAAATCAAAGCTGAACGGTGACGAGAAGCAGAGGAATTGGATAGCTCTGCTCTACGCATGACAGGTGGATTGAAGCAGCTCTGATTATAGGTAATTATTATTTAATGCAAAGAAGTGTGTAATGCAGAAAATGTTATATTTCCCTTGGAGTACTATTCTATGCAAAGGATAGCCTTGACAAAATTGTGAGCTTCGCCTATGAAGTAATCTATGCAGAGAACGCTTACCTTGCATCTGGCTTTTGCGGTCATGATTGATACTCGATTAGAATGAGTAATCCGAAGGGCAATTAAGGATAGAAATAATAAGTTATCAACATTTCAGTATGCTTGTTTGAATAATATATTATCATATGCATTCCTCACATTGTCGGAAAACTTCAATAACCTAAGACAAGTTGTAGTGCAAGGTTCAATACATCAGTTAGTGTCTATCACTTGATTGGTGGGGAAAAAAGGGAAATGGCACACCAAATTGCATGTGCACGTCTGTTGGTCACATAGTGCTTGGACTTATGCATTCGGAACCATAAGAGAAGCCTCTTTATTGATTTCATAAATTATAGTTCGGCTTCTATGTTTACTTCCTTGTTTTTAACTTTGGATTCAGTTGTTCATGCTAAAACAAAGCACTTTCCAAGTTAGAGGATGCAATTGTGTATGTTCACGGAATTGATGCGTCTCTTCCGATCCTTGAGCATGCCCATATTCTTGTGCTATGTATATGAAACGGCCATCAGCCTACAAGTTGACTATGTTGTAAACAAAAAGCAACCATAGTAAAATACACAAATTAGTGGAGTGTGCCAAATTCGAGCTTTGCATTTTATGGGTTGGATTGTTAATATTTTAAACCATGGTGCAAAAACAATTGAGTTAATATCATGAAAAGTGGGTGTGTGTGTGTGGAAATGAGCACGAGAAAGTGCAGGTGTGAAGAAAAGTAAGAGAGAGAGAGAAAGAGAAAGTTCAAGAGGATATATGTGTGTATGTGTGTGAGTATCTGTATGTGAAGGGAGTGAGAGAGCAAAAGGGGGAAGAGAGTGCATGGGAGAAGAGAAAAGTGGGAGTGTGTGCATCGAGTGTAAAAGCGAAAGTGAGATAGGAAGGGGAAGTGAAAGGAAAGGGGTTGGTGGGAAGGTCATTGTGTGTGCATGGGTGGGAGAGTGTATGAATCCGAGGATGAGGGGGAGGTGTACATGAAGGGGTGTGAAATAGTGTGTGAGCACGCAGGATTACTCATTGGAGATAAATTTGTAGACTGCAACACAATACGAACGATTGATTCCTAGGGGTGTAACCAAAATAGAAGCATATATATGCATCTTTTCCCCTCGGTTTAGGAATAAACAATTTCCACACCTCCCAACCCTATGAGATATGCTTCTATAAGATTGACACTTAATTTCAACTTTTGACAGTAAGAAAGTTTAACAGCACTAGTGGCTACACCTGAGTCAATCAAGGCCCGTACAGTCCTTGCACTCTTTCCTTGTCCTATCTCTAAGGTTACAAAAGGACGTCGATCAATTATTCTATGAGAGCAAATACCTGAAACTTCACACATAGCCATATGATATCCTTGAACTGAATAGGCATCTGTCCTAGGCTGATCTCTACCCTGTCTTCTCAACTTCATCCTTTGGATGTGTTCCAATGCTTCTGCCTGTGCCTCTTCTTGAATTCGCTTTTCTTCTTCTTTACGTTTCTTTGCAGTATTGAGTCAATTTAACATCTCCTCCATGAGGGGTTCCTGGTATAATTTGACTCTGCATCCGCTAATGTAACTAGGAAGAACATCACCCTCTAGTGTAGCTAATTGAATTGCTCCACTCATTGAGATCCTATTTATGATCATAGGTCCATAACCTCTCTTCTCTAGTTTTCATGCATGTTGTTTCAAAGTGTAGACTAGGACTAGGTCTCCTACTTTCAAGCCCTTATCCTTCACATGTGCATCAAAATATGCTTTTTGTATTTTCTTGGCTGCGTAAATTCCTACTGCCGCTCTTAATCTTGTTTCACCTAATCGCTTAAGGTCAAAGATTCTAGAGGAGAGCTCATGCTCTTGTGCTACTTTCAATGTAGGTATCAAGAAATCCAATAGTAGCACTGCATTTTGACCAAACACCATCTGAAAGGGTGTGGCTTGGAGTACCGTTTTATAGGCAACTTTGTATGCCCAAACAACATGGTGTAGCTGTTTGTCCCAATCAGAGCGTTTATTATTCATCAATTTAGTCAGCACATTGCATAGAATCTTATTTGTGCTTTTAGCCTAGCCATTAGCTTGTGGATGATAGGGAGCAGACTTCTTATGTACTACCAAGAATTCTTGGAGACGATTTTCAATGACTTCATTCAAGAAGTGAGTGCCTTTATCACTTACTAGATCTTGTTAAAAGTGTGTTTCCGTCACAGGCACTTTTAAGTTCTTTCGGGTTCTTGGGAGTGGTAGGGGTCTGATAAATCAGAGGTCCTGTAACTTAATTTTCCCAATTACTTATCCAATCAGCAATACGTTAATGTTCAATATCGAATCCTTTATACAGCTTACTGTCAAAATTTTGGTTAGATTTTTCACAATACACAATGCAGGAGTTATTCAACACCGTTGCACGGACATCGGCCACTTAACAGTACTAAGTTAATCACAAATCAATGTAATTAAACAAAGTAAGAGTTAAAAGTACTCAGGATTTCAAAAATCATACACCATAGCGTCTCCAATGACCGCAATTGCCCAGACAGACAGTCTGGTGATTCAGCTCGTCGTCACCGGAGAGTCACTACCATGTCTTTTCATTGATTGATAAAAAGATACAACACTTCGCTACGACCTTTCAGTTCGTGCGCTATAGGAAAAATATGAAATTACAATATGCCAATCCGGTGGCCTTACACTGGCACGCACGGTGGACTTGAACCCGCAACGGAAACAAAAGTTAAGGCTCATCGATGACGCCTTGTATATACATAGTTCTGGCTAATTTAAATGTTCTGGAAATCTTCTGTTTTAAAGAATCCAGCATTAACTTCAAGGTTTCCGGCTCTACTAACTGAGCGTCAGTGCGAACAGAACTTGTTGCAATCACGTGACTCATCAAAATGTCAGCCTGTGTCTGCAAAAATGCCTCTTGCAAATAAAAGTTGTTTGCTAGGGCTGCATCTTGACGCAATCTCATCTCATTAATCTGACCATCTATTCTTGAGAGTCTGTCAGCTTGAACTCCTAACTGCTTTTCTCTTCTCTCTAGCTCCTGAGCTTGATACTGAACAGTCTGATAGTAAGCATCTCTTTCCTTTCTAAGTCCAGCGACCTCCTTTTGAAGTTGAATCGTCAGACTGTTTTGTGTTTTCAGGGCAGAATTAGCCTGAAACAAATCAGTAGATACAGCCTGAAGTTCTGTAGTAGTCTGCTTTGCTAAATTTGCCATCTCCTGGCCTCTCTACACTACTTCATCAAGCTGAAGTCGAGTTTCTTCCAATAAATTCCCAAGTGCCATGCGAGCGTCTTCTTTATCCTGTACTAACTGTTTTAACTATATAATCTCTGCATCACGAGCATTTAACAAATCATTTTTGGCTCTTAACTCAGCCAACGCTGCATCTCTTTGGGCAATCAAAGAATCTTGTTCTGCAAGCCTAGCTTGAAGCTGTTGAACCTGCATCTGCAAAGCATGGTTTTCGGCATTTATAGCATTTGCTTCCTCCTATAAAGGGGCAATGTCATCCTCGAGAATATCCACCTTGTGTTGCAACTCCTGTCTGATACTGTCAGTAACCATCTTCAATTGCATTGGTAGCTGCTACAAAAATTGGATTAACATGCGACCCATGGACTCTAATTCAGTAAATATTGGAACCGGAAGAGGAGGAGGAAGTGGTTGAGATGACGAGGCCGACAAGAGGTGAGGGGAAGGTGGTGGAGAATAATTGGGTGAAGAAGATGAGGTAGCTGGTGCTTCAGGTACAATAGGTTGAACTGGGACAATTGGCACCGCAGTCTGCATGATAGGCACCAGCACTATTCCTGTTGTCTATTGCATTGTTGTTTTCGTTCTGTTAATTACAGATTCCACCAAAACAATCACTTCATTAACTATTTTTGTAACAATAGCTTGCACATCTTCTCAGGTGTCCTGCTGAGAATCCGCATGAGAAGAACTTGCTTCGGAATCAGCAGTGGGCGTACTTTGTTCCTTTTGCTGGGTTAGAGAAGACTGGGCGGAAGAATCAATAGGAATCGATGTTGCGGTGTCATGGAAGATCTCTTCTTCATTTACGGCGTTGGAACCTTGCACCTGGCTCTCCGAAGGGCTTATGCGGGTGCGTTTTCGGTGAAGAAGTTGGAAAAGATCTTCATCCTCATCCTCGTCATCTTCGAGCACTTGAACAGAGTCTTCATGGAACAGGATGGGAGCGATTGGAGGCGGTTGTGCGGCTTGGAGTACCGGAAAAAGATAGGTAAGGATATGGGGAAGGCGAGAATGCGGAATATCACCCTTATTAACGTGTTTAATGACCGTAACGCATTCACGGTGAATACACCGGAAATAAAAAGAGGCGAAATTGACAGGCTCACGAGAAGCCATATCAATCATCGAATAAAAGGGACGCAAAATCCCGTAGGTAATTTTCTGCAAATTCAATATGGCAACCAAAAATTGTAATGTTGTCCATTCACGATTAGGGCGATATAGAATGGCGTACTCATTAGATGAGTGCCGTGGGAACAATTCTATCATGGTTGCGACAGGAAGGAGAGGACCATTCTCCACTCCTTCCGTAGGGAGACGGAATGCTTCAGCAAAGGAAGTTAAAGTGATGACGACTCGGGATGGTAAACATGTGATCGGCCAACATTGCTCTGTAGAAGATGTGGCGGCGATGGCAGAAATGATCTGCGCATAAAAAGGTTGACACTCCACTGAATGCCAAGGCAATTCAGCGAAGTTCAAGAGGCCATGGATACGCAGATACTCGCTCACTTTAGGAGTGAGTCCTTCACGGAAGGTAGCGAAATTAGCTAGTGCTTCCATGAGGTGCACGCGAAAGCTCAATAACACACAGAACACAGAAAACACAGCACACAAAACACATAGACACAATAGCAATTAACAATGACAGCAATAAAATTAAGTAGACACACGACAACGTGAGGTGATCGAAAACCTTAATCATCATGCGGTATTGAAATGATAACCGCCATAATTACGGTGTGCATGCATGTGCAGGATCAGTAACACAGGGCGGCGATTACTCATAATTAGATATCAAAACGAGGAGATTTACGGCCTATATTCACTCCAAAATGTGGAAATAAAAAGAAAATAAGCGACACACGGAAAAATGAGGAACACGTCAGCGGTGATCAGACGGTTGGTGATATGGGCGTAGCTTTGAACAATTGATTACTTTAGGAAGAGGGACTCCGGTCAAAGTAGTCAATCGAAATGTAGCAGGTCCCACTTGCTCACTAATCCGGTAAGGACCAAACCACCGTAATTTAAATTTCCCAGCAACGCGATTTGCTTTAGCATTGTAAAATAGCACAAGTTGGCCCACCGTAAAAACTGGAGACTTGAGAAAGTGATCATGGGTACGAGCTTGCCGCAAGTGAAATTCTTGAAGAACCAGCAAACTTTCCTAGTGTTGTTCATCCAAGGCTCTGAGTGCTTCCAACCAAAATGTCAAAGAGTCTTCGGGTAACAATTTCTGAGCAATGGCCACGCGTAAGCTTGGCACTACAATCTCCATTGGCGCGATTGCTTCCAACCCATACGCAAGCTTGAAAGGGTTCATTCCGGTTGCAACTTTGTATGTAGTCCGATATGCCCATAAGACTGCGGGTAATAAGTGATCCCAACGTTCTCGTGATTCCACGATCAATTTGCAAAGCATACTCAACAACTTCTTGTTGGTACTTTCAGCTAAACCATTAGCACGAAGATAGTACGGTGAACTGAATTTATGCAGAATTTGAAAAGTGTGCGTTAGTACTTGCATTAAATTGTTAGCAAAATGGGTTCCTTGGTCTATCACAAGTTCCACAGGTAATCCATAACGCGGGAAGACGTCCTTCATCAGGCATTTTGCCACCAAAACAGCTATGGCAGACCGTAAGGCCCAAGCTTCTGCCCACCTAGTAGCATAATCTGTACAGGTCAGGATGTAGCAAGTGTTGTTAAGGATCGCTAGTGGTGTGATTGGCCCAATAAAATCAAGACCCCACTTTTTAAAAGGTTCCAAAGGTAATACAGGTTGCAGAGGAAAGAAGTGGCGTTGTAATGGATGTCCAGATCGTTGACAAGTGTCACACTACTGCACAAACTGAGTCACATTTTTATACATGGTTGGCCACCAAAGCCCACTTTGCAGAATCTTCCGATGAGTAAGATCTGCTGCAAAATGTCCACCGGAGGGTATTGAATGTGCCATAGCAATAATCGATTCTGCTTCATGTGGCGGAATACAGCAAAGTAAGACACCAATATGATCCATATAGTACAACTGTCCTACAATCAACCGGAATCTGCGACTGTAAACTGCAATTTTCCGCCGCATAGCAGAAGGTGTATGAGGAGGAAGACATCCATCAGTGAGAAAAGTTAACAACGTATCATAGTAGGTAGGCGGCACAAGATGTTTGGTAGATTCTTCACGAGCTGGTTCAGCAGCGTAAATTGCTGGTGTGGTATCATCAACGCCCACCGGAGCTTCACTGGAATCCAACCGAGAGAGAAAATCTGCTAAGGCATGTGTTGTACTGGGTCGATGAATCACTTCATAGTCGAACTCCTGTAGCAATAAAACCCAACGAGCCAAGCGACCACCTAAATGTTGCTGTCAGACCAGATATACAAGTGCGGCACGATCCACGTGAAAGGTGAATTTTCGGTTGAGCAAATAATGCCGGAATTTCTTCACAGAATACACCAACCCGAGACATTCTCTTTCGATCACTGAATAATTCCTTTCCGCAGAAGCGAGTCGGCGACTTGCATAGTAGATAGGCCAAAACCATTTATCCGTTTGCTACATTAAAACACTGCCAAAGGCTATATCCGATGCATCTACAAAGACATGGAATGGGCGGTCCCAATCAGGAGGTTGCAAAATTGGAGCTTGCGTCAATAATCCTTTTACATGATCAAATGCAGTTTGGCATTCCGGAGTCCATTCGAACTGTCGTGGAGTACTAGTCATTAACCGATTAAGTGGTGTTGCTAAATGGGCTAGCCACCGTAGATGCCTGCCATGCCACCGGATTTGACCCAAGAAGCGCATAACTTCTTTCGGCGTTGTAGGGACGGGTGCTTCCAACACAGCTGCAACTTTGTCTGGATCAACTTGGATACCTTGTGCAGACATAATATGTCCATGGAGTTTACCACAAGAAACCACAAAAACAGATTTTGTCGGGTTCAGCCAGAGTCGGTATTCACAGCATTTCTCAAAGCAGCACCGTAAATGATACAGGTGTGCCGCAATCTTGCCAAATAAGGAGAAGTCATCTAAATAGACTTGCATAAAAGTAGTCAGGTAGGGTGAAAAGACTTCCTGCATACAGCATTGAAATGTGCTAGGAGCATTCCTTAACCCAAACCACATGACCGTACAAGCAAAAACACCCCAGTTCGTAATGAAAGCTGTTTTCGGTATGTCTTGTTCAGCCATTCTGACCTGGTTATAACCACTATAGCCGTCCAAAAAGGAGTACATCTCGTGCCCGGCCACTCTGTTGAGCATTGTGTCAAGAAAAGGAAGAGGAAATGGATCAAGTACTGTGGCCGCATTCAGTTTCTGGTAATCCACACAGATTCGTAGCTGCTTATTTTTCTTCGGAACAATCACGATCAGAGATATCCATTCAGCGTGTTCGATTGGTACAATGAATCCCACCTTCAATAACCGATCGAATTCTGCTTTGACCTGTGCTGCATAATTGGGATTCATTGGGTAACTGGATTGTTTAATTGGCTTCGCCTCTGGTTTGAGCACGACCCGATGTTGATAGATCCGCGGATCAAGACCTTTCATATCGTGATAGTCCCAAGCAAAAACATCAGAAAACTCACATAGGAGTCGGATCAAGTCATCTTGAAATGCTTCGGACAGTCCTGCCTTAATCTTAACAGGTCGCAGGTTAACTTCATCACCCAAATTATAGGTTACTAACTAGTCTTCCGGGACATAAAATTGACGAGGTTTCCCCAAGTCGTCAGCTGATTGTAAAAGTTGATGTAGAGTGGCTCCATCCATAGCAACACTATCATCTGCATCTGCATCTCCAGTCACGGGAATAACCGTACAGGCTATCGAACTCCAGTTGTCTGCTACAGCTTGAAGATCTATAGTACCTAAGGAAATCAGATCTTTATTGTTCTTCAGAAACGCCTCTTCTTCATCGTCAGATAAATCATCGAACATGTGGACTCGCTCTGCTACATAGGGTCTGGCATGAAGTTCACAGGGCTGAATGGCATCCAGTTTGACAACATATTTACAGTGATTATCTTTGAAAGTCAATTCCTGCGCTGACCAATCCTGTATAACTTTGGCCTGTTTCAACCATGGTTGACCGAAAAGAAGATTATAATCGAGGCTAGATTCTGGTAGTTCTAAGACTACAAAAGTCATTTTGAACGTGGTACCCTGCAAAGTAATCGGGATATTCCGGACTAGTCCCACCGGATGGACTCGGGATTGGTCTGCCATTCTGACAAAGAATTGGACGGGCTCGATCTGGATCCACCCCGATTTCTTACAAAGACCTACAGTTGCTATGTTCACACCCGAACCGCCATCGATTAAAACTTGAGTAATCTTGTGATTTTTATGCCAAATAGTGATTAAGGGGACTAAATGATCCACCGTAGAATCATTTTCCGGTTGTATTGTTGCAGTCACCGGAGTACTGGGAGATCCAGGACTGGCCTGTTGCTGGAATTGCTGCCTAACCCCAGGCACCAAGGTGAGTAGCTGCCCCAAAGGGAGTGTAATTGAAGCCTTCAAGAGAATATCCCATACGTGGTCTGTTGGAATTGCACTCTTCACTGATTCTGATGATGATTCTCCTGTTACTAGGGTAGAGGCTTGTTCATGCACTCTCACCTTTGGCAGGGGAGCCTGTGTCACTGGAATTTGATCAGGGAATACAGTTGGTTCTTTAGCCGCCCACTAACTGGCCTTGGTATACATTCGTTGCTGTTCATGGATACTAGGTTCAAACACCCTGCTGGTTGCAACTGCTTACCCGATCTTGTCTGGACCACTGCTGCTTGTGATTCCACTGGTGAAATATAGACCATGTTGGTCATCGGGTTCTGGCGCTCTTTCTTTCTTTTGTCATATTCGGCTACATCCTTGCAAAATCTCCGGATGTGATCAATTTCATCGCAAAAATGACATCGAGGTGGTGGTAGAGAAGTACTCTCCGCTAATGTACCCGCCTGCCATCGAGTTGCATCGAAATTGGTATTCCGCTGACCCAGGTAATTTTGGTATCCTTGTGACTGATTGTTTCGCATCTAAGGTGGAACGTAATGGGTTGCGGGCTGCCCGGGTTCCTGGATAATGGCATTTACAGCTGCTCGTCCTTGCACCTTGGCATTATACGCACAATTTTCTGTTGAGTGTCTGGTTTTTTTGCAAATGGCGTAATACATCTGATTAAGGGCACATGTAGCACTAGTGTGCCCTGGATT
Organism: Ceratopteris richardii; assembly: GCA_020310875.1. Taxonomy (NCBI): domain Eukaryota; kingdom Viridiplantae; phylum Streptophyta; class Polypodiopsida; order Polypodiales; family Pteridaceae; genus Ceratopteris; species Ceratopteris richardii. The sequence continues at coordinate 189,633,708 of CM035417.1, read as the reverse complement.
TTTGCACCTGGTATAGTACATCTATTTAGCTAGATCATCTATAACATTCTTACTGGCTTTCAGCCACTCCAAGTCTTCGGTGAATCCCCCAACCTTATGCTCTAGTTGCAAAGCCATCGCTATAACAGCATCCAGTGTCATAGCACCCACACAGCGGATGATCATGATTTGTCTTAGCTGTGGGGTCAGACCATTAATGAACCACTAGGTTATAACATCATCCGGTAAATTAGCATGTGCTGGAGGCAATTGTCTTAAATGAGTTCTAAACAATGTGGCATATTCCTGAACAGTCTGGTGCGGCTTCTGTCTATTGTTCTGCAAGTAATCAAAAATTTCGGCAGGGTTCTTCTTTAGCCAGAATCTCTACAAAAACACATCCCTTACCACCTCATAGGTAACGAAATGGTTGATATCATACTCTGTTAGCCACCTCGCTGGTTCATTGACTAATGTTGACTGGACTACGATGGCCTTGTACGCCGGATCAATTGGATGGTTTAGTACGGCATAACTTATCTCAAAGGTACGCACATGTGCATCAGGGTCGTCACCTGGAAATCCACCAAACTTTGTGTACGTCACCCCTGTTGGAACAGGTCAAAGTGGAAGTGGCTATTGTTGTTGTTGTTGTTGCTGTTCTTGTCCACTCATGGTGCTATTAGTGGTACCATTGCTATCTCCTGAGTTCTGAGGAGGTGTTTCTGGTCCTTCGAAATCTGTGTGGTCAGACTGCTCATCTTCCGGCTTGAAAATAGCGTTCAATCTCTTATAGATCTCCAAATCGAAGAGCCTATCCTCAGCCTTGATATCCCAGGTAGGCAAATTTGCCCCGAACAGTGGTGTCCAAAATGAAGATTCACCAGGGAGTATCACACGGTCACCGGAAAAGTGTAAATTCCCTGCAATTGGGACCGAACTGTCACCGGAATTCGTCGAACTTTCCCCAAAACAGGGTATTCTTTCATCGGCAATGATCTCTTTGGGTAACACCACTTTATCCTCGGGAAAGTTTGAATCCTGACTAGACGGTGTCGGGTCAACTGCGCACTACGTCCCTGTACACTCCGAAGTTACTGTACCTTCTGCAGACTGCACTGAAATTACACCGGAATCTATCGTAATTTCCTCATGTGTCACCGAAATTTTACCGGAATCATTGCTAATGGGCTCCGCTCCTTTGACAACTGGGCTTAACTGGTCTATACTTCTGCCACCTTGGGGTGTCCCTAACAAATTTGGTATTGCCCAAGGATGCTGGTCTCTCCTGTACTTCGAATACGACTCGTCGGACCTAGTAACCGGCATATATCACCTCTGCACCACTTGCGTACTACTCCACCTTACTAATTATTCACAGTCTATGCCACCTTCCCACAGACGGCGCTAGTGTTAAAAGTGTGTTTCCGTCACAGGCACTTTTAAGTTCTTTCACGTTCTTAGGAGTGGTAGGGGTCTGATAAATCAGAGGCCCTGTAACTTAATTTTCCCAATTACTTATCCAATCAGCAGTACGTTAAAAGTGTGTTTCCGTCATAGACACTTTTAAGTTCTTTCGGGTTCTTGGGAGTGGCAGGGGTCTGATAAATCAGAGGCCCTGTAACTTAATTTTCCCAATTACTTATCCAATCAGCAGTACGTTAATGTTCAATATCGAATCCTTTATACAGCTTACTATCAAAATCTGGTTAGACTTTTCACAGTATGCAACGTAGGAGTTATTCAACACCGTTGCACAGACTTATTATCGGCCACTTAACAGTACTAAGTTAATCACAAATCAACGTAATTAAACAAAGTAAGAGTTAACAGTACTCAAGATTTCATGAATCATACACCACAGCGTCTCCAATGACCGTAATTGCCCAGACAGACAGTCTGGCAATTCTGCTCGTCATCACCGGAGAGTCACTGCCATGTCTTTTCATTGATTGATAAAAAGATACAACACTTCGCTACGACCTTTTGATTCGCGCCGTATAGGAAAAATATGAAATTACAATATGCCAATCCGGCGACCTTACAATCTATAGGTAGCCCATATCTTGTGAACAAATTCTCAAATAAGAACTTAGCAGTCATCTGAGCATCATTCTTGGTTGTGGCTTTTACTTCTACCCACTTGGTTAGATAATCTGTGGCCACAATGATGTATTCAACATGTGAACCCTTAGCTGGGGGTTTGATAGGACCTAGAAAGTCTATTCCCCGCTTATAGAATGCACGTCCACCCATCATAGGTTTCAATGGCATCTCATCTTTGCATATAGGATACTGAGTTTGCTGACAAACATCACATATCTTCACATAGGTATGTGCATCCATGTGAAGCGTGGGCCACTAGAAACCTGCAAATAGTATTGCCTTGATCACTTGATCTAGTCCAAAATGTCCTCCTGCTACCACTCGGTGAGTAATTTCCAAGATCTTAAGATATTCACTCTCATGGACGCATAATCTGAGGTAACCATCTTTACCACGCTTGATAGATTATCTCCAATGAGTGCATAGTCTAATGCTTCTTGTTCTAAGCTTCTTTGTCTAACCAGGGTCATATCTTGAGGGAATGTTTTCGTCCTCAGAAAGGCTACTAATGGTTCGCTCCAATCTGGTATTAAAGACACTTGGTACAATGTAGCGTGCTCCACAGGTGGCTTAATACTACAGACTGGGCATTCTTTACACAACTTGTGTACATCTGCTTCCATAGTAGGCCAATGCACTCCGAGTCTCCCTAGTGTTTGTAGGGTTCGTTGCCTTGAGTAATGTTGCTCTAATGCACCTACATGTGCTAATTGCAACCATTTCGCGTACTCATCCTCTTTCACACAACAAGCTAATATCCCTTGATATATATGTTGTACATACTTCCTGCCATGATATGGTACTTTTGGGCTTTTACTACCTCCCTATCGTGAGTGTTTACTACTGGTGTTTGGGTCCATATGTCAAAACTAGCACTAATGGCTTAGCCCACTGAGGTACCACTTCCAAATTAAACAAGTAAGTGTCAGGGAGTTCATCTGATACTCCTTGTGGGGCCTCTCCTGATGTGAGCCTAGAGAGATGATCTTCTCTCAAATGAGTCTTGCCTTTCCTTACCACAACCTCAAAGTCGTATTCCATTAGCAAGAGAAACCATCTTACTGACCTACCCGTATTGCATGGCTTGTTTACCAAGTACAAGAGTGCTTGATGATCAGTAAAAAATTTAAACTTATTTGCAAGCAAATAGTGTCTAAACTTTTTAACCGCATATACCATGCCTAATCCTTCTCGTTCAGTGGTGGTATAATTTTGTTCAGCTGCATTCAATTGTCTACTAGCATAGGCAATTGGAAGGTCCATATTACCTTCACCCGTAGGTTGTGTAAGTACACATCCAATAGCATAGTTGGATGCATCTACGTGAACATGAAAGGGCTTATTCCAATCTGGTGTGGTCAAGATTGGTGCTGAACATAGACGCCATTTAAGCTCATTGAAGGAGTTCTCACATTCATCGGTCCACTCAAAATTGGTCAACAGGCCGTACAGAGGCTTTGCAATGATGGCATACATGTGAATGAATCGGCGATAGTAGCCACAATGCCCCATGAACGCTTGCACTTCCTTGACATTCCTTCGTCTAGGTAGCTCTGCAATAGCCCTCACTTTCTCCTCATCTATGGATATGCCATTCTTTGACACTATGTGTCCTAGAATCTTGCCTTGCCTGACCACGAAAACACATTTTTCTGGGTTCAGACAGGCTTGATATTCTCTACATTTGTCAAAGATTTGCTTGAGTTCAGGTATATGTGTCTTTCTAATGTTGGAATGAGCACAGAGATCATCCACATAGACTTCCAAGTTCTTCCTCAGGAACTCTTTGAATACATGACACATCAGCCTCTGAAAGGTAGCGGGTGCATTGGTTAGACCAAATGGCATTACCCTAAAAGCGAATATGCCCCACTCTGTAGCAAAAGACATTTTATGTTGTTCTTCCAGAGCAATGGCTACTTGATTGTAGCCAAAAAATCCATCAAGGAAACTGTACACTTCCTTGCCTGCTATTCTTTCTAATAGATGCTTAGTGATAGGAAGCGGATAGTTATCTCGAATAGTGGCTGCATTAACCTTCTTCAAGTTAATGCACACACGTAACTTTCCATTCTTCTTGGGCACCACTACAATCGGGGATACCCACTCAGTGTGCTCAATTTCATAGATGAATCCAGCTTCAACCAAGCGACCTATCTCTTCTTTGATCTTGGCAGCATAATTATCAGTATATGTGTATGGATTTTGTTTAGAGGGTTTGGTATTTGAGGTCATGGGGATAGTGTGGGAGCATATGTCAGGGTCTACACCTTTCAAGTCCTTGTAACTCCAAGCAAATACATATCGGTATTCTCTTAGCAAGGCTATCAACTCTTGCTCCTCTTCCTCAGTCAACTCATGTCCAATGTATGTGCCCTTTTCTCCTCCTTCTTCCATGGCTACAACAATTTTCTTGGTGGTTTTCTTGTTATCATAGGCCTCTCCTGCTTGTTCATCGCGTTTAGGCATTCTTACCATGACTCTCCTATCATCTATCTCATACTTCTTAAAATTCTCAGGGACCTCAAACAAGGAGTCTTCCTACTGTGATGTGACTTCTCTCTTCTTCCTTTACTTGCCTTCACTCTTGGGGGCCACGTGCGTGGTTAACCTTACCTCATTTGTGAGCTCTTCATGTCTCTGAGGGTGAACTTCTACTTCATAGAAGTATTCTTCATCTGATGCAAAAGGTGGGTCCATAATGATTGACTCTAGCTTGGAGTCACTTGCATCCTTGAATGCATTAGTGCTAGGTTCACATTCCTCAAGAACCGAATCACCCATGATTGGCTCTATTGAGAAGATTGAAATGTCATAGCCATCCTCATCACAGTGAGGTGTCCATTGTTCTTCATTGATGGCTACATCCATTGTTGCTAGAATCTCTGCCCAGCCGTGAGGTTCAAATTCTTCATCAGGAAATACTACAGGTACATAGGCTGGGTCTTGAGTTGATCTATGGGTTTCCTTTGCACCTATCTCTCTGGCTTTTTCTCTCTCCTCTTCTTCTACCGCTACTTTACACATCCACGAGTGTCTTCATGCATTCATGAGGATCCTGATCCTATGGAATGCACTGACTCGGTATCATCTTTAGCTCTATGGATGGGATTCCATTGGATAGGGGGTACATCTCTGTGAGAGTAATCCTTGAGATTCACTTTGGTTGTAACACCTAAGTGTTGCAAGTACAAGGAATTGGTTCCCCAATCTTGTACCACTTGCAACTGACGCATAAATGGTCTTCCCAAAATCATCTCATAGGCATGATTTTTGCTAAAGTCACATATAGAAAAAGTATGCTCAAACTCCACACCACATGTAGTGAGAGTTATTCCTTCTAGCAGTCCTAAGGGTCTCTCAATGTGACCATCGGCCATCTGCAATTTCATTCTCGTGGGTCTGAGTGTTGGCTTGCCCCAACGCTTCCATAGGGAACTGGTAGCAAATGCAACTCCTGCACCTGAGTCTAGATTGGCTTTGGTTGTGTATCCTTGATGGGTAATGGGCAGATAGGTGTTTCCTTCCTCTCCTTCACTCATGTCCCCTATCTTGTCTAGAGGTATTTATGGCACTGTTCTATCAGATCCTACCTAGGAACAAGGGTTTGCTACTTCTGCCACTTGATTGGCTACATGTTTCCATAGTTCTGGCCTAACCTTGAGTAGCTCTTCTAAAGTGAGATTGGGTCACTGGGGTCACTTTCGAAAAGTAATGGAGTTACTAGGACTATAGCTCTATTCAAATTTTCTTTAGCAGTTACATACTTTACAGGAATCGCATTGGTTGGAGCAGGGGGTTGTTGTGCTAGGACTAGTTGAGGTCTCTGCTGCCCTTGATAGGGTGGATGATAGGGTTGTTGGGGCCTATCGTACTGCTATGGTGGATACTGGTTCTGGTACCTTCCCTATTGTGCATATGGTTGAGGGTAATTTTGCCTCACAGTTTGTTTGTTATAGGGGCAGTCTTGTGCAGTATGGTTGGTGTATCTTCTCTCTATCGTGCAGTACTGGCTACTAGGATTCACTTGGGGTTGAGCCATAATGGGACATACGTTCACCATATGGTCACCTCCACAACTATAGCATCGCTTCACTAGTGCGAATCTTGGGATTTGTTTGCTAGAGACACCTAGTTTTTGAGCTACCTTCTCTGCAAGTTCCTCGATAGATGTGGATTGATCGGAAGTGAGGCTACTAGAGCTATATGAATCCTTGTAGATTTTTGAAAGCTCTAATTCCTCCCCTAGGTTATCCTCGATGTCTATTCACATGCGTACACACTCTTCTATGGTCCTAGGGTCCTTTAAGTACACATATGATCTCAATTTGGTACTTAGCAATCCATCTAGGAATAAAGCCACTTGTTTGGCTGATGTGGGTAACTCAGGAATAGGGCATCTCTCTAAGTATTGCCTAAACCTTCTTCCTGCAAGTCTCACGGTCTCTTGAGGTGTCTGCTTGAAGCTATGAATCAGTGAGGAACTTTATGCCTTATGCCACTCTCAGAGAATTCAGTAATGAATGCCTCCAGAAGTTGGTCTATGTTCCTAAAGTTTCTCTCATTTAGTGGTTGAAACCACGTAAGGGTTGTGTTCCTAAGGGTTCGACCAAAGGCATTGTATTGCGTGAGCAGGTCCTCAACTTGTTCAGCTCTCAAGACTTGCCTAAACTCGGCCACATGATCGTAGGGGTCTCCAGTGCCATCGAAGTAGTTCTTCATGGACTTAACTAGCTGGGTTGGCCTCAAGGTTCTGGTGTGTTCCCTAAGCCTTGGCAAAGGAAAATCATCAGCATTTCTTAGGTTCCTCGAGGCTCTTGGTCTCTCGGTTTCTTCTCTATCCATCTCTGTTCTCATCCTTTCTCTTCCCAATGGGTTAGCAAAACTTACCTCAGGTCTTTCTCTATTCTTGTCTCTTTGAGCTCCTTGAGCTTGGGACGTTCTAGCTCTTGGGTGGCCATAAGAAACATTAGATCTTGGTTGGGGGAAAACAAATTCTCCCTTCCAAGTGTAGGCATGCCCTCCATGTTCTGAGACCACAAATATCCTCTCCAAAGTATTGTCTAAATAGGTCACTTTGCTCGGGCTATCAGGATCTTTGAACTCATAGATTGTGATTCTTCCTATCTCATTCGGCTGATCAGGCTTATACCTCCAAAAGGCTTCATCGGTCTCTCGGATCAAGAGCAAATCTATGCTCTTATTGTCCTGGGGAACCCACTCAGGATTGAGGATTCTCATTAGAATTGATTTGCCTCGAGGGGTTCTAGGCTCTACACCTATGTTCCCTTGCTCTAGGTCACCTAAGTCCATCTCTAGGATCACATTCCCGAATTCATCTATCCTATCTGGGTGACTGGTGACTACGTATATGGTTCCTTCTTTGTCCAAGTATGCACCATTTTCAAACTTGACAGCTGGATGTTCAATTCCAATGGGTTGATCAGGGTTTTTGATTTGGACCACAGATCTTGCTAGGCCGTCCTCATAGATGCAAGCACCTAATCAGTTGGTCCTAAGGTATTCCAGCTGTGTCTTGTACGGTCCTTCGACCCTTTCTAAATATGGCACACCTGAACTTCCTATGGGTCTCTCCATACCATGAGACATCTCAGACTCGCTAGTTTCAGAGCTAGGGTAGTGTGAATAATGGCTCAACTGCTGGGCCCAAGACCTAGCAGTATGATTGACGCTAGCCTCTGAAGACCTGAGACTCTGTCTATCTTTTCCTAGGTGTCGTCCTGATCTAAGGTTCATATGCCTAATTTCACAACTCCAATTTTACCCAAGTACAACCTCGTTGCAGATCACTTTATATCAATCACTTGGTTCTTTTTTTAGTCGGTTATTGTGTTTATGCTCTTGTCTGATATCACGTCGCCAGGAGTATTTGAGTGATTTTTTGCACTTTCAGTTGAACGTACCACTTCAAGCTCTTTTCCTTTTAAGTTTTCCATCACATAGAGATTATATTTCTATGCTTGAACTTGAGTAGTTATGAGTCTTCAACTTGATAGATGCCTATCATTGCACTGACTTACTTCTAGCACTACTCGCACTTAGCCTGAGCTAGGAACTGACAAAGGGAGTTGAGAATAATCCAACCTCACTTGTTGCTCCCTTGCTCTTTGGTGCTCAAGAACTTCGTTCTCAAGCTTGATGAATGCCCTTGCTTTGGATACTCTCTAGTGCTCTCAATGGACTTGTAAAAGTCCCAAAGTTAGCTCAAGACTTAATTTCAAATGACATAACAAATCACTTTCATTCATGTAATTCAGATATCAATTTGCACCGTGTCTTTATAGAAACAATTCTAGAGATCCCTTATTTTGGTTCCCCCTGTGCATGGTCAACTTAAAATTACTATATCTAATAATCTTGATATGAATTTTAATCCCCACGAGCTTTCCAACAAGCCTAAGATCACTCCAAACGGATTTCGTATGAGAAAGTTATGATTGTTCAGGGTTCTAGGATTAAAACAGGCTTCAAACAGGTTAACAGGTAAACAAGGTCTTCTCAAACCATTTACTTATGGCCTCCCTATGTGTTCTATAGCCCAATATTCATGTCCAAAATTAGCCCAAAATCTTCAAATAAAAACCCTAAAATTTTAGCCGAAAATAGTTGTCAATCGCGATCGACAGGTCTATCAATCGCGATTGACAGAGGTGTCCGTCGAGGCTTGTCAGTCGTGATCGACACGTCAGTCGCGATTGATAGTGTCAATCAAGATCGACAGAGTCATTCGTGAGGTCTATCAATCGCGATCGACGGTGTCAATCACGATCGACACGTTTTCCACGAATTTCAGCGTGATTTTCATCGATCGGGGGTGTGTCCGTCGGGATGGACACGTGGGCACACGAGTTTATGTGTCAATCGTCAAAATTCAGTCGGTCGAGATTGACAGTGTCAATCGCGACTGATAGAGGTGTCGGTCGCGATCGATGGTGTCAATCGCGATTGAGAGGGGTCTGTCGATCGCGAGTGACAGGGTCTGTCGGTTGCGATGGACAGGGTCTGTCGGCCGTGGCTGTCGATTGTGATCGATGGTGTCGATCGTTATTGACAAAAAAACACGGAATTTTTTTGTTCTATTTAGTGATTTGGAATGTGCTCTTTATGTGTATTAAGGTTTACCAAAAACTCACAAGTGAAATGAGGGAAATGGAAGGGGGAAGGAGATATGATCAAAAAACTGAAATTTTTGCGATGATGGAGATAGAGGTGGGAGATGGTGAGTATGATGATGGGGATGATGACGGTGAAGTAAGAAATAGAAAAAAATAAAGAAAAGTAAAGAAATTACCTACAACGCCAACGTCACAACTCTACGTCTTACCATCACATGCTCGTCCTCAAAGCTCGATCCCCGACAACGGCGCCAAAATTTGGTGTAGCTCAGTGATGAGTAGAACCTCCTTTAATGTCAATCCGGGAAGACGTGAGGATGGTATGAAGACCTCAAACAAGTGATGGCACAAGTGTGTGAGTGAGAAGCACACTGACATGCACACACATACACACACACGTGCACACAAGGCAAGAACAAAGAGAGAGACAATGGAGTTCTTTAGATTACCCAAAATGTGCTCTTACAAGTTCAATTCTACAACAAGCTAACCTCCAAAATGAGCTCTCTAGCTTTTTTTATAGTTTTTGACTAGCTTTGGCCCTGTCCAGACCTAGTGTCCGGCCTAGTTAAAAATTAGGTTCCAGGGCTTATTTGAGGGCTCAAACGAAGTCTGAAAATCATGAAAATTGGTACGATGATACTTCTAATACTCCTCAATCTCAAGCACTCCTTGGCTTGCACAAAATGGAGTTACGAAAAGGTGAAATGGTATCTACAATGACTTTTAGTGATGAGAATCACTGTTATGAAGATGTTGATTTGGAAAAATTTGAATGGCCTACTTGCCAAATCTACGTTGGCTACTTTGCCTGCTTGTGCCTTCCCTCTGCTCTGAATCTCTTCTTTGGCTTCCTTGTCTTGTAAGTCCTTGACTGCCTTGACCACCGCCAACAGTGTGTCTTTGGTTGTTTAAGATATGCATTAGTGCTTGACCAAAAACATAGAAAATTGGATGATAAAGCAGTGAAACATATGTTTGTTGGGTACAATTTTGAAAGCAAAGGCTACTGTCTCTATCATCCACGCACTAAACACAATTTGGTTAGTTGTGATGTTGTTTTTGTGGAAGATGCAATTTAGCCATTACTTTCGTGTACTAAGGAGACACAGTTAGCCTGAAAGATGTGTATGACACTTTGCTTCCTCTTTTTAGAGGTGGACATTCAAGCGCTACTCCAAATGAGGCGATTCCTCAACCTTTACAGGTTCAACTTGATGATGTGGATCATTCCATTTCTAATGCAGATTTACATTATGCACTTGTTGATGAGAGAATTGATATAGAGAAGGCAAAAACTATGCCTAAATGGTTAGTGCAAACTTTGTGAGATAGCAAATTAGATGAACCTCTATCATATCATCCTTGTTCAGCATCTCGTAGTGCTTCTTTTGCATTAGATTGCTATGCAATGCATGCTTCTAGTCTTTGTGATGAGAATGAGCAAGTTTCATTTTACAAAGCACAAAATTTAGAAAATTGTTTGGTTGCTATGCAATCAAAATATGATGCTATTATGAAGAATGGTGCCTATTCTTTATGTGATCTGCCTCTTGGAAAAAAATGTCATTGGCACTAGATGGGTCTACAAACTAAGGCATAAGCCTGAAGAAAGAGTTGATCGGTATAAGGCTAGGGTTGTTGCAAAAGTTTATGCTCAAGAAAGAGGCATTTATTTTGATGAGAGCTTTGCTCCCACATGTCAAATGACCACCGTCATAGCATTTGTGCACTTGTAGCTCATCATGGTTAGAGTTTACATCAGTTGGACATTAAGAATACATTTTTGAATGGTGACTTACATGAAGAAGTGTATGTATTTCAGCCCTATGGTTTTGTGTAGAAAGGGCATGAGAACAAGTTGTGCAGGTTGGAAAAGGCATTACATGGTTTGAAGCAAGCACCACATGCTTGGTATGAAAAGATACTTGCCTACTTGATTGCACATTTTTTCGAGAACAATTCGATTGAGAGAACCTTATATGTTAAGCATGCAAATAATGTGCTTCAGATCGGTGTTGTCTATTTTGATGACATGCTACTCACTAGTCATAAATTGTAATGAGAAACATATTGCTAATTTTAAGGCTGATTTGTGTGCCTCTTTTGAGATATAAAATTTGGGGCATTTGCATCATTATTTGGGCATTCATTTATGCAAGTTAATGGTGGAATATCTATGTTTCAAACAAAATATATTGACACATTTTTGCAATGTTTTGGCCCTGAAGATTGCAAACATATTACCACTCCTATGGAAACAACTTTATGGTTGAGTCTCCATGATGCTCAAAATGCATTTGATGCTCTTCTCTATCAACATGTTGTTGGGTGCTTGATTTACTTATGCATAACTTGGCATGATATTCAGTTTACTATCTCTCAGATGAGTAGGTTTATGCATCACCCAAGTGTCAAGCATTGGCTTGCAGTTAAGTGCATCTTTCGTTACTTGAGTGTTAGGTGACTACTTGGAATGTTTTATCACAAGGGGGGATGAATACTACCAGATTACATGCTTTTTCTAACTTTGACTAGGCTGGTTTCTATGACACTCATGTGTCCACTAGTGCTTTTTGCTTCATGCTTGGTAGCTCATGTATATCTTGGGTGAGCAAGAAGCAGCCTACTATGGCCCCTTCTATTTGTGAGGCTATTATAGGGTAGCTTTCACAATGGCTATTGAGTGTGTGTGACTCAGATGCCTTTTAGCTAATTTCAATGCTAGTCAGTCTTTTGCCACCATCATCTTCATTGAGAGTCAAAGCACATTGGTAGTTGTGAAGAACCTTGTGTTCCATGCTCGCACAAAGCACATGACTTGCATTATCATTATGTCAAGGAGAGGTTCTCTATTGGAAAGATTAATTTGGCATATGTGCCCACACAGGATAACATTGTAGATCTTTTGACAAAGAATCTGCCTCAAGAGAAGTCTGAAGCTTTTTGCAAAGCTTTGGGCTTAGTTTCTTTTGTGGATTGATCTCTTTCTACATAGCTTGGCACTTCCTTATACATGAGTGCTAGCTCCTTGTTCATCGCATCACTCCCAAGAGGGGATTTGTTGATATATTTCAATAGTGATGTGTGTGAAGACACTTAGGATGACCAGGAAACTTTTTTCCATTGGCTTGTATATACACCTATAACCCTAACGTGTAACTTATCTTTGTAAATTCACTTGGTAATATATTCAATATTATGTGTTCTGCTCCAAGCTTTTTCTTCTTCCTTGTGTTGTTTGCATGCTTTAGTAGGCCTCAAACTCCAACACAAGGCTCTAAGACCAATGTGATAAAATCTAGACTACACATGTGAAAGAATGACCTATAATGCTCCACCCAACCTACCATTATGTAGATCCTTGGGCCAACGATGATATCTTGAGTCAATGGGAACCACTTTTACATGTTCAATCCACATGGCTCATTATCTATAAAGATGGTTCATAAGGAGCGGCTCTAAAGGAGTGGAAGCTTCTAGAAGCTCTAGAGTAACTCTGATTGCATAATTGGATGTGTAATAAAGTAATTATATGATATGAGTGTCAAGTCAGTTCAGACATATTTAAAATTGGACATAGTTTGGTCAGTCATGTGTATGGCCATAATCTAAAGACTAGACTTAAGCATAAGTTCATGTGCTCTCTAAAACAAGTAATCCACTTAGCCTAGTGGTTGAGTTTGAAGGTTGGGTACTCTCCTCCCAACCTTATGCCTCTATATATAGATGCTCGAATCAATGAGGACCACAAATGTAAGTGGAGTCCAGAGAAGGTATTCTATAAAGGTATGCTTGGATTTTAGGATAATTATCAAATCACACATGAATGTGAATATAAAATAGGGTGGTATGGGACACCAGATTTTATACTCATATTGATCTAGGAAAGATGGTATGGGATGTCAAACCATGAGATGATAAGTATCTTTTAGTCCTAGCATAAATATTTAAATTAAGATTGGATCCTCAAGGGAATTAAAACTTCGAAGTAGAAGTTTAAAATCAAGGAGGATAAAAGCATGATCTTACAAGACACTTCAAGACGAAGTTAGTAAGAATGTCATGAAGTAATTAACTCCCATGATCTTAATTTATAATTCAAATATGAAACAAAGGATGTACTTATTTGAATTATGGACAAGTTCATGATAAAGTGTTTTTTATTCAAAAATATTCGATAAAGTTATGAAGAAATAGGACGTTGAAATGATACTTTCAACTAAGGTTAGATAGACTAAGTTAAAGTACCAAGTTCCTACTAGTGTAACTCCATAAAGTCAATCTCTTAACTCAAAGTAATGCACAAGAATCACATTCCAAGACAAGAATTCATAAAGAGGTTGAATAAAGAAAAGATTAACTTGGTCTCAAGAGAAGGATTAGTATTTTGAGTAAAAAAGTCATCATTTGAAAGCTCAATGGGTTGACACATTGCTATTGGATACCACACTAGTATCTTGTGGTTGGATGATGCTTAGTTTTAATCCATGAGCTTTTTGAGAATCTAGTTTTGTTCTCTGAAAGGTAAATAAATTACTTCAATACCTTGTTGAAACATATCTTTGAAAAGTCAAAGTCTTGAGTCACCTAGAGTTTGACTCACAACAAGTTCAAATATCTTAGAAGTTTAAATTGTTTGTAGAGAGTTTTAGTTGTTTTTCTTTTCACTTTATGAGTCTTTTGGATTTGACTTAGATAGAATATGTGATTCCTTTCAAGAAATACTAGGGTTAACCAATTGGAGCAAGGTAACTAAATCAAAAATCCCAAATACATGTTCAATACAAGAAACCATTCAATCTTCAAAAGATGTTAAGTCTAAGTTGACTTATTCATTAGAGTTGGCTTCAAGTTACATAGCATAACTCTAATGAGTTTCAAAGAGTTTAGAATACTCTTGAAAAGAAAAGTAAGGAATTTCTCATAAGATTCACAAGTCCCAAGAACTTAAAGCTAAAGTCTTTCAGACAAGTGCCCTAAGTTGGATAACTTTCATTTTGGATTTGACTTGGTTATACTAAAATACGGTTGACCAAAAGTAAATGGAAAACTTTCTACTACATTTTACATAGGATTTTTTCAATCCAAATAAGATAAAGTAGTCCTCCAATTTGGGTGAAAAAATCAAGTAAATGCTGGTTGGGAGTGAACTATAGTACAAACATCCAAGTTAGATGTTTCGGACAACCAATCTTTTAGTTTTCCAAATCAAATTCAAGTGAATCAAGAGTTCCCAAATTCTTGATGTGGATAAGAGACCCACATTAGCTACTAAGTCCACGCACAACTAATGCCTAGAAATGGACTAGTAATTTGAATCCACCCATTTCACATGTTAGTGATGAGATAGCACATAGTGAAAATAGTGAATTGGCTAGGGATGTAATTTGATCCATCCTTATTATTCATTCCCTACTTTACACTCAGAGTAGTTCATCAAGTGCAAAGATAGATGGTGTTTCGAATCATTTGCACAAGGATTGCACCATAGAGGTGAAACATGTTCTTCTAGGTTAGAACATGAGGCTCGAGGGTATGCTACAATTATTATATATAGCTTTATTTTTTAAGGATGAAAATCTTTTCTAAGGGGGGAAGAATGTAATTAAAGTATGCCTATGATCTTAGTGTATACTTGATTTAGACACATCTAAAATCGGACACCATTTGGTCACTTGTGTGTATGGACAAAGATATCAAGACTAAACTTAAGAATAAGTTTATGTGATCTCTAAAACAAGTTATCCACTTAGTCTAGTGGTTGAGTTTCAAGGTTGGGAATGAAGAGTTCTTTGGTTCAACCCCCACGGGGAGCATGGGGAGAGAGTTTTGACCAAAGAGCATTCTAACTCAAGCTAATGTGAGTTAACTTGAGTCCAAACAGACTTAACTTGAGCGGCAAGTACACCTACCACTAGTGGACTCTAGTAGAAGGTGCTTAAGCAATGGTGGAGATTCCACATGCACTTGTGGACTCCAGTTACATTTGTGGTTCTCGTTGGTTTGAGGAGCTATATATGGAGGCATAAGGTTGGGAGGAGATTCATCTCTCTAGCACATGGTGGTCCTAATAGTTAGTTTGTTGCAAGATGCATCCACATGAACATGGAATGGAATATTCTAGTTTGGCACTTTTCATATGGTGGATGAGCTCAAATGTTTCTTCAATTCATTGAATAACTTATCATAGTCTTTTACCCTTTCAAGGTATGTTAAGAATCTATATAATGGACTCATAACAATTCCATACATGGTTATGCATCTCTGATAATAACAACATTTTCCCATGTTTGCATGCACTTTTTTTACATTATTTGGTCTTGGAAGATCCAAGACTACTTTAATCTTATCGGCATGTGGAAATTCCACTCTTAAAGACTACATGTCTCAATATTTTTCCTCCATGCACCATAAAGACACACATTTCAAGATCTAAACACTCAATATTGTTAGCATTTGTCAAATATTTCTTGTGGATCTTGTATGTGTATATTTCTTTGTGCTAAATACGTGCACAAATCATCCATGTATACTTCTAAGCTTTTCCACAAGAATTCTTCAAACACATGACATGTTCGTCTTTGAATGAAAGATCCCAATTAGCTACCTACCACTCTCCTCCCAATCTTAAAATAGCCCTTGCCCTTGGCACATCTAGAATCTTCTCTAAGGTCTAATCACCCCTCGTATGACCATTGAGGAGATGAAATAGCCTAGAAGAAGCATGCTAGAGCCTTGGCCCCCTTGATCTCTAGTCCTTGACCTGACTAGGGTCCTTAAGCAAATGTAGATAGACCAATGGTAGACCATGCAGGTCTAAATAAATCTGGAATTCTCTCCCCTTCTGGAGATCATTGTCCTTATTGATCAAGGAAGGAAAGTATTTGCAAATTATAGCATCTAATTTCCAAGTAGCATCGATGAGTGGATGTTTCTTCCATGCTACTAAATATTTTGATATGGAGTGATTCTGCAATTTTTGCTCCCTCTTATCAAGAAATCAAAATGGAATGTCTAGCTGAGATGTGTATCTCCTAAAGCAACTATACCATCCACACAATTCTCATCTTGAGAAATGTATGGTCTCAACTTGCTAACATGAAAAACAGGGTGAATTTTTTAATCATTTGGAAATTGTAATTTATATGTGGCATCAATAATCTTGATTATTGTCCAAGGTCCACAAAATCTAAGGGATAACTTGGGTTTCTAACCCATTGACAGCGACAAACAAAGTACAACCTATAAAAACACAAAACCACCCTCTTGAAACATTTAGGGGCCCAAGTTACCATAAATCACCTCAAAAGGTGCCAAATTAGTAGTCTTATGCTTCCAAGATAAGCAAACTCAACTAATGGAAAGAACTATCCCAATCTATTCAATTCTCTTAAAACATATGCCCATAGAATATCTTCCAACATTTGATTAACTCTTTTGGTCTGACCATCTGTCTATGGATGCTCTCCACTACTCATCTTGAGTTGAACTTGAAGTTTATTAGACACATATTTTCAAAAATTTCTTGTAAACCTAGGATGCCTATCCAAAACTATGGATGTAGGTAGACCACGTGGTCTAATTTGAATGAATTGCTCAGCAACTTGTAGAGCTTCCACTGATTCCTTAGTAGGAATAAATTATGCCATTTTTCTCAAATGATCAATCACCACAAGAATAACATTCTTCTATTGTGATGCCCTAGGTAAACTCATTATAGAGTCATGTGCCAACAATGTTGTGGTATTTCTGATTATTGTAGCATATGTGGAGGACTTATCCTCTCTACCTTATTCACTTGACATTTAAAACATTGATTTACATAATTTTTTACATCTTTGATCATCTTTGGTCACCAGAAAGTGTGTATAATCAATTGTAAAGTTTTCTCAATACCAGGATGTCCTACACAAGATTATCGTGGCTCTCAAAGATAACTTCTTTCCTAAACTTTCCTTCTTGGGCATTAGGCACACAAATCTTTCCTTTTCTATTAAGCAAACCTTGCTCAATTTGAAAATTTGCAAATGTCTTATACTCATTATTGTTTCATAACTTGTTAATTGTGGACTTACAATATTTATCATCAATCTTTGAATCTTTGACCTCTTGAATTAAATCACTATGTAGAACTTAATCTAATGCAAAATACAAGATAACGCATATGCAATTGTACTATTCCTACCTTTTCTATATAGAATCTCCATGTGAAATTCTTGCATCAACTAAGCCCATGTAGCCTCTCCCCCAAAGATCAGGCTAGGAACAAGAATACTTCAATGTGTGACGATCTATGTATACTTTAAAACTTGCCCCTTATAAATAGTGCCTCCAAATCTTTCAAGCATGAACTATTGCATAAAGTTGTTGTTCATGGAGAATCCACTTTCTCTTAGATAGAGAAAGTTTCTTACTTTCAAAAGCAATTGGTCTGCCATCTTAAATCAAAACAGCACCAATTGTAATGCAAGTAGCATCAATTTCCAACTCAAAAGGTCTTTGTAGATCTACCACTAAAAAAAATTGGGGCACTCAGAAATGCTTGTTTCAATGCATGAAAAGCTTTTTTTTGTGCACTATTCCACACAAACTTTTTACCATTCTATAATAAATATGTCAATGGTGTAGCTATGTGTGAATGGCTAGCAATAAATTTTTTATAGAAGCCTGATAATCCTAAGAATGATTGTAGTCAGTGCTCATTTTGACAAATCGTCCAACTGAGGATCAAAGAAACCTTTTGTGGATCCATTCTAATTCCCTGTGTAGAAATTTTATGTCCTAAGTTCTAAACCTCATATAAACATAGCTGTGTTTTCTCTGGGTTGATGTACAAAGTGTTCTCATCCAACATCTTAAAAACTATATGTAAGTGGCATTCATGTTCTTTCAAACCTTTATTGTAAACAAACAGATCATCCATAAAATCATTTACAAATTGACTAATAAAAGGATGAAAAATATCATTCATGAGCATCATAAAAGTAGCTAGAGCATTTGTTGAAACAAAAGGCATTACAAGATACTCATAATGATCGAATCTTGTACAAAAATTTGCCTTATGTACATCATCATAGTTAACTCTTATATAATGATAACCACCTTTTAAGTCTATCTTAGTATATACAATAGCATCTCCTAGTGCATCCAGAATATCATCAATATGAGGCATCCAATATATGTGCTTTATTGCTACTTTATTTCAAGCATTCTGAATGATCCATTCTGAAGCGATCCATCCTTTTTGTGAACCAAAAGCAATGGGGCCGTAAAAGGTGAATAACTTGATCTGATAAGTCCTTTGTCGTTCGTAGAGATAGACATCCATCTGTACTTATAAGCATCATGCTCTCCATGGATGGTGATGCGGTGGCCATTATGATAGAATTGATACATGAGTCCCAAAATTTGTAATGGGCTTCTTGCTTGCATGCCACTGTTTTTTGAGAACAAGATCAAATCTAGCAAGCATGGCGATCTTGAAATCGAGCTCATCTTTATAAGTTTAAAGCTTGACTAGAAACTTGACAACTCATCGATCCTAGGCCTCCAATCCCTTTCCATATGCTACCTCTACCCTATATGTGTACTCAGATGGACTAATCTTTAACTTTGATTTCTTCACCAAAGAAGAGTTAATAACCTTGTGCATAGATCCCATGTCAAATAGTTTTTTCAAAGGATGGTCGTTAACCTCTACTCTCATGATAATCAGCTCGGTGTCAAGAAATTGATACCCTTTTGTGCAACTAGAGATGATACCACATTTGGCATAGTAGTCACCTTGTTAGTGATTGTTATATTCAAGATGGGTTTTTTGTTCTTTGATGGAGGATCCATCTCACTGTTTGTCACTAAAATATCAAAATATGAAGGAGATAATAGAGTGGATGATAAATATTATTGTCTTTCCACCACCATCATTGCAAATATTGTTTCTTTCTTAGGACATAACCTATAGGCATGCCAACCTAGGCATCCATAATAAAGAGCCTTGGTAAGAGCCTTTTCGTTTTGCTATTGTGTCAGTTTGGATTGTTGAAATGCTCTGTTATCCATGGAAGAAGCAAATTTTATCTTCCCGTGGCTTGAAGTATGAATAGCATTCATCTATCTAGTAGGTACTAGAACTAAAGTTGTAGTTGTAGTAATCACATGTAAAGTAGAGAGGAGTACAGAACCAATCTTTATACGCCCAAGCAAAGAGGCTTTGTGGAGATAGGAGACAACAAAGAGCATGAGATACAATAAATGGGAGATGTGAAGCTTGAAGGCAACCACAAAGCAAGAGGACTATGTGAGGTATTGCATGTTCATACTACTATGATGAGCTCAATATCTATTCGATAGATGGTTGAAAGGGATACCAGGTAAATTTCAACCACAAAGGATGCTTCACTGAAGACCCAAGGAATGTATGTGAGTTGATAGCCAAAGGAAACAAGGAAGGAAGGATGTTCATTCTTGACATTTTCAAAGGGGAAAGCAACAAGGAAATGTTCATCACCTATGGAGGCAAGAAGATTGGAGAGTTGAGTTTGTGAAACAAAAGATGTGGTCACATCAACATTCAAAGGTTGAAAGACATGGAGAAGAGGTAGTTGAGAAGAGGTTTACCACATTTTTCATTTCAACTCTTGCATGAGATGTGTGAAGTTTTTCCAACTAAGCAAGCCTACTAGGCAGCCCTTCAAGAAGAGTAGATATGTAGCACATGGCGTATTAGACCTTGTGCACGTAGATGTGTGAGGGCCAGCTAAATGGTGCTCTTTTGCAATTAATTGGTACTTTTTCACCTTCACTGATGACTACTCAAGAAAATTATTGTATTTCAAAAAACAAAAATCATATGTGTTAAGAAGATTCGAGGCAAACGTTGAGAAGGAGATAGGTTGCTACATCAAAACCTACGATCAGATGGAGGGGGAGAATACTTCTCCCATGCCTTTAGTGATTTTTTGAGGCCAAGTTATAAAGAGAACAATCACTTGCACGTATACTCCACAACAATGGGGTGTCAAAGAGCAAGAATAGGTATATTGTTGAAATTGTTAGGAATATGTTAAATGAAATGAATGTGCCATTACGATATTGGGCAGATGTTGTATCTACTATTGTGTACCTAATGAATAGGTGTTCCACATCATGGGTACATGACATGACACCTGAGGAGGCATGCAATGGAACGAAACTAGACCTTTCACACATTTTGCATACCTAGCAAATATGTGAGCTCACCTAAGTCACTGATTTGGACTCTTGTTGCATGTGTCTCTTGATCCTTTGAAGGCCATTTAGATCATCACCTCTCACAATAATATCGTCTACATATAAACGTAGATAGATAACCTTGTTATGATCCCTATTCACGAATAGAGAAGGATCTCAGTTGTTAGGTCTGAACCCTTGATCTTGAAGGTATGTAACCAACCTGTAATTCCAAGCTCTAAGAGCTTCTTTCAATCCATACAATGCTTTCTTAAGTCTACAAACATAAGATGGATGATTAGGGTTTTCAAAACTTGGTGGCTGTGACATGTATGCCTCTTCACTTATCAAACCATTTAAGAATGCATTTTTCACATCAAGTTGGAGGAGTGTCCAATTCCTTGAAGTAGCTACACTTACCAATGTTTCGATTGTAGTCATCTTTGCAACTGGTGAGAATATTTCCTCACAGTCTATACCATGAGTTTGTGAGCATCCTTTGGCAACTAATCTTGCCTTGTACCTATAAATTGATCCATCTAAGTTTCTTTTAACTTTATATACCCATCTCCAACCAATTACCTTTTGATTCAATGATATTGGAACCAAATCCCAAGTGCCCATCTCCTTCAATGCATTTATTTGTTCTTTCATGGCATTTTCCAAATTAGGGTTTCCCTTTGCCTCTTCATAGGTTGATGGTTCTTTTGAAATTGAATCTTTTGCCAAGTAGATTGAATGCTTTCTAACAAATGTGGAATCATATCCATACCTTTTTGGTTTTTTCTTCTCTCTTGCTGATCTTCTAGGTGCTTGTTTGGAGCATTCTCCAACCTCTTGCATCTTTGCTTTGCCCCTTGACTTCCATAGCTTCTAATCCTTTTCCCTTTCATCTTGTTCATCATCTGTATCACTTCTTGAATCCTTGGCATGTGTATCATGCTGGCTTCCTAATTGATGAGAATTAGGATCAACATCATATGGTAGAGTTACCTTTTGTTTGTCTTCATCATACCAAGACCTGTGTTCTTCAAACACAACATCTCTACTTGTAGAGATGTTGTTTGTCATCATCATACCAAGACCTATGTTCTTCAAACACAACATCTCTACTTGTAGTGAATTGCTTGGTTGAAGGATTATAGAACCTGTAACCCATCTGAGTTGAGTCATAGCCAATAAACACTACCTTTGTTGCCCTTTCATCTAGCTTATCTCTTATTCGTGATGGTACATGAACATAAGCTAAACAACCAAACACCTTGGAATGTCCAAGACTAGGTTTTCTTCCATGCCATGCTTCATAAGGAGTCATACTTTGAAGTGATTTGGATGGTAGTCTATTGACAAGGTACACAGTAGTTGAAATAGTTTTTGCCCATAGATAATGTGACCTTTGGCTTTGTCTTGCTTCTGAAGTTGGCTTGCGAAGTCTCCTCTTCATCTTCTTCCTTCTTCTTGCCTTTCATCTTCTTATCCTTCTTGTCTGCATATAGAGCACTAGTTGAATTACCATGATAGGAGTTATCTTCCTTTATGCTATTTTTGGCCTCTTGATTGAAGAGTTATCCAAGAACGATGTTGAGGTTTGGAGTTTTCACATCCATGATGAGATCATAAGCTGTGGTAAAAGATTTCCATTGCTTATCACTTTGAATCCCACTGAGAATTTGCCTCATGATAGCCTCTTCTTTAATCAGATCTCCAATGGATGCTAACTGATTCGCAACCTCCTTGACCTTGGTAACAAACTATATAATGGTTTGTTTAGGTGTCTTCTTCATATGGTTGAACTCATTCCAAAGATGATTCTTTCTTGCTTTGATACTAGTAGAAAAGAAACTCTCGAGGGCATCACAAGTCCCTTGAGATGTCTTGCATCCTCTAATATGTGGTAATAGAAAGTCAGAGATAGAGTTTAGTATGTACAACCTTGCTTGAGCATCCCTTGTGCACCAAAGTGTGAGCTTATCTATCTCCTCTTGTGTAGGTCCTCCTTTGGACCTTGGAATAGGCATAGCTTCATCACCTTCTATAATTCCATAACAACTTCTACCTTGCAAATAGGCCTCCATTCTGATTTTCCAAGCCACGTAGTTGTGTCGATCAAGCTTCTCAATCATTGAGGGAAAGTCGTCACCCATCTTGATCTAGCTTTGATACCACTAAAAGAACTTGGAGAAGCTTGTAGGAGGTAGAAAAATGAGTTGTGAAGTGACAAAGTTTGGTCCAACCAACCGGCAGAAGACAAGCCCTTGAGCTTATGGAGACTCAAATAGACCTTATAGGCATGCAATAAGTACAATAAAATGCACTATGTACTTTGGAGCATCAAGGAGAAATAGTCGACACAATATAGATAGGTTTGTGCATCCACTAGCTCAAAAAATTTACTATCTTTGGAAGAGACAATGAACTTCAAATGCTCATAGAGACTAGTGTGATTACAATTAGAAAAAATATTTTAATGGGATTGATACACATCGGGTTGAGTTTATAGAATGCATAAGAGTATAAGGAATAAGCACAATAAGCTTTTGGAATGAACCAGGCACTCAATAGAGGTACCTCCTATTTTTTAGGAACATGCAGAGATTGACCCCGAGACAAAAGAACTAAGATTTCTCCCAATCTGCTAGACCAAATGCTATGAGACTTTAAGCCATAAACTAGACACTACTATCTTTCCAATGAGCCATCTCTTATCCAATTTTGAGCTCTGTAGAGAGAGCAGCAGCCTCTGCAATCTTACTATTGGCAAAGAAGATGATGCAAAAAAATGAAGGAGCAAGACAATGATGGCCACAAGTGTATGTATATTGCTTCCATGTATTGTACAATTGTTTTGAAGTCTTTATATAGACTTTTCAAGTGCTCCATGACCTCTACAAGTGGTTTTTGAATTCAAATGAAGGTGGTAAGAGTTGTTGGAGGGAATCAATTCACTTTCCTATAATCTAAGAAAAGTGAAGACCTAGTTTAATCCATTTTTAAGTGATTGATTGATTGATTTGATTGCAACTCCACCACCACAAACTTGTGGAATTTGTGCTCTATCTTTCTAATTTTACATGTGTAAAGCTCTAGCCTTTTACAATGTAAAATATCCATGAAAAAACTTTTTAAAAAATTACAATAAGTGAGCATAACAAAAAGAACTCTCCAATGGGTTATTCCTTTGACGTAATCCAAACCATAGTTTTTGATGTAGATCAACTCCACCTCAAGCATAGTGTAAGCTTGATGTTCCAACACACATACACATACACATATGCATACACATACACATCACATACACATATACATACACATACACATACACATACACATATACATTCACATACATATACACATACATATACACATACACATACACATATGCATACACATACACATACACATATACACACTATTAGGATGTTGCTGGCATGGCTACCCAAAATTGTAAAAATACTGAATTCTTCTTCTAAAAGTATGTCTAGAACTTCTTAGGAAAACTTAGCTATTGTTCACAATTATAACCGACAAAAAAGAGGTTAAGTACATGTGGTTGTATGCATTCCATAGGATGTTGAGAGTGAGAAGTTATCAACAATCAGAAGAAGAAGGAGGAGGAGGAGGAGTATCGTTCGCACTCATATTGTAATGTACTCTTGACATAATACAGATTCTAGTATTTGATTCATTTCTTTGAGTATTGTTCTTTTACTTACTCTGATACGAAGACAAAGAGATATGCACACTCGAAGATAGAGAACTCAAATTCTCAAATTTCCAAGAGTAATTCAACTACAAGGATGGTGTTGTGCACCCATGCGCTCCTAATATGGATCTTAGATGGAAATCTAGAGAGACTCTAGATGAAAATCTTACTAGTGCACAATGCTATGTAGAGCTACACATGGGCCATGCATGTATCACTTTTACAACGGGAGTCCATATAGATAAATTTAGCCAAGAGAGACAAAACATCAGCAAAATATAGAATCCAAAGACAAGTCCAACCATCTGGACCCTATGTGTCAGGGGGATAGGCCCCTTGGACCCCGTAGAAGGGGGCAAAACCCCCTCTACATTCCCCTTATTAATGTTTTATGAGGAAACTGCACGATGCAACAAGTTCATTATCTTTGCCTTGAATGGCAACCCAATGGCCCACAAGTTTATTACCTACCTAACCAAGCTCACAAATATTATATGTTACCATAAGCAAACACACAAAGGCCTTATCTAACTTTGAATTTTGGGTTCCACAATGTCGTTTCATCTAGGGCATCATCGACACCCCTCCGGACACAGTCTCAAAATTGCACAAAATTTTGTGAGCATACTCAAGGCAATTAGGAGTTCAAAATAGCTTTATTATGTGATGTTGAAATCCTGATTTGAGCTTGTTTTGGCCTCCAAACACACTATCTTAGCATCTCTACAGGCAATTTTGTATTTTTGTGCCAATTATATACAGATTGGTTTGCCAGTATAAGCATCTCAAAGTCTCCTATAGGTTTAGTAGAACTCGACAGGGTGTGTTCAGCTTTTTGAGATATAATCATTTTTCTACATTAGGGTATTTTAGTCAGTGGCCATGGCTGAAAGCACTGATGTATTCTATATGTTGGCTATTGAGGATAAGTTGGATGGTACCAATTACCCATTATGGGCTTATATGATGCATCATGTATTGGTTGCAAAAGGACTATGAAATATAGTGTAGGGTGTTGAAAAACATCCTATTACACCTGCAAATACAATTACTAAAGGTGATGCAGATGGCATTGAAGATGGTAATATTCTTCATGTTCTTATTCGTGTTGCGATTCCTGTTGCACCTACCGCAAAGCAAATTTGTTGGGATAGTAGAGATGCTCAGGCACATGCATTGATAGCCTTGTCTGTCAAATGTGCCATTATTCCTCACATTTGCTCTTCCATAACATCAAAGGATGCTTGTAATACACTTACCACTTTATACCTCGGAAAACAATTGGAGAATAAGCACATGAATGAAGGAGATTTCATGACAATTTTCTCACAAAGATCAAAGATTTGAAGGAGCAGTTGATTTCTGGTGATGAAGTCTTGCCTAACAGTTCACTTGTGCAGACTATTCTGAATGTTCTCCTAGATTCATATCTGAGTTTTTTTTCTACTCTTTGATTGATGATGAAAGGCAATCCAAATGCCTTAACATTTGAGGACTTAGTCTTTGTTCTATTGCAAGAAGATCATTCTAGCACAACAGGTCCATTATGCATGTTGCAGATCAATCTTCCCCTACTAGTCAGAAGGGAAAAGGTAAATGGAGCTCTTCTACTAGTAAGCAAAATCTGCTAATTTTGCACAGTCAAAGAAGGATGACAGAGACAAAGAAAACAGCAAAGAAGAAAATGTTTTGCAAATACTATAAAGAAAATGATCATGTCATAAAGAGTTGTCCAAAATTGGCTGCAAAAGAGGCAAAAAAGAAAGAGGTTGGAATGGTTGTTGCAGAGGCCTCGACACCCAAAACAAAGTATGCTAAGCTTGTGTAGAATGAAGAATGGGAATTTACTATTGTTTGCAATTATGACCCATCTTCACATGAACAGTGTATGTCTGCAGTAGACTAAGATGTTTGGTACTTTGATAGTGGGGCAACCAAACATATTACCTCGCAGTGTAGTTTCTTCACTTCACTCAAGCTTGCCCCTACCAAGAATATTGTCACATGCACCAACAACTCCTCTTATCCTATCATGGGAGTTGGTAAGATAATTCTGACTATTATTGTTGGTAGTTCTTTTACATTGTCGGATGCTTTATTTGTTCCAGCAGTCAAGAAAAATCTATTATCAGTTTTTGCATTAGCCAAGGTTAGTTTGGTTGTGAAATTTGTTGATGACATATGTAGAGTTCATGATTTGTCAAATGGCGATGTCATTATTGCTTCTAGCATTTTATGTCGTGGGCCATATAAGCTCATAGACTATGAAAACTTTGTGAATGATTCAACATGTCTACTACATGATTCTCAGGCTATGTTAGATGCAAAGCTTTGGCATGCACACTTTGTTCATATGAATTCTTCTAGTTTGCTACACCTACAGAAACCTGAAATGGTGTCCTCTTTGCCCAAGCTTGAGGCACCCGGAAAACATGTTTGTGAAGGCTGTATTTTGGGCAAAATGCAGCGTTCCTCCTTCCCAAAAGATGGTTCAATTTGAGCTACTTAGAAATTGCAGCTTGTACATAGTAATGTTTGTAGTCCTATGGAGGCACCTTCCTTTGGGAACTATTTTTACTTCGTGACTTTCATTGATGATTTTTCCAGGCATGCATGGGTATAGCCACTAAACGCAGAGTTTGAAGTGTTTATGTACTTCAAACAGTTTCTGGTTTTGGCTGAAAATCTATCAGCATGTAAAATGGGCACCCTCCAAGGGGGGATTATATATCTTCTAATTTTAATGTGTTTATGGCTAAACGTGGGATAAAACATCAGTGTATAGTGTAGTATACACCTCAACAAAATGGAGTTGCTACATGGAAGAACAAGTCACGCATGGAGATAGTGAGGTGTATGGTCAAGAGTCTAGCTTTACCACATAGTTTCTAGTTTGAGGTTGTTATGTGTGCAGCATATGTACTTAACAAGTGTCCCACTAAAACATTGCAATCTATCACTCCATATGAGGCTTGCCATGGTCCCAAGCCATGTGTTGCTCAACTAGATGTTTTTGCTTCTCTATCATATGCATTAATGCCTAAAGAACGTAGGGAATTAGATGATAAAGGAGTGAAAATGTATTTTTGTTGGGTACAGTTCTAAAAGCAAAGGTTATCATCTATATCATCCATAGACTAAACACATTTTGGTTAGATGTGATGTTGTTTTTGTTGAATATGCTATTCAGCCACTACTTTCATATACTAAGGAGACATCAATTAGCTCTAAAGACATGTATGACACTCTGCTGCGTCTTTTTATAGGTGGACAGTCTAGTTTTGGTCCAAACGAGGCAATTTTTCAGCCTTTACAAGATACAAATTTACATGATGCACTTGTTGATGAGAGAATTGATATAGAGGAGGCAAAAACTATGCCTAAATGGCTGGTGCTGACTTTGCAAGATAGAAAATTAGATGCACCTCTATATATCATACTTGTTTAGGCTCTCATAGTGCTTCTTTTGCATCAGATTGCTATGCTATGGCTGCCTCTAGTCTCTATGATGGAATGAACCTGTTTTGTTTGATGAAGCACAAAATTATGAAAATTGGATGGATGCTATGCAATCAGAATATCATGTTATTATGAAGGTACATGGTCTTTATGTGACTTGCCTCCTAGCAAGAAGGCCATTGGCACTAAGTGGGTATACAAGCTGAAGCATAAGCCTGATGGAACAATTGATAGGTATAAGGCTAGGCTTGTTGCAAAGGTGTATGCTCAAGAAAGAGGCATTGATTTTGATGAGACCTTTGCTCCTACATGCCAAATGACTACTGTTCATAGCATCTTTCCACTTGCAGCTCATCATGGTTGGAATATACATTAGTTGGACAGTAAAACTACATTATTTTTTCAGCCCCGTGGCTTTGTGCAGATAGGGCATGAAAATCCATCCAAGTGTGCATGTTGAAAAAGTCATTATATGGTTTGAAGCAAGCACCACGTTCTTGGTATGAAAAGATACATGCCTACCTGATTGCACATGATTTTGAGAACAATCCAATTGAGAGCACCTTATATGTTAAGCATGCAAATGATGTGCTTCTGATCATTGTTGTGTATGTTGATGACGTGCTGCTCACTAGTCCTCATGAGATGCATGTTGCTGATTTTAAGCGTAATCTACATGCCTCATCTGACATGTCAGATTTGGGGCATTTGCATCATTATTTGGGCATTCAGTTTATGCAAGTTGATGGTGCAATAGCTCTGTGTCAAATAAAATATATTGACACAGTATTGTAGCATTTTGGCCTTGAAGACTACACACCTAGTGTCACTCCTATGGAAACATGTCTACGGTTGATTCTTCATGATGTTGGAGATGCATTTGATCTTGTTCTCTATCAGTAGACTGTAGGATGCTTGATTTACTTATGCATTACTCAGCCAGATATTCAGTTTGTTGACTCACATATGAGTAGGTTTATGCACTACTTAAGTGTGAAGCATTGGCAGGTAGTTAAGTGCATCTTTTGCTACTTGAGTGGTATTCGGCTACTTGGATTGTTTTATCTCAAGGGGTGATCACTACCTCCATATTTACATGCATTTTCTGACTCAAATTGGGCTCGTTTCTATGACACTCGTGTGTCCACCAATGATTTTTGCTTCATGCTTGGTAGCTCATGCATATCTTGGTTGAGGAAGAAGCAGCCTATTGTAGCCACTTCTAGTTGTGAAGCTGAGTATAGGGCAACTTTCATAGTGATTGTTGAGTGTGTGTGGCTCACATGCCTTATGGCTGATTTGGGTGTTGGTCAATCTTTTTCCATCACCATCTTCACTGACAGTTAGAGCGCATTGGCAATTGCGAGGAGCCTTGTGCTCCATGCTTGCGCTAAGCATATTGAGGTGCACTATCATTATGTTAGGGAGAGGCTCTCTGCTAGAGAGATTAGTTTGGCATATGTGCCCACATAGGAGAACATTGCAGACCTTTTTACAAAGGCTCTGCCTAGGGAGAAGTTTGAAGCTTTCTGCAAAGCTTTGGGCTTCCTTCCTTTTGTAGATTGATTCCACATAGCTTGGAACTTCCTTATGCATGAGTGCCAGCTCCTTCTTCACTGCATCACTCCCAAGGATGATTTGTTGATATATTTAGGTAGTGACATGTGTGAACTCAATAGGACCACTAGGGCACTTTTTTCCCTCTTTAGGAGGCTTTTTTCCCCAGCTTGTATGTACGCCTATATGCGTAATGGGTTACTTATCTTTGTACATTCTCTTGGTAATACATTCAGTATTGTGTGTTGTGCTCCAAGCTTCTTCTTCTTCTTGCTTGCGCTATTTGCGTGCTTCTGCAGACCTCAAACTCCAACAAATTCAAGGCCTAAGAAATAATGCATTAAGCTCAAGTTTTTCATCTCAAATTTTGAACTTAGGGCATCTTTCGTTTGTTGAAGAAGAGCATCATCATTTCCTATAATCACAAGATCATCTACATAGAGTACAAGCACAATTGTCTTCACTCCTCTCTTTAGAAAATACAAGTTAGCATCAAAAGCACATCTTTCGAAACCTAGATCCAAAAGATACTTATCTATCCACTAGTACCATGCTCTATGAGCTTGTTCCAGCCCATATAATGCCTTCTTCATCTTAAAATAGCTTGTTCTCTGAATGGCGAGCCTCAAACCCTGGTTGCTAAGAAAATGATCAGAGAGATCAGAGAACATTAAGTGATGGCTTTTATGAAGAAAATGTTTGTTTACCTTTTCAAATAGAGATTTCTTGAGCAATACATGCTCTCCAAGCACTTACAAGCATTGAAACTTCTTCCTTTCAAAACCAAACCTTTCCAACACTGACTTACGCATAGAATCCCTAACAATGGTGCCAAAAGGTGGTTGCAAGTGGGCAAATGAAACACTTGAATTATCAACCCAAGTACCTTACCCATTTGGGGGCATGGAAACCAAGATAGAAAGCTATGGAAATGATAGAAAAGAGAGGAAATGGAGAGAAGTTAGAGTTGAACGTGTTGTTGAACTTTTGGAAGCAGTATCTCTTTGTGCATTAGAGATAATCCCCCACTTTGTCGCATATTAGAACATGTGGAATTGAATGCTCTACATGTTATTATACTCAAACCTGAAAATTAAGCAACAAATGTAGAAAAAATGGGCTTTGAAACTTTGATGGAATTGACCTTACCTCACACTGGAATTGAATTGACCTTTCGGGTAATGTCATTTGGGCTCACTAATGCACCATCTACCTTTCAGAGGGTGATGTGCCATGTGCTTAAAGAGTTCTTGAGGAAAAAATTGGAATTCTATGTTGATGATCTTTGTGCTCATTCCAACAGACAAACCCATATACCTGAACTCAGACAAATCTTTGATAAATGTAGAGAATATCAGGTTTGTCTGAACCTAGAAAAGTATGTTTTTATGGTCACACAAGGGAGATTCTAGGACACATAGTGTCAAAGAATGGCATATCCAGAGATGAGGATAAAGTTAGAGCTATTGCAGACCTACCTAGGCCAAAAAATGTCTAGGATATGCAAGCTTTCATGGGGCATTGTGGATATTATCGATGTTTTATTCATATGTATTCTATCATTGCAAAGCCTCTATACTCCCTCTTGAGTAACTTTGAGTGGATGGACAAATGTGAAAACTCCTTTAATGAGCGTAAGCGAAACCTATGTTTAGCACCAATCTTGACTATGCCAGATTGGAACAAGCCATTCCATGTTCATGTGGATGCATCCAATTGTGCAATTGGGTATGTGTTGGCACAACCTACTGGTGAAGGTAATATGGATCTTCCAATAGCTTATGCCACTAGACAATTGAATGCGATTGAACAAAATTATACTACTACTAAAAGAGAAGGATTAGGCATGATGTATGTGGCTAAAAAGTTAAGACATTATTTTTTTGCAAATAAGTTTAAATTTTTTTTACAAATCATCAAGCATTGCTATATCTAGTGAACAAACCGTGTAATACAGGTAGATTAGTAAGATGGTTCGTCTTACTAATGCATTATGACTTTGAAGTTGTGGTTAGGAAAGGTAGGACTCACCTTAGGGCGGATCATCTTTCCAAACTAACTTCAAGAGAGTCCCCTCAAGGAGTGTCAAATGACCTTCCTGATGCCTATTTGTTCAATCTAAAAGTAGTGCCTGACTGGGTGAAAGCTATAATGCCTATTCTCACCTTTGGACATAAACATCCTATATTTAGAACTAAAGAAAAGGATGTAGTTAGATCTCAAAAATACCACATAATGGTAGGTATCATGTATAAACACATGGATCAAAGCATACTGGCATGTTGTGTAAATGAAGATGAGCATGCAAAGTGGTTGCAACAAGCACATGTAGGTGCACTTCAGCAACATCACTCCAAACGTAGAACCCTATAGAATCTGCAAAGGTTAGGGGTATATTGGTCAACAATGGAAGCATATGTCCATAAGATATGCAAAGAATGCCAAATCTGTGCTAGTAGACCATGAAAGAACTTGGAGAAGCTTGTAGGAGTTAAAAAAGTGAGTTGTGAAGTGACGAAGTTTGGTCCAACCAACCGGCACAAAACCAGCCCTTGAGCTTATGGAAACTCAAAGAGACCTGATAGGCATACGATAAGTGCAATAAGATGCACTATGAGCTTTGGAGCATCAAGGAGAAGGAGTCGATACAAAACAGATAGGTTCGTGCATCAACTAGCTCAAAAAACTTACTATCTATGGAAGAGACATACTTCAAATGCTCATAGCGACCAGTGTGATTACAATTAGAAAAACCTCCTTTTATGGGAGTGACACACATAGGGTTGAGTGTATATAATGCACAAAATTATAATGAATAAGCAAAATATGTTATAGGAATGAATCAGACACTCAATGGTGGTACCTCCTATTTTTTAGGAATATGTAAAGATTGACCCCGATATAAAAAAATTGCAATTTCTCCCAATCTATTGATCAAAATGCTGTGAAAATTTATAATCATAAACTAGACATTAATAATTTTCCAATGAGCCATGTTTCATTCAATTGAAATCTCTATAAAGAGAGCAGCATCCTCTGCAAGCTTATTATTGGTGAAGAAGATGATGCAGAGAAATGAAGGAGCAAGACAATGATGGTCACAAGTGTATGTATATTGTGTCCATGTATTCTATAAGTATTTTGAAGTCTTTATATAGACTCTAGAAGTGATCCAAAACTTCTACAAGTGGATTTTGAATTCAAACAAAGGTGGGAATGGTTGTTGGAGGGAATCAATTCACTTTCCTACAATCTAGGAAAAGTGAAGATCTAGTTTGATCTACTTTTAGGTGATTGATTGGTTGATTGAATGCAACTCAACCATCACAAATTAGTGGAATTTGGGCTCTCTCTTTCTAATTTTACATGTGTAAAGCTTAAGGCTTTTACAATGGTAAAATATACATGAAAAATCTTTATAAAAAATACAATAAATGAGCATAAGAAAAAGAACTCTCCAATGGATATTCTTTCATCGTAATCCAAGAGATAGCTTTTGATGTAGCTCAAATCCACCTCAAGCATAGTGTAAGCTTGATGTTCCAACAACTCCCCCTCAAGCTAAAGTATGGTTGAGTCATCATTCTCTAATAGGTTGCATACCTACCATAGCTTTGAATCTACAAAGCTTTATTCCATCAAGTGCCTTCATCATCATATCTACTCCTTGCTTTTAAGCAGGAACAAAAGAAATGTCAATCTCCTTTTCCATGAGCTTCTCCCTAATGAAGTGGTAATGAACTTCTATGTGTTTGGTTCTTGCATGGAAAATAGGGTTTGCCGCTAGATGCATGGAAGTTACGTTATCTCCAAATATGTGAGGTTTGGAACTCACAATTCCCAAATCTGTATACAATGCTTTTAACCATATTGCCTCTTGAGTTGCTATGGTCAAACCTCCGTATTCTACCTTAGTTGAGGATAAAGCAATTGTAGGTTGCTTCTTGGAACTCCATGACATTAGCTTCAAACCTGCAAATGCTAAGTAACCAGAAGTACTTCTTCTGCCATCCTTAGCTCCTTCCCAATCTCCATCTGAATAGATTTTGATATCCAAATCTGAAGAATAAGGATAGAATATACCTTCATTGATCGTACCTTTGAGGTACTTAAGTACTCTCTTAGTCGCATCCATGTGTGGTCTTCTAGGTGAGTGCATGAATTGGCTAAGCACACCCACACTATATGAGACGTCTACCCTTGTATGAGTAGCATATATCAAGCTACCTACCAAGCTTTGATATTCTTTAATTTCTTTAATTTCTTCAATTTTCTCACCTTCATAAATATTAAGTTTATGATTCATCTCCAAGGTGTATCTGTAGGTTTAGTGTTCTCCATTTTGAACTTGAGAAGTAGATTGTGAATGTATCTTCTCTGAGTCAAATACATTCATTCATCTGTGTATATCACCTGCATACCTAGGAAATATGTGAGCTCACCTAAGTCACTGACTTTGAACTCCTCTTGCATGTGTCTCTTGATCCTTTGAATGCCATTTAGATCATCACCTGTCACAATAATATCATTTATATATATACATAGATAGATAACCTCATTGTGATCCCTTTTGATGAATAGAGAAGGATCTGAGTTGTTAGTTTTGAACCCTTGATCTTGAAGGTATGTAACCAACCTGTAATTCCAAGATCTAGGAGCTTGTTTCAATCCATACAATGCTTTTTCTAAGTATGCAAACATAAGATGGATGATTAGGGTTTTCAAAACCTGGTTGTTGTGACATGTTACCTCTTCACTTATCCAACCATTTAGAAATGCATTTTTTACATCAAGTTGAAGGAGTCTCCAATTCCTTGAAGCAGCTACACTTATCAATGTTCTAATTGTAGTCATCTTTGCAACTAATGAGAATGTTTCCTCATAGTCTATACCATGAGTTTGTGAGCATCCTTTGGCAGCTAATCTTGCCTTGTACCTGCAAATTGATCCATACCCATCTACAACCAATTACCTTTTGATTCGATGACATTGGAACCAAATCCCAAGTGTCCATCTCCTTCAATGCATTTATTTGATCTTTCATGGCATTTTTTGAATTAGGGTTTCCCTTTGCCTCTTCATAGGTTGATGGTTCTTTTGAAATTGAATATTTTGCCAAGTAGATTGAATGCTTTCTAACAAATGTGGAATCATATCCATACCTTTTTTGTTGTTTCTTCTCTCTTGTTGATCTTCTAGGTGCTTGTTTGGAGCATTCTCCAACCTCTTGCATCTTTGCTTTGCTTCTTGACTTCCATAGTTTGTAATCCTTTTTTCTTTCATGTTGGTCATCGTTTATATCACTTCTTGGATCTTGGACCTATTATCATGCTTGCTTCCTAATTGATGAGAATCAGAATCAAGATCATATGGTAGAGTTACCTTTTGTTTGTCATCATCATACCAAGACTTGTGTTCTTCAAACACAACATCTCTACTTGTAGTGAATTGCTTGGTCAAAGGATTATAGAATATGTAACTCATCTGAGTTGAATCATAGCCAATAAACACTATCTTTGTTGCCCTTTAATCTAGCTTACATTTTATTTGTGATGGTACATGAACATAAGCTAAACAAACAAACACCTTGCAATGTCCAAGACTTTCTTCCATCCCATGCTTCATAATGCTTCATACCTTGAAGTGATTTGGACGGTAATCTACTGAAAAGGTACACAACAATTGAAATAGCTTCTACTCATAGATAATGTGGCAACTTCTTGTCTTCAAGAATTGCTTTGGCTGATCCAACCAATGTCTTGTTTCTCCTCTTGGTGATTCCATTCAGTTGAGGAGAGTACCTAGTAGTCACTTCCCTTTTGATACCTTTATCCTACAAGAACTCATCAAACTCTTTGGAGAAGTATTCTCCCCCTCCATCTGATATGAGATTCTTGAGTGATCTCCCTATATGACTCTCCACATGTACTAGATACTTCTTGAAGCAATCAAACACTTCATTCATCTACTATGGTCATCAATAAATGAGACATAATACCTTGATCCTGCAAATGAAAGTTCTTGACTTGGTCCCCATACATCTTTATGTACTAAGTCCAATAAGTTGTTGTGGATGTAGCCTTTGTGGTTGAATGGTTGTCTTTGTGCCTTCCCAATCTAAAACATGCATCACACCTATTGATCATGTGTTGCTTTGATATGCTCGGCAGTCCTAGAACACTTTGATCCGTGCATATATCCTTCAAGGTTTTTCATTCACATGAGCAAGTCCCTTATGCCACACTTCAAGCTCACTTAGGGTCTTGAAGCCTTGACATGGATCTTCCACAAAAGCTCCATGCTGAGTGAACCTAACTTGCAAGCCTTTTTTGACTATTTGGCCTACAGTTATTAGGTTTTAGTGATAGTGGATAAATAAAGAACCTTACTCAGAATGTTTGTCCTACCATTGCAAGCTTTGACATTACCAATCTTCTCCACATTGTGTCATAATTGTGTTGATCAAGCTTCTTGATCATTGAGGGAAAGCCATCACCCATCTTGATCTAGCATTGATACCATTGAAAGAACTTGGAGAAGCTTGTAGGAGGTAGAAAAGGGATTTGCGAAGCGACGAAGTTTGGTCTAGACAACCGGCACAAGACTAGCCCTTGAGATTATGGAGACTCAAATAGACCTTATATGCATGCGATAAGTGCAATAAGATGCACTATGAACCTCGGAGAATCAAGAAGAAGGAGTCGATACAAAAGAGATAGGTTTGCGCATTGACTAGCTCAAAAAACTTACTATCTATGGAAGAGACAATGAACTTCAAATGCTCATAGCGATCAACGTGATTAAAATTAGAAAAAATCCTTTTATGGGATTGATACACATAGGGTTGAGTGTATATAATGCAAAAAAGTATAAGGAATAAGCAAAATATGCTATAGGAATGAATCAGACACTCAATGATGGCACCTCCTATTTTTCAAAAATACACAGAGATTGACCTCAAGACAGAAAAACTGCGATTTCTCCCAATATATTGATCCAAATGCTATGAAATTTTATAATATAAAGTAGATACTAATATCTTTCCAATGGGCCATTTTCAATCAATTTGAAGCTCTATAGAGAGAGCAGTAGCCTCTGCAAGCTTACTGTTGGCGAAGAAGATGATGCAGAGAAATGAAGGAGCAAGACAATGATGGTCACAAGTGTATGTATATTGCTTCCATATATTGTACAATTTTTTTGAAGTCTTTATATGGACTCTAGAAGTGATCCACGACTTCTACAAGTGGATTTTGAATTCAAATGAAGGTGGGAATGGATGTTGGAGGGAATCAATTCACTTTCCTACATCTAGGAAAAGTGAAGAAGTAGTTTGATCTACTTTTAGGTAATCGATTGGTTGATTGAATGCAACTCAACCACCACAAATTCGTGGAATTTGGGCTGTATCTTTTTACTTTTACATGTGTAAAGCTCAAGGCTTTTACAATGGTAAAAGGTCCATGAAAAATCTTTTTAAAAAATACAATAAATGAGCATAAGAAAAAGAACTCTCCAACGGATATTTTTTCTTCGTAATCCAAGAGATAGCTTTTGATGTAGCTCAAATCCATCTCAAGCATAGTGTAAGCTTGATGTTCCAACAGACCACAAGTGGAACATGCCACTCTATATCGTGTCTTTAGTACCAGATTGGAGTGAACCATGGGTAAAATTTTTGAGGACGAAAACGTTCCCTTAAGAAATGATATTGGCTAGATGAAAGAGCTGAGAACAAGACTGGCATTCATGATGCACATGCATGGCAGAACTCAAAGGCTCGAATGAATGCACATGTAGAGCACGTTTTGGGTGCTCATGATGCTTTTGTAGAGCATGGTTTGGTTGATCATATGGATGCTCATGTGGAGCAAACTTTGGATGATCAGTTGGATGCTTTAGAGCATGATGTGGATGCTCAGGTGAGCATTGTGATGATTACTCAATTAGAGTGAGATCATCAATTTGACCTTTGTGCTGATGTTGTGCAATTAGCTCATGTGGAGCATGATGATATAGTTGGTGTGGTAGAGTAGGATTGTTCCCATGGTACACAGTGCGTGATAAAGCAATGTAGCTCTCTAGATGCATAGCTAGATATATCCTTGGTTGATAGGATGGCTAATTTGGATGTTGAGGAGTCAGCATTTATGCAATCCCTCTTGGATTCGTTCATGCCAGATGTTGACACAAATATGTCAGGACATGTTGGTCTTGGTGATGGTGCTTTGGATGCCTTGGATATAGGCATGGTTGACATGCTTATGTTAGTTAAGGTAGCACAGGCTTTGTGAGCATTTGGGAGTCTAATGTACAAGTTGCCATGCTCGAGACCAGACATTGCAGTTGTTATTAGAATATTTGCACTTGGAATCATCCATTGCTTGATGATTGACATAGGCATAGAGCGACTGGGAGCTTTGCAAGAACTTCATCAGTTCTTGCATTAGTCAGATGCTAGCTCGACTCTTGTTGATATGAGTCTAGAGTAGTTTGAGGTGCATGGATACACCTTGTTTGAGGCAATTGGTGTAGATTGATCAGTATGGGTCGAGATTCAGACTCTTTGTGTATATTATTGTATCGCCCTACATCATTCTTTGTATGTGTTACCACTTATGTTTACATTGATCCTTAAGTGGGAGATTGTTGGGGATGTAAGGGTCATGTGACCTTAACCTTATATTCATATACATATATCATTTATAGATCATTGCCTCAAATAGATCATTATGTGGGTTTCAAGGATCCCATGCATGTGTGCACGTCTCTCCTCTCCTCTCTCTCCCTTCATCTTCTCCTTGATCCTTTTGTTCAGCACACCAAAGCCCTTCATGAAAAATATGAACAACTCATGGAAGATTATGACTTGTAGCACCTCTAGATGCATTCTCAAGGATGACACCATCTAAGAGGGGGGAAGTGTTGTACATAGATTTTGAAAGAAGGCCTATTGTGCATATTTCAAGAAGCACCAAGTACAAAAGGAGTGAAGAAAAAGCACAAAAGTCGAAAGAACACAGAGGAGAGTCACTTTTTTTTTAGAAAAGAAGCCATGTTTTGTAATTACCAATATGGGTATTTTTATAGATTAATTATCTTAATGAGCTAGTTATGATAGCCCTACAAGTAGTTTAAGCTATTTTTAATTAGGTCTACCATTTTTCTATGGACAAGGCCACCCATTTTTTTATAATCTCAATAAGAGCCCTTTTTTGTATACCTTTTCCATTGTGAATGAACAACTCTTGAAAAAATCTCATAGCTTGCCTTGCTATAATTTTTCTCTTCCATTCTTGATCTTTTGAGATGTCTATGGTGACTAGGAAGTGTGCCTAAGGGGGTATCGAGTCCTTTCCTTTGTGGAGCCTTCATGCATGCATAAGGAGCTCTAGAATGACATAAGACATTTTTTTACAGTCACTCAATTCTATTTTCTCTCTTTAAACTTGTTTCTTTGCAAGTATAATCATTGATTACCTCATCAATTTTTTTATGTGCAAAAAAGGGGGGATGGGTATCTATGAAGATTTGGTACATATCTCTCTAAGAAATAATAGCATAGCAAAATAGACCAGTAGATAGAGTTGAGTAAAAATGAAGCAAAGAGATATGCACACTAGGAGATAAAGAACTCAAATTCTCAAATTTCCAAGAGTAATGCAACTACAAAGATGGTGTTGTGCACCCGTGCGCTCCTAATATGGATCTTAGATGGAAATCTAGAGAGACTCTAGATGAAGATCTTACTAGTGCACAATGCTATGTAGAGCTACACATGGGCCATGCATGTATCACTTTTACAATGGGAGTCCATATAGATAAATTTAGCCGAGAGAGACAAAAAATCAGCAAAATATAGAATCCAAAGACAAGTCCAACCGTCTCGACCCTATGTGTCATGGGGATAGGCCCCTTGGACCCCGTAGAAGGGGGCAAGCCCCCCTCTACATTCCCATTATTAATGTTCTATGAAGAAACTGCATGATGCAATAAGGTGATTATCTTTGCCTTGAATGTCAACCCAATCGCCCACAAGTTTATGCCCTACCTAACCAAGCTCACAAATATTATATATTACCATAAGCAAACACACAAAGGCCTCATCTAACTTTGAAGTTTGGGTTCCACAATGTCGTTTCATCTAGGGCATCGTCAAAACCCCTCCGGACACAGTCTCAAAATCGCGCAAAATTTTGTGAGCATACTCAAGGCAATTAAGAGCTCAAAACAGCTTTATTACGTGCTGTTCAAATCATGATTTGAGCTTGTTTTGGCCTCCAAGCACACTATCTTAGCACCTCTGTAGGCAATTTTGTCTTTCTCAAAGTCTCCTATAGGTTTAGTAGAACTCGACAGGGTAGTTGTGTTCAACTTTTTGAGATATAATCATTCTACATTAGGGTATTTTAATCAATGGCCATGGCTGAAAGCAGTGATGTATTCTATATGTTGGCTATTGAGGATAAATTGGATGGTACCAATTACCCATTATGGGCTTATATGATGCATCATATATTGGTTGCAAAAGGACTATGAAATATTGTGTAGGGTGTTGAAAAACATCCTATCACACCTGCAAATACAATTACTGAAGGTGATGCAGATGGCATTGAAGATGGTAATATTCTTCATGTTCTTATTCGTGTTGTGATTCTTCCTGCACCTACCGCAGAGCAAATTTGTTGGGATGGTAGAGATGCTCAGGCACATGCATTGATAGTCTTGTTTGTCAAATGTGCCATTATTCCTCACATTTTCTCTTCCATAACTTCAAAGGATGCTTGTAATACACTTACCACTTTATACCTCAGAACACAATTGGAGAGTAAGCACATGAATGAAGGAGATTCCATGGACAATTTTCTCAAAAAGATCAAAGATGTGAAGGAGCAATTGATTTCTACTAATGAAGTATTGTCGAACAGTTAACTTGTGCAAACTATTCTGAATGTTCTTCTAGATTCATATCATAGTTTTGTTTCTACTCTTCGATTGATGATGAAAGGCAATCCAAATGCCTTAATATTTGAGGAATTAGTCTTTGTCCTATTACAAGAAGATCATTCTAGACAGAACAAGTCCATTATGCATGTTGCAAATCAATCTTCCTTGGCTAGTCAGAAGGGCAAATGTAAATGGACCTCTTCTACTAGTAAGCAAAAATCTGCTAATTTTGCACAATCAAAGAAGGATGACAGAGACAAAGAAAACAACAAAGAAGAAAATGTTTTGCAAATATTGTAAAGAAAATGATCATGTCATAAAGAGTTCCAAAATTGGCTGCAAAAGAGGCAAAAAAGAAAGAGGTTGGAATGGTTGTTGCAGAGGCCTCGACACCCAAAACAGAGTCTACTAAGCTTGTGTAGAATGAATAATGGGAATTTACTATTGTTTGCAATTATGACCCATCTTCACATGAATAGTGTATGTCTGCAG
This sequence comes from Ceratopteris richardii, assembly GCA_020310875.1. Classification (NCBI taxonomy): domain Eukaryota; kingdom Viridiplantae; phylum Streptophyta; class Polypodiopsida; order Polypodiales; family Pteridaceae; genus Ceratopteris; species Ceratopteris richardii. Next base: position 189,593,118 of record CM035417.1, on the reverse strand, counting down.
TAGACTAAGATGTTTGGTACTTTGATAGTGGTGCAACCAAACATATTACCTCGCAGTGCAGTTTCTTCACTTCACTCAAGCTTGCCTCTACCAAGAATATTGTTACATGCACCAATAACTTCTCTTATCCTATTATGGGAGTTGTTAAGATCATTTGGACTATTGTTGTTGGTAGTTCTTTTACATTGTCGGATGCTTTATTTGTGCCAATGGTCAAGAAAAATCTACTATCAGTTTCGGCATTAGCCAAGGTCGGTTTGGTTGTGAAATTTGGTAATGACAAATGTATAGTTCATGATCTATCAAATGGTGATGTCATTATTGCTTCTAGCATTTTATGTCATTGGCCATATAACCTCATAGACTATGAAAAATCTGTGAATGATTCAACATGTCCACTACATGATTCTCAGGCTATGTTAGATGCAAAGCTTTGGCATGCACACTTTGTTCATATGAATTCTGTTAGTTTGCTATGCAACCTTCCTTTTTGCCCAAAATTGAGGCACCCAGAAAACATGTCTGTGAAGGCTGTATTTTGGGCAAAATGCAGTGTTCATCCTTCCCAAAAGATGGTTCAATTCGAGCTACTTAGAAATTGTAGCTTGTACATAATAATGTTTGTAGTCCTATGGAGACACCTTCCTTTGGGAACTATCTTTACTTCGTGACTTTCATTGATGATTTTTCCAGGCATGCATGGGTATAACCTGTTGGAGATAGACGTCTGCGGAAGCACGCGAACAGCACAAGGAAGAAGAAGAAGCTTGGAGCACAACACACAAGACTGAATGTATTACTTGAGAATGTACAAAGATAAGTAGCCCATTAGGGCAATAGGCGTATATACAAGCCGGGGGAAAAAAACCTCCTAAAGAGGGAAAAAAGTGCCCCGGCGGTCCTAGAGTGTTCACACACATCACTACCTAAATATATCAACAAATCCCCCCTGGGAGTGATGCGGTGAACAAGGAGCTGGCACTCATGTATAAGGAAGTGCCAAGCTATGTGGAAATCACTCCACAAAAGGAAGTAAGCCCAAAGCTTTGCGGAAAGCTTCAAACTTCTCCCTAGGCAGAGCCTTCGTGAAAAGGTCTACAATGTTCTCCTGCGTGGGCACATATGCCAAGCTGATCTCCCCAGCAGAGAACCTCTCCCTGACATAGTGATAATGCACCTCAATGTGCTTAGTGCGAGCATGGAACACAGGGTTCCTCGCAACTGCCAATGCGCTCTGACTGTCAGTGAAGATGGTGGTGGCAGAAGACTGGCCAACACCCAAATCAGCCATAAGGCATCTGAGCCACACACACTCAACAGTCGCTGTGAAAGCTGCCCTATACTCAGCCTCACAACTGGAAGTGGCCACAGTAGGCTGCTTCTTGCTCAACCAAGATATACATGAGCTACCAAGCATGAAGCAAAAACCAATGGTGGACACACGAGTGTCATAGCAACCAGCCCAATCTGAGTCAGAAAAAGCATGCAAATCTGGCGGTAGTGATCCCCCCTTGGGATAAAACAACTCAAGTAGCCGAGTACCACTCAAGTAGCGAAAGATGCGCTTAACTGCTTTCCAATGCGTGACTCCTGGGCAATGCATAAACCTGCTCATCTGTGAGATAGCAAACTGAATATCTGGCCGAGTAATGCATAAGTAAATCAAGCATCCAACAGCCTGCTGATAGAGAACAGCATCAAATGCATCTCCAGCATCATGAAGACTCAATCGTAAACCTGTCTCCATAGGAGTGGCAATAGGCTTACAGTCTTCAAGGCCAAAACGCTGCAATAATGTGTCAATATATTTCGTTTGACACAAAGCCATTCCACCATCAACATGCATAAACTGAATGCCCAAATAGTGATGCAAATGCCCCAAATCAGACATCTCAAATGAGGCATGCAAATCAGCCTTAAAATCAGCAATATGTGTCTCAATAGGACCAGTGAGCAGCATGTCATCAACATAGACAACAATGATCAGAAGCACATCATTAGCACGCTTAACATATAAGGTGCTTTCAGTTGGACTATTCTCAAAACCATGTGCAATCAGATAGGCATGTATCTTCTCATACCAAGCACGTGGTGCTTGCTTTAAACCATATAATGCCTTCTTTAACCTGCAAACCTGGTTTTCATGCCCTTTCTGCACAAAGCCACGGGGCTGAAAAACATACACTTCTTCATGCAAGTCACCATTCAGAAATGCTGTTTTAATGTCCAACTGATGTACATTTCAACCATGATGGGCTGCAAGTGCACAAATGCCGCGAACAGTAGTCATACGGCATGTAAGTGCAAAGGTCTCATCAAAATCAATGCCTCTTTCTTGTGCATAAACCTTTGCAACAAGCCTAGCCTTATACCTGTCAACTGTACCATCAGGTTTACGCTTCAGCTTGTATACCCACTTAGTGCCAATGGCCTTCTTGCCAGGAGGCAAGTCACATAAAGACCATGTACCATGCTTCATTATAGCATCATATTCAGATTGCATAGCAGCCATCCAATTTTCTGAATTTTGTGCTTCATCAAAAGAAACAGGCTCATTCTCATCACAGAGACTAGATGCAGCCATAGCATAGCAATCTGATGCAAAGGAGGCACTATGAGAGCCTGAATGAGTACGATATGACAAAGGTGCATCTAATTTGCTGTCACGCAAAGTCTGCACCAGCCATTTTGGCATAGTTTTGCTTGCTCAATATCTGCTCTCTCATCAACAAGTGCATCATGTAAATCTGCATCAGAAATGGAATGATCTGCATCATCATATGAAACCTGCAAAGGCTGAGAAGTTGCCTCATTAGGACCAGCACTAGCCTGTCCACCTATAAAAAGAGGCATCAAAGTATCATACATGTCTTTGGAGCTAACAGATGTCTCCTTAGTACATGAAAGCAATGGCTGAATAGCATCTTCCACAAAGACAACATCACGGCTAACCAGAATGTGTTTAGTCTGTGGATGATACAGACGATAGCCTTTACTTTCAGAACTGTACCCAACAAAAATACATTTTACTGCCTTATCATCCAATTTTCTGCGATGTTGTTCAGGCACTAATGCATATGCCAAACAACTAAAAACACGCAGATGAGCAACAGATGGCTTGCGGTCATGCCAAGCCTCATATGGAGTGATAGACTGCAACGCTTTAGTGGGACACCTGTTCAGTACATATGCTGCACACATGACAGCCTCAAGCCAGAAACTATGTGGTAAAGCCTGACTTTTGACCATGCACCTCGCCATCTCCATGAGTGACCTGTTCTTTCGTTCAGCAACTCCATTCTGTTGAGGTGTATATGGCACTGTACACTGGTGTTTTATCCCACGTTCAGCCAGAAATGCATTAAAATCTGAAGACATATATTCCCCCCCTCGATCAGAACGGAGGGTGCCCATTTTACATGCTGACAGATTTTCAGCCAAAACCAAAAACTGTTTGAAGCACATGAACACTTCGGACTTTGCTTTGAGTGGATATACCCATGCATGCCTGGAAAAATCATCAATGAAAGTCACGAAGTAAAGGTAATTTCCAAAAGAGGGTGTCTGCATAGGACCACAGACATCACTATGTACAAGCTGCAATTTCTGCGTAGCCCGAACTGAACCATCTTTTGGAAAGGAAGAACGCTGCATTTTGCCCAAAATACAGCCTTCACAAACATGTTTTCCAGGTGCCTCAAGTTTGGGCAAAGAGGACACCATTTCAGATTTCTACAGGCGTAACAAACTAGCAAAATTCAGATGACCAAAGCGTGCATGCCAAAGCTTTGCATCTGACATAGCCTGAGAATCATGAACTGCACATGCCGAATCATTCACAGATCTTTCATAGTCTATGAGCTTATACAGCCCACGACATAAAGTGCCAGAAGCAATAATCACATCGCCATTTGAGAGATCATGGACTGTACACCTGTCATCAACGAATTTCACAACCAAGCCAATCTTGGCTAATGCAGAAACTGATAACAGGTTCTTTTTTATCCCTGGCACAAATAAAGCATCTGACAAAGTGAAAGAACTACCATCAGCAGTAGTCAGAATGATCTTACCAACTCCCATAACAGGATAAGAGGAGTTATTGGCGCATGTGACAATATTCCCTGTAGGGGCAGGCTCGAGTGAAGAGAAGAAACTGCGCTGCAAGGTAATATGTTTGGTCGCCCCACTGTCAAAGTACCAAACATCTGAGTCTACTGCAGACATGCACTGATCATGAGAAGATGGGTCAAAACTGCAGACAGTAGTAAACGCCCATTCTTCTTCCTGCACAAGATTTGCAGACTCTGTTTTTCGAGTAGAGGCCTCTGCAACAACCATTCCAGCCTCTTTCTTCTTTGCCTCTTTAGCAGCCAGTTTTGGACAGCTCTTTATAATATGATCATTTCCTTTACAGTACTTGCAGAACAATTTCTGCTTTTCTGATTTCTTTTCATCTTTATCCTGGTTCTTCGATTGTGCAGCATTTGCAGATTTCTGCTTACTAGTAGAAGAGATCCATTTTCCTTTGCCCTTCTGACTAGCCAGGAAAGCTTGATCTGCAACACGCATAATGGACCTGTTCTGCCTGGATTGATCTTCCTGTAAGAAAACAGAGACTAATTCCTCAAATGACAAGGCATTCGGATTGCCTTTCATCATCAACCGAAGAGTAGAGGCAAAACTCTGATATGAATCAGGAAGACCATTCAGAACGGTCTGCACAAGTGAGCTATCTGGTATAACCTCATCAGCAGAAATCAATTGTTCCTTCAGGTCTTTGATCTTTGTAAGGAAACTGTCCATAGAATCACCTTCATTCATGTGCTCACTCTCCAACTGTTTTCGGAGGTAAGCAACACGAGCCTCATTCCTAGCCTGGTACAAAGTGGTAAGTGTATCCCAAGCATCCTTTGTTGTTCTACAAGAGCGAATGTGAGGAATAATGGCACGTTTGACAGACAAGGCTATCAATGCATGTGCCTGGGCATCTCTGCCATCCCAAGGAATCTGCTCTGCAGTAGGTGCAACAGAAGCAGCAGCACGAACAGGAATCTGTGGAATATCATCTTCGACACCATCTTCATCAGCTCCAACACCTGTATTTGCAGTACCTATCGTTACAGGTGTAACAGGACGTCTTTCAACACCCTGCACAATGTTCCACAATCCTTTTGCAACCAGTACATGTCGCATCATATAAGCCCATAATGGGTAGTTGGTACCATCCAACTTATCCTCAATAGCCAACATACGGAATACATCACTACTTTCAGCCATGGCCGATGACTAAAATACCTTGATGCAAAAAATTGACTGTATCTCAAAAAGTTGAACAGAACTGCCCAGACGAGTTATGCTAGACCTGTAGCAGACTTCGAGACGCTTAAACTGGCGAACAAAAACTGGTATATACCTTTGGCACAAAAGGACGAAATAGCCTACACAAGCGCTGCGATAGTGCGTTCGGAAACGAGCTCAAATCTCGGAAACACCTTGAGTATGCTCACCAAATTTCGTGCGAATCTGAGACTGCAAACGGAGGAGTGTCGACGGCGCCCTAGAAGAAGCGACGACCTGCTCTGATACCAATTGTTGGAGATAGACGTCTGCGGAAGCACGCGAACAGCACAAGGAAGAAGAAGAAGCTTGGAGCACAACACACAAGACTGAATGTATTACTTGAGAATGTACAAAGATAAGTAGCCCATTAGGGCAATAGGCGTATATACAAGTCGGGGGGAAAAAACCTCCTAAAGAGGGAAAAAAACGCCCCGGCGGTCCTAGAGTGTTCACACACATCACTACCTAAATATATCAACATAACCATTAAAAGCAGAGTCTGAAGTGTTTGTGTACTTCCAACAGTTTCTAGTTTTGGCTGAAAATCTATCAGCATGTAAAATGAGCACCCTCCAAGGGGGGATTATATATCTTCTAATTTTAATGAGTTTATGGCTAAACGTGGGATAAAACATCAGTGTATAGTGTAGTATACACCTCAACAAAATGGAGTTGCTAAATGGAATAACAAGTCACTCATGGAGATGGTGAGATGTATGGTCAAGAGTCAGGCTTTACCACATAGTTTCTAGTTTGAGGTTGTTATGTGTGCGGCATATGTACTTAAGAAGTGTCCCACTAAATCATTGCAATCTATCACTCCATATGAGGCCTGCCATGGTCCCAAGCCATCTGTTGCTCAACTGCATGTTTTTACTTGTCTGTCATATGCATTAGTGCCTAAAGAACGTAGGAAATTTGATGATAAAGGAGTGAAAATGTATTTTTGTTGGGTATAGTTCTAAAAGAAAAGGTTATCATCTATATCATCCATAGACTAAACACATTTTGGTTAGATGTGATGTTGTTCTTGTGGAAGATGCTATTCAGCCACTACTTTCATATACTAAGGAGACATCAGTTAGCTCCAAAGACATGTATGACACTCTGCTGCCTCTTTTTACAGGTGGTCAGTCTAGTTTTGGTCCAAATGAGGCAATTTTTCAACCTTTACAAGATAAAAATTTATATGATGCACTTGTTGACGAGAAATTGATATAGAGGAGGCAAAAACTATCCCTAAATGGCTAGTGTTGACTTTGCAAGATAGAAAATTAGATGCACCTCTACATATCATACTCGTTTAGGCTCTCATAGTGCTTCTTTTGCATCAGATTTCTATGCTATGGATGCCTCTAGTCTCTGTGATGAGAATGAACCTGTTTTGTTTGATGAAGCACAAAACTATGAAAATTGGATGGATGCTATGCAATCAGAATATCACGTTATTATGAAAAATGGTACATGGTCTTTATGTGACTTGCCTCCTGGCAAGATGGCCATTGGCACTAAGTGGGTATACAAGCTTAAGCATAAGCTTGATGGAACAATTGACAGGTATAAGGTAGGCTTGTTGTGAAGGTGTATGCTCAAGAAAGAGGCATTGATTTTGATGAGACGTTTGCTCCTACATGCCAAATGACTACTTTTCATAGCATCTTTGCACTTGTAGCTCATCATGGTTGGAATATACATTAGTTAGACATTAAAACTACATTATTTTTTTAGCCCCATGGCTTTGTGCAGATAGGGCATGAAAACCCAAGTGTGTAGGTTGAAAAAGTAATCATATGGTTTGAAGCAAGCACCATGTTCTTGGTATGAAAAGATACATGCCTACCTGATTGCACATGATTTTGAGAACAGCCCAACTAAGAGCATCTTACATGTTAAGCATGCAAATGATGTGCTTCTGATCATTGTTGTGTATGTTGATGACATGTTGCACAATGGTCCTCATGAGAAGCATGTTGCTCATGCATATCTTGGTTGAGGAAGAAGCAGCCTACTGTGGCCACTTCTAGTTGTGAGGCTGAGTATAGGGCAACTTTCATAGTGATTGTTGAGTGTGTGTGGCTCAAATGCCTTATGGCTGATTTGGGTGTTGGTCTTCATGCTTGGTAGCTCATGCATATCTTGGTTGAGGAAGAAGCAGCCTATTGTGGCCACTTCTAGTTGTGAGGCTGAGTATAGGGCAACTTTCATAGTGATTGTTGAGTGTGTGTGGCTCAAATGCCTTATGGCTGATTTGGGTGTTGGTCAATCTTTTGCCACCACCATCTTCACTAACAGTTAGAGCACATTGGCAATTGTGAGGAACCCTATGTTCCATGCTCACACTAAGCATTGAGGTGCACTATCATTATGTTAGGGAGAGGCTCTCTGCTGGAGAGATCAGTTTGGCATATGTGCCCACACAGGAGAACTTTGTAGACCTTTTTACAAAGGTTCTACCTAGGGAGAAGTTTGAAGCTTTCCGCAAAGCTTTGGGCTTACTTCCTTTTGTAGATTGATTCCACATAGCTTGCAGATTCCTTATACATGAGTATCGGCTCCTTCTTCACTGCATCACTCCCAAGGAGGATTTGTTGATATATTTAGGTAGTGACATGTGTGAACACAATAGGACCACTATGGCACTTTTTTCCCTCTTTAGGAGGTTTTTTTCTCCCAGCTTGTATGTACGCCTATAGGTGTAATGGGTTACTTATCTTTGTACATTCTCTTGGTAATACACTCAGTATTGTGTGTTGTGCTCCAAGCTTCTTCTTCTTTCTTGCGCTATTTGCGTGCTTCTGCAGACCTCAAACTCCAAAAAAATCAAGGCCTAAGAAATAATGCATTAAGCTCAAGTTTTTCATCTCAAATTCTGAACTTAGGGCATCTTTCGTTTGTTGAACAAGAGCATCATCATTTCCTATAATCACAAGTTCATCTACATAGAGTACAAGCACAATTCTCTTCCCTCCTCTCTTTAGAAGATACTCGTTAGCATCAAAAGCACATCTTTTGAAACCTAGATCCAAAAGATACATATCTATCCACTAGTACCATGCTCTATGGGCTTGTTCCAGCCCATATAATGCCTTCTTCATCTTAAAATAGCTTGTTCTCTGAATGGCGAGCCTCAAACCGTGGTTGCTAATGTTGATGTGTAAAACACCACAAGAAATGAATTAATGTGACACTAGAACACCTCTATGGTCACCACTAACTCATTGCCACTCCAAACTTTGGGAAATGATAGCCAAAACCAAGAACTTTACTTCTTCAGAACTTTCGAGTCACTAAAATGACATCTCTTCAGTATTTTGCTAATTTCTCTTAGCACAAATATTATTTCTCCAAGATCTTTTGGTGATAAAAGTAGAAGAGAAGAGCTTTCCAACAAGCTATTATTTGCAAGAAACGGATCTGTAGAACTCAAGTTATGGCCTTCACAAGATCACCCTATATGACTTCCCAAAACTGGAAATTTTGCCTCTTTTAGTAATTCTGAGTGTCTAAAAATGAAAATTCGATACCTAGCATCGACTTGCAACCAAAAGTCGATGCCAGGCATCGACTTTGAGCTTACTCCACTTCAATCTCCTTCTCCATTACCTTTTCTCTGAGAAAATGTATTGTATCTTTATGTGCTTTGTCCTTGCATAAAAAACTGGATTTGCTGCAAGATAAAGTGAACTCATATTATCTCCATGTATTGTAGGTGTACCTTGATCAATGCCCAAGCTTTTGAACAATGTCTGCATCTATATGACCTCCTTAGTTGCTTCCACAAGTCCTTTGTACTCAGCTTCAGTTGATGATAATGCTACTGTATGTTGTTTCTTTGAACACTAACTTACAAGCTTATCACCAATGTATATCATGTAGCCATGAGTTGATATTCTGTCATCCTGGTTACCTGCCCAGTCTGAGTCACTATAGGCTCTCAACTTCAAATCTGATGTAAAAGGATAATATAATCCTTCCTATATAGTTCCTTTGATATATCTGAGAACTCTTTGACCTGCAATCCAATGTGGGTCCTTTGGACAATGCATGAGTTATGACAAAACTCCCACTACATAACTAAGATCAGGTCTTGTTAGTGTAGCATAAATCAAACTACCTACGAGTGATTGATACTTCCTCATATCTTTGTATTCTGCACCATCATATTTACTGAGCTTGTGATTAACTTCAAGTGGAGTTGAAGCTTCTCTGCAATTTTCCACATGAAACTTCTTCAATAGATTCAGAAGATATCTTTCTTGTGATACATATATGCCATGATCTGTATAAGTGACTTCCATTCCAAGAAAATATGACAACTTTCCTAGATCACTGATCTTGAATTCTTTTTCAAGTAATCTCTTTACCTCCTTGATTCCTTCATTTGAAGTACCTGTGATTATAATGTCATCTACATAAATACAAATGTAGATTGTACCTTCCTCTGTTCTTTTGATTAGTAGACTTGGATCTACTTTTGAACTTTGATATCCAAGATCATTGAGATACTTCACCAATCTATAGTTCCATGCTCTTGGAGCTTGCTTCAATCCATAGAGTGCTCTTCTCAGCCTGCAAACAAAATTTGGATACCTGGAATCTATAAACCCTTGAGGTTGTTCCATGTATACCTCATCTGATATGTATCCATTCAAGAATGCATTCTTTATATCCAATTGACTTAGGGTCCATCCTTTTGAAGCTGCAATAGCAATGATTGTCCTTATAGTTGGCATCTTAGCTACGGGACTGAATGTCTCATCATAATCTATGCCATAGGTTTGGGCATAGCCTTTCACCACCAGTCTAGCTTTGTATCTGGCTATACTTCCATCTGCAAGCTTCTTCACTTTATAAATCCATTTATTTCCAATTACCTTCTTACCATTTGGTTTAGGAACAAGTTCCCATGTCTTGTTCTCCTCTAGTGCATTGAACTCTTCCTTCATTGCTTCTTCCCATTGCTTCTTACCTTTAGCTTTATCATAGTTATGAGGTTCTTCATCATCTTTGACCATATATCCATAGTTCTTCTGAGTTATGTAAGAAGTATCATAAGAATACCTTTCTGGTTGTCTTCTAGTCCTGCTTGACCTTCTTGGTTCACATTCTTCATAAGTTTCTAGATACACCTCTTCATCAAATATAGGAGCTTCTTCATTCCTTCTTGTTAATCCACTTCTGGATGTACTTGCTTGCATATAGTCTTCATCTCTATTTACCTGCACAATTGATTTTCCTTTCTCACATCTTCTTACCTCTTCTTCAAATTCTTCAGCTGTATGACTTTGATCTGCATACCAACTTTTCTGTTCATCAAATGTAACATCTCTAGAAACAAGGAATTGTTTGGTTAGAGGATTCCACAACCTGTAACCCATCTCCTTTTCATCATAACCAATGAACACATATTTTTCTGCCTTTCGTTCAAGTTTATGCCTAAGTTGTGATGGCACATAAGCATATGCAATTGATCCAAACACTTTACAAGTGTTGGTTTCTTACCCCACCAAGCTTCATATGGATTCATTCCATTGAGAGCTGCACATGGTAATCTATTCACAAGATATGTAGCTGTATTTACAGCCTCAGCCCAAAGATAATTTGGACAATTCTTCTCCTTCATCATAGCTCTAGCAAACTCAACCAAAGTCCTGTTCCTTCTTTCTGCTACACCATTTTGTTGTGGTGTATACATGCAAGTTATTTCTCTCTTAATACCTGCATTTCAAAGATAATCATTGAACTCTTGGGAGAAGTATTCTCCCCCTCCATCAGACCTAAGTCTCTTAAGCTTTTGACCTGTGACTCTCTCTGCATATGCATGAAAATGCTTGAAAGTTCCAAACACTTCTGATCTTTCCTTCAAAACATATAATGTTATCCATCTTGTAGCATCATCAATGAAAAGAACATAATACCTTGAGCCACTGATAGATCCTTCTTTTGTTGGGCCCCATACGTCTGTATGAATGAGCTCAAGTACTCCATCATGTTTGAATCCTTTCTTCTGAAATGGTAACCTGTGTGCTTTTCCCATTTGACATGCTTCACATTTATAAACCATATGTTGACTCTGCACATTTGGTAGTCCTAGTACAGATTGATTAGCAACCATAGCTTTAATTCCTCTTTCATTGAAGTGACCTAATCTCTTGTGCCAGAGATCAAGTTCTGTAATCACTCCTTCACCATGCGTGAGCATAGCTTGACCAATGTTCCCTTGCACTCTTAAAGTAAAGAGTCTACCTTCTTTCTTACCAGAGACAATCTGATTATATCCATTCTCTGGATCTTCAACAAATACTCCTTCATTTGTAAACCTGACTTGAAAACCTTTTTCAACTATCTGTCCCACACTAATCAAGTTTTTAGGTATTGCGGGAACATACAAAACATTGGTTAGCAAATCTGCTCCACTTTTGCATTTCACATTTAATTGAATGTACACACTGTCTTGTATTATCACCTGTTTGAACATTATGACTAGAAATGCCTTTTTCCAATTCTGACATCAATTCTATGTTTCCTGACAAATGATTAGAACATCCAGAGTCAATGTAAAATACCTTTAGATCTTCTTTATCTGATGTGCTGATTGAGTTCATCATCAATGATGTATGGCCTTCATTCTGTGTGTCATTTGAATAATTGTAGTAGGTGGTGTTGTAGGATTGATTATGTCCCCAACTTCTTCTTGCACCTCTACCATAACCTCCTCTTGGATTTTGTCTACCTCTTTGAAAATTACTTTGATATCTTTCACCTCTGCCTCTGGTATTGTTATTCTGATTTTGATTTGATCCTTGTTGATTATGCCAACATTCATGAGCCAAATGATTACTCAATCGACAAATCCAGCAAGCCTTCTTGTTGTTATTCTGATTACCTCTTCCTCTTCCAAAACCTTTTGCTCTTCCTCTACCAGTGCCTTTACCTCTTGCATAATAAACTTGAGAAGTTGACTCTTCTTCATCCTTTGCTTTACCTTTATCTCCTTTCTTCTTGTTCTTCATGTACATTGCAGAACTTTGACCTTTATCTCCATCTCCCTTCAAGTCTTGCTCAAATGTGAGCATCAAACTAAGCAACTGGTTCAAATCAGGAACATAATGATTTAATGAAAGTTCTGTTGATAAGACAAAAGCATTCCACCTTTCATCTCCTCTCAAACCTATAAGTAATTGATCAATCAACTTGTGATCCTCAATATCTTCATCTATGGATCCAAGACTATCTGCTAGATCCTTCATCTTAATGACATAATCACTAATACTTTGACTTGGCTTCTTCTTGAATGTTGTAAACTCTGACCATAGACTTGCTTTCCTTGCTTTAGTAGTACTTTGGAAATGATACTCCAATGCATTCCATATATCTTCAGATGATTCCAATCCTCTGATGTGTGGTAGCAAATGATCAGAGACTGTATTGTAAATGTAGGCTTTTGCACTTGCATCTTTCTTCTGCCAATGCTTTAAAGCATCAAGTTCTTCTTTCTTTGGTCGGCTTTCATCTTCAAATACTGGCTTCTCTTCTTCACCTATAACATATATCATGAGATCATTACTCATAAGTAAGGCTTCCATTCTCATTACCCATGCGGGGTAATTATCTCTGTCCAGTTTGTCAATGGAGATATGATCTGCCATACTCCTTTCCTTCTGCTGCAACCTTTGAGCTTAAAGGATAAAGAATAATACCTTTTGGAGTTCTTTGTGTATGAAGATACTTTTGAAGTAATCTTTTGATGGCTTGTGTCTTCAAATTCTTCACCTTTCAAACTTTAATGGAAAACTTTCCAAAACTTCTCGTACCTTTATTTCCTTCTGCTCCTTAGGACCTCTCTGCTCTGATACCACTTGTTGATGTGTAAAACACCACAAGAAATGAATTAATGTGACACTAGAACACCTCTATGGTCACCACTAACTCATTGCCACTCCAAACTTTGAGAAATGATAGCCAAAACCAAGAACTTTACTTCTTCAGAACTTTCGAGTCACTGAAATGACATACCTTCAGTATTTTGCTAATTTCTCTTAGCACAAATATTATTTCTCCAAGATCTTTTGGTGGATGAAAGTAGAAGACAAGCTATTATTTGCAAGAAACAGATCTCTAGAACTCAAGTTATGGCCTTCACAAGATCACCTTGTATGACTTCCCGAAACTGGAAATTTTGCCTCTTTTAGTAATTCTGAGTGTCTAAAAATGAAAATTCGATGCCTAGCATCGACTTGCAACCAAAAGTCGATGCCAGGCATTGACTTTGAGCTTTTTTAGTCACTTTTTTAGTGTCAGAATTACGCTATGAACACAAGACATGAGCAAGACCACTTTTATGCTAGAAGTCGATGCCAAGCATCGACTTGCTTGGAAAACTTCAACTTCTGAAATCATTTCACTTAAGACAAACTCTGGAGATGGAAGAAGAATACTTATACACAGAAGTTTAATAAACTCTTTCCATAACTATGAAACCTCAGAAATACACAGGTGCTTTCTCACGGAGAGAAGCCCGACTATTCTCAATCATAAAAAATGAGTTCTAACTCACTCTCTCATTGTTTTCCCTTTCACGTCAGTTGATACAAACTAACTTATATAGATTTTCTTATTCTCGTGATTAAAAAAAAAAAACTTCTAGAACTAAAGTGAACTACCTTTACAAATATAATACACATGTGAATTTCTCCCTTCACATAGGCATGTGGTTTTCTTCTAAGGCTTTGACCTTCAAATATAGGTCCAATTAGTGATTGTTTCTCCAACAGCTAAGACACATATACCTCCTCCTTGAGGTCTTCATTCAAGAGTGCTAGTTTGACATACTCTACATATCATTTGAGCACTCCAAAACCTAAAGGTCACTCTCTAATTCACTAGACTCATTGAATATAAATGTCTTAGTAGGTGCTTGAGTCACACTTTCATCCAAAGAGAGTCGACTTGTAGATTTAACTTTATGCCTTAATGTATACATTGACCTTGTGTATGCATCAATTTCATGTCATCTGGTGTGTTTGTTGGTGATTTATGTATTTGTTAGGGTTTTTAGTGACCAATTTGCATTTGTGGTGTTTTAAGTGTCCAAATTAAGTGTCGTTCATTCTGTTAGAAGCACAAGTGAACAAAATGAAGACTTGGATTGTTCATTTGCAATTTGAAGTCCTTGAGAGGTGGTTGGCAATGTGATACACACAACTTGAAGAGAATTAGATCATCAAATTTTGGTCATAGCTTGATTAGCTTCTAAATTGATGTGTAGTATAGATTTACTGATCCACATGATCGACTAAGAGAATTCTAGGATAGACTAGTCGCTAATCTCACGAGAAAACTCTTTGCACATCTATATCTTAGAAAACTTGAATTCTATTGACTATATTCTCATCTATTCTTCATCTCTCTTCTATGTTATGACTATACATGAGTGTATATATACATATGAGTATGAAATCAACATTATATCAAAGTATTTTTGAAGTATTTTTCCAAAACTAATATACATAAACTTCCTAATTCTTCACTTGACTTCATGCTTTGAGCTTGAATCTTTTCTTCACTTCTTCATTCCTAGACTTCATGTAGTCATCCATTGATGATTAACTTGCTCCAACAACAATGTTTCATGTACTTCTTGATTTTCAATCAGTTTCTTGAGTTTGGTGAGTGCTTTCCTAGATTTTCAAGGGTGTAAATGTCAAATATGTAAAAACTTTACAAGAATTTTCACGCTTGTTTGGAAAAAAAAACTACCTAAATTTTTTGAAGCTCACTACTCACTCCACACACCTCCTTTAGCTATGAAATTTTCACAGAAGTTAGATCTTTCGAAAAATTTGTGTATGAAATTTCAAGTGATTTGGATCACCACACAAGGAGAAGTAATTGTTTGAAATTATATTATCTCTCCTCTCTCTACTATAGTTGTCTCACTCTTTCTTGCAAATCAAATCCAATTCTAGAAAAATTAACACAAATGAAGATGAATTTACCTTGGTTTTTGAAGTTTGGAGCACTAGAAGACCTCCTTTAGCTTCCAAAAACTCTCTAACTTGCTCCAAGTCTTTGCTTGCTCACTATTCAAGCTCAAAAGAGATCAGAGAACATTAAGTGATGGATTTTAAGTGCTCCTAAACCTTCTTGAAATTCTCTATCATGTATTCTTGTTTCTGGTCGGTTTTGGATAGGCTTTTCTAGTGCATTTTGAGCGATTTCAATCAACCTTTTACAGATTTCTGGCCTTTCTTTTTCCAAATCTCTTCTCGAATAACTTACTTCGTGTTGCTCCAAACTTGGTCCTGCTTTGATCCTGGAATGATATGCCATTATCCACATGGCTAGATCTTCGGGTATTGGATCATCTAAAACCGACCTAGCTTGTTGTTTTTGTTGCTCTTTCTCTACTTTAATAGAATCCTTACTAGATGTAGGATTCGTAGATTGATTTGGCTCTTCTTTGCTCTTCTCTTCCTCCTTCTTTTGACTCCACTTGTTTCTCAATTTCTCTCATCGAGCTTTCCATCTTTGAGTCCGTTTTACCTTAGAATTTTCTTCAAAATTCTTTTGAATCTGGCACTATTTGAGGCACCAGTGTTTCTGGTTTGTTGGTTTCTTGCATAAATGAATCTAACCTTTCCGAGCTTTCTTTAGCTCTTGCTCTTGTAATCACCTTTAATGGTATCATGTATTCTTTGTCACTTCCATAGGACTCTACCACTTCTACTATGTTTACTTGAGTTGTGTGGTTCGTCTTGTTAGGGTTTTTGGGACAATCCCTAAACAAATGCTCTTTTCCACAATCACCACAATATCCTTCCCAAACCTTATGTGGTGATTGGTATGGTAAAGTGCACTCCCTAATCAAATGGTCTCCTCCATAGCGATAATAGGGTCCTCTAGGGATTGGAGGTCTAACCATGGGTCTAGAGGGTGTTTGGGCTCTTGGGTTCGTGTACATTAAGGTAGCGTATTCAGATCCATATCCGTATGATTGGTCATAGGCCTCTTGTCCATAAGGGTATTTCTCATAGGCTTGCTCATAGTTAAGAGAGTCAGCTTCATATGTATAGTAGTCTCCCTAGTTTTGATCATAGAATTGATTATGGGTGTCAAGGCCAGTTAATGAAGTGGTCGGTACTAGGGCTCTCTCCATGTTCTCTTCTGCTTGTGCAAATTTCACTGGAACAATATTCTATGGGTGAGGTGGTTGTTGTCCTGACACTGGCTGTGGTGGATTGTATCCTGGGTATTTGTAGGGACGGGTAATTCTTCTGTCCTTGCACGCCTAATTTCTTGGCCACTAAGTCTGCAATTTCTTCTACATTGTTGTTCGAACTAGAGATGCTGCTAGAACTATCCTCACTCTTATTCTTGGTTGGGGGAATCTTCAAGTCTTTTGACAAGTTATCTTCCTTGTCTATACATTCCTTCAAGCATTCACTTAAGGTTTGGAATCTCTTTACATAGACTAATGCTCTTAGGGATCCATTGAATAATCCTTCCAAAAATAATGAGATCATTTTTTATAGTGTAGGCCTTTCTTCCGTGGGACATCTATCCACATATTGCTTAAATTTCCTAGCTGCAAGTCGAACTGACTCCGTAGGGGACTGTTTGAAACTATGAATCAAAGATGGATAGTTATTCTTAATGCCAGTCTTCTTGAACTCTTTGATCATTTCTTGAAATACTTGTTCCATATTTAGGAAACTATTGGGTTCTCATCTCACTTATGCTCTCTCTTGGCTTCTCCACCGATTAGCTGCTCTATAAAGCTGTAAGCACGCATGATACCACACCCGCAATATCGGTCGTCAGAGCTCCACGATACTTGCATAAACAAGTGATTGCTAAATGAATTGATTTGGTTTTTATACCCCTGGGCTAACCCAAGGTTGAGAGGTACTGAAAATAAAAAAGTTTTTTTTAGGGATTTTGGGGAATCTACCTACCTACTCTTCTCCTACTCCTTCCTTTCTACTCTCTACTCCTACTCACTCATGCTCACTTCCCTAGGTCTACCAACTTACTACACACACTTTCCAAGTGCGAAGTAATAAGTGCAAAAAGAAATGACTTACCAAAGAAGAGTACTCACCTCTTCACAACTCATACCTTCTCCTAAGAGCTCTTACCATCATGCGAGAACCTCGATCGGACTCATACTTCCCCGACAATGGCACAAAAAACATGTGTGCCTAAGTGACAACTTAGGGACTTGTGATGAAAGAGAGTATTCCTCTATCACCGACAAGTGCATATAGTGGGGATCACACATTTAAATTATCAATCCGAGAAGTATCTTGAACCTAAGCAAGTGTATGAAGACTTGCACTTACACAATGGTCAATGAAGTGAAATAGCTACCATTGCATGTACATGAGTATTATCTCTCACATTCATCACCCACACAGGTGGAAATGGTATCACGATACATGAAACAGTAATAAGCACAAAAACGGACTTTTCTCTGAGCTCTGAACTCAGAATATGGTCAATCATAGGTTCATTTCGAAGCTCTCAACGAGATGCATGTAAGACAATAGTTACGCAATATAACACAGGAGCAGTAGCAGAGAAGATAACAGATATAGGAGAATCTAAGCAATTTTCTACTAGCAGCAAGTACAAAGATGATGGCGTTGTCCACCTGTGCACTCTCAAGGTAGAGCTTAAATGGTGATCTAGACAATCTAGATAGGGAGATGCAAGGTAGAGGTATGATGGCTCGATTCGATGTCTCAGATAGTGCAGAAGTCATGTATATATAGGATCATGGATGGCCTTCCATGGACGGCTATACATGGGCGGTAGAGCGTGGGCGACCACCACCCGCGTAATTGCCATACACGGCTTAGGCCGGTTGAACCGACCTAACAAATATAAATGATTTCTGACTCCGATAGGGAATATTCCATGGAATATTCCCTTTACCGTCGCGCCAGGGGTGCTACCCCCGGACCCCCACCAAGGGGCCCACTGGCCCCTTGGGACCCCCCAACCGAGGCTGCTCCCCACTGCCCCGAACCCCACAATTGGGGACCTTGGTAACTCCCTTTCCTTACAAATATCTTACATGGTCCAATATGACCTTCATCCAACATGCAAGTTGGGATTCCCATCAATTGGGTAATGCATGCTTGGCTTCTCCTCATAAAGGGGGCATTACAAAATGTGCATACATTCATGAGGGGTAGACATTGATCATATACTAACAGCCCCCCTCAATGTTTATCGATGAAAAATCAAGTAGGTTTCGGTCCTATGCCCATCTGTTGAAGATGCCTACTGAGCTGCTCTCTTCCAAGTGCTTTAGTGAATATCAGCACAATTTGCCTCTGTTGGGCAATATTCTAGCTCCACAATTTCATCTTCAATTAGCTCACGAATGTAATGGTACTGTACTTCTATGTGCTTGGTGCGAGCATGAAATACTGGATTCTTTGCAATAGCCATACAACTTTTTTGCTTTTTGAATCCAACTTTGATCCTGTTGAATCAGGAATATGTGCATAATAGAAACAACCAAAAATTCTAAAATGCAAAACTGAAGGCTTTTTACCAGAATATGCTGCTTGAGGAGTCATCCCCTTCAGTGCTTTTGTGTAGCTTTGATTGAGGATGTAGACTGCTGTATTGACTGCTTCTGCCCAGAATGAATCAGGCATCTCTTGCACCTTTAACATACAACGAGCCATTTCAACTACTATCCTGTTCCTATGCTCAACAATGCCATTTTGTTGAGGTGTATGAGTTGTGGTAAGTTGCCTTTTCACACCAGGCTCCTTACAGTAATTATTGAATTCTGTTGATAAGAATTCACCTCCTCTATCTGTTTTGAATTTCTTCATTTTCCTTCCTGATTCATTTTCCACATAGTTATGCCACGTTTTAAATTTTTCAAAAGCGTCAGCCTTCTCTCGAATGAAATAAACCCACATCTTTCTACTATAATCATTGACTAACAACAAAAAGTAGAAAGATCCTCCTAAAGTAGGTGTAGACATTTTACCGCAGAGATCGGCATGTACCAACTCTAGAGGAGCTTCAGGTCGATTGTTGGTCTCTCTTGGAAATGCCTTTCGTTGTTGCTTGCCCATCATACAAGCTTCACAAAGTTCCTGCAACTCGAAAAATGCAGGCAAATGAGCAACCATCCCTGTTCTTTGCATCTCGTTCAAAACTACAAATCCGAGATGCCCAAATCATTGGTGCCATAACCTGCTTACATCTTTATCTTCCGTAGCAGTTAAAGCACTTAACTCATACAAGTTATCCCATTGTACGCCTTTACCTACAACATTACCTGATGAATCCATGATTTCTGCACCACTCTTATTGAAGTGAACTTCGAGTCCGCGATCTGTTATTACAGAAACTGATAGCAAATTTCTTTTATGTGTAGGTACATAGAGAACATCGGATAACTTTTTCTCAACACCTGGAGAAGTGATAAAAGAGATGGTTCCAGTTCCTTCGGCTCCACTATCTAAAATCCACTATCCTTTTTACTTGTCATATGGCGAGAAGCTCCACTATCTAAAATCCATGGTTCATCAACACGAGCTTGAGTAGATGAGAATACCTCTTCAATAGCTACCCAAAGTTCCAACTCTGTGTTGTTTGCAGACTCTTTGTTCTTCCACGATGATTCTAAAGTCCCATTCCGTTCATCAACTTTCTTCTTTCTGCAATCCTTGATGGCATGGCCTTTCTTTTCACAATAGAAGCAACTTCCTATGAACTTTTTCTTCTTTGGCTTCTTCTTTGATCCATCAGAAGAGCCTTTACCTTTTTCATTTGCTTAAAATGCAGCATCACTTGTACTTTGCTGATTCTTCAGCTGCATCTCTTCTTCTAAAAGCATCACACAAAATTCTTCAAATGTAAGGGGAGTTGGTCTTACCTGAGTGTTAAGGGCTGTTACTAATCCATCATACTTTGCTGGAAGAACACGTACACATCTTCGAGCCAGCTCTTCTGGTGTTATAACAACACCAACTGCAGCCAATTGATCTTGAAGATGTTTTACCCGTTTGATAAAATCTTCAGCCTTTTCAGAATCAGAATGCTTTTCATTTGCCAACTGATTTTCTAAATTTTGTATTCTAGTGTGGTTCTTGGTCTCATATTGACGAGCCAATATGCCCCAAGCCTCATGTGATTTAGTAGTATGTTGAACTAAAGTAAGCACAGAATCACTTACACTAGTGACAATTGCACATAATACATCAACATTCTGCCTCTTCCAAGCTCGTAGAAGATCTGGATATGGCTGAATCATCAATCTTGAATTTGTTGGATCTTCAACTGGTACAGGCTTTGGATCCAATCCCATCGGTCCCATGACAGTGTCAAGCAATTCATAGGAGTCCAAAATTGCAGAAAACTTGAACTTCCAGAGTGTATAGTTGGTTCCATCCAGCTTCCCTTCAGTGAATGCAGGTAGTCGAATTTGAATAGGTGCAGCATTAACATTAGCTAAAGCACCAAGACCAGTGTTCGATGATGAAGCCATCATGTAATCATTTGAATAATCTACTGATATTCTAGTATGCTAGTAGGCTAAAATAGTGATACTTCTCAAGCTATTTGAACCTTACAGCTCTGATACCATGTAAGACAATAGTTACACAATATAACACAAGAGCAGTAGCAGAGAAGATAACAGATATAGGAGAATCTCAACAATTTTCTACTAGCAGTAAGTACAAAGATGATGGCGTTGTCCACCCGTGCACTCTCAAGGTAGAGCTTAAATGGTGATCTAGACAACTCTAGATAGGGAGATACAAGGTAGAGGTATGTTCGCTCGATTCGATGTCTTAGATAGTGCAGAAGTCATGTATATATAGGATCATGGATGGCCTTCCATGGATGGCTATACATGGGTGGTAGAGTGTGGGCAGCCACCGCTCGCGTAATTGCCATACACGGCTTAGGCCGATTGAACCGACCTAACAAATATAAATGATTTTTGAGTCTGATAGGGAATATTCCATGGAATATTCCCTTTATCGTCACGACGGGGGTGCTACCCCCGGACCCCCACAAGGGGGCCCGCTGGCCCCCTTGGACCCCCCAGCCGGGGCTGCTCCCCGTTGCCCCGGACCCCACAATTGGGGACCCTGGTAACTCCCTTTCCTTACAATATCTTACATGGTCCAATATGACCTTCATCCAACATGCAAGTTGGGATTCCCATCAATTGGGTAATGCACGCTTGGCTTCTCCTCATAAAGGGGGGCTTACAAAATGTGCATACATTCATGAGGGGTAGACATTGATCATATACTAGCAATGCATCCAATGCTTCTCCAATTATGACAAACTTGCTTCAAGTTATGGGCAAAAAACTAAGTTGCACAACTCACCTAGTTTCACCACACACCTCCTCAGGCTTCATACACACATTACACGCTTCATAAAAGCAATGAATTGGATAGACAACACTTCCATGCACTAATTCCAAGTTACGATCACACATGCAAGCTCACAAGCAAGGAGATACAAGAGGAAGAAGAGGCAAATTCGAAGATCTGAGTTCTCTCTTACCCACAATGGAAAAAAGTATTTACAAAGTGTCATCAAATGACTTATATACATGTGCCCTAAAATGGGCCCTTTCACACAAGATACCGGCACCTTTTATTGAAAACTCTAATTTCCTAATATACTACAAGAATTATATTACAATGATTGGGGTTTATGCATCTAGAGGACTCCTTTAATGCATTTACATGGCTTCAAGGGGTTTCCAATGGAATTTGAAGAAGAAAAATTATGCCAAAATTTTGAAAATTTTTGGGGCTCCTCTTTTGTGCTTCTTTACTGTGCAACAACACTAGATGTAAGAAAGTAAATTCATTAATCTTTTTTTGTTAGCAAGAATTATGATGATATCATCAATTTTTTAGTATTATGCCTCCCTTAGGTATATTTCATAGTGTTACATGCTAGCTTTTGAACAAGAATCTCATAGTGGATTTTTCGAGAAACTATCCTTAGCTTTTATGATGTCTCTTGAACATCCTACAACTTACTTACTCACATGAGAAGCCCAGCATCGAGATCTAGAAACTCATCCACCACTCCCATGAAGCACATGAATATGGCCAGGTTTTTGTGAGATCTAGGTGAGAGATTTTGTGAGATTAAGGTTGAGAAATACAACAAAGCCATGGCCATCCTTCAAGATCCTTGAGCTTATCGATGTGGCAATGCAAAAAAAAAAAAGAACTCTTTGTCTATATCCCGATGTCTCCCATTGACTACTAAGTTGCATTCATAGGGCAACTCTACAATGTCATGCATCAAATGCATTCTGCATGTTTACCCATGCATTGCACTAAGTAGTCCACCTATGAATACTTCCACCCACTACTTTTAATCATTTTTCCTTTTATTTTTAAGTCATGGAAGTAGCTTTCTTCTGGCTTTCTATACAATAACCCACACACCCCTCATCTGCCTCATAATTTTTCCTTTTTCATACCACTTTCATTTTTTCTTTTGGGGGTTCACACATCTCTCGTGCACACGGCATGAACATGTCTTCCAATAATTTTAACACATTTTTTAAACACCATTTTGACCTTCAAGTGAGAATCAGGACTTATCTTTATAACAAGTTCAAACATTAGAATGTGAACAATGCCCATCAAAAATCTTATAAGTGAATGGGCTCCATTATAAATAAGTTCCTCTCATTTGTTGAGCAATACAAGAGCTTCTTGAAGCAAATGTGTCTGTTCTATATTTGTGATTGTGTGTTTGTGCATGCATATGTGTGTGTGCTTGTCCCTCTCTTGTTTTATATGTGTGTTACCATATGCTTCACTTGCACTTTTCATAGTGCAGATCGGCAGTTCAACGGATTAACATTTTGTGCAAGGATATTCTTGCTTGATGTGAGTACATCGAAGATGCATACAAGTCTACACGAAACAATACTCTAACCCTCCCACTCCCTTGAACTCACATAGAAATCCCAAATTGTGAGGCTCCTTGTATATTCTAATGTATATTGCTTTCTTTTTTTTGTGTGTGAATGCAAGATACTCTTAGCCCGTTAAAAGAAATGACACTCATGTTAAAAGAAAACTCAATGTTTTCAAAATCGAAGGGTCTTTTCAAGTGGCAAGGCCCATTTTGTTTTTTTCAATTTCAAGTGTTCAAGTATAATCTTGTTCGGCTCATGCACTACTTTTTGCCCACATTATGTCAATGATTTTAAAATCAAGTGGCTTCATCTAATTCCCTATTTATTTCATCTATCCACATATTATCTCTCACATTCATGAGTGATGGAGCCCTAATCATATTAAGGCTTGTGTTCTTAGTCCTATAGTTTTGGCATGTTGTAAGGTACATTTACTTGGCATATGGAAGGAGTGCAGAGTGTTGACCATGGCTTAGAGCGTTGACCATGTTTCTTATGCATATGTGAGAGTTTGTATAATGGAGAGGTGTGTGACGGTGAGGTAACGTTGAGATGGCAGAAGCACTAATTTATGCCTTTTTCAGTAACGCATGATTTTCCTTTTTATTCCTTGTGGATAATGTGGATCTATTGGATACATGGCTTTATGTTGGTGTGGATTTTGACTATCTTTTGTTTATGCCATTGCATCTTGCATGTTTATGATGATTTCTTGCTCCTAACTATACTAAGAAATGGAGACAAACCTCGTTTGGTTGTTAGATTTGATGGTTTTGTTGTAGATCTCATGAAGCAAATCTTGAAGCATATGAAGATCATAGAGCAAAGCTTTGATGAATTTCAGGACAATAAACATTTATATCATGAAGAAAACCTCAGAATATCCTTGAATATGTTTGATTTGCAGCATGAACTTACGATTGATGCCATTCCTTTTGGGGATTCGCACTTATATTCACTTTGGTGGATGATGATGTGCCTTGAGAGTGGCATATTTCCATGATATATTTGATGTATATAATGACCCAAATGTAAAGAAATTATCACCCCTTGCATTTGCATTCGCATTTAGAATGGGTGCCTTATTGTGTAAGAGAGGAGTTGCTTGTATATCTTGGCTACCATCCTCGGCACTGTACTTTGTTTTTCTCTGACATAGTATGATCTCATACTTGTGGTCTTTGTTGCATCTTCCATACCATGGATGGCCATGCACTTTGATTGGTGAAGCATTCCTCCATCATGTAGTGGTATGTAGTTCATGAATAGGTTTGGTACCATGTGTGGGTTCAGGTTTGCCATGTGTGCCAGTGTTAGGGGACTAAGGGAGGTATATTTTTGGTTGCACATACTCATGTTAGGTATATTTTTGGTTGCACATACTCATGTTAAAGCACACAGTACTTTGATGTTTCAAGAGGAATAATACTTTGGATTTTAAGAAGCATGGGGTTTAATTCTTAAAAAGACTAGTGACTAATTGCGCCACATCAATCAACAACCCCTATGTTCATACCAACGGGCAAGTGTCTCAATGACACAAACTAGAAACCTTTGGAAGGACGTAATGAAGGCTGATTTGTATGTAAAACGTATCGTGGACACAAAAGAAGATTTCAAGAACCCTATATTTAATGTGACTTTTTGTATCTCATGATTGGTTCATATTTTGGAGAAAATAATGCTACCATTGTGTCTAGATCGACTGACTACTTGCCCAATTTTGATATTTAGAGGTCCTATTTCAATTTGTAATTACGATCATCAATGACATCATCAATTCGTAACCACCCTTGAACACATCTAAGGAAGGCTTGGCTACATATACCCTCAATCTTTCTAATGCCATTCTTGGGAGCTCAAGGAGTTGCGATCTTCAAATAAGTACTTTCCAAGTTCTAGTTCAGTTCTTGTCTTACTCCTTGTCCTAGTCTTGTCTAGTCTAGTATTCTGGACATCCCATCTTGTCCCCTTGTAATATCATGGTACGAGATCCTTTCCATTTATTTCTTGTAGCTAGTTCATCTCCCTCAAGGGAATTCTTGTAATCAAGATATCTTGTTTCATATCTACAATCTCGAGATGTGGGATCTCTTGTATCTTGTTTGGTCCAATTATCCATATCTATCAATCTTAGGTTGTGGGAATTCTTATAACAACTCTATATTCTTGTATTATTTCCTCTACATGGGTGATCTTGTAATCAAAAGCATATTTTGAAAATCTTGTTCAAGATCTAATGCACCCCTAACATTTTTGGCAAGACTACCTTAATCAAGACCAAGCACCATGGATTCCCTATACAAGGGGTTAAATCTACCATAAGAGATTTGATAAGACACCTACGAGAGCTAAAAAGCTTTGAAGCAAATGATGGCTATGTTTTACCACAATGCACTCCTTCTAAAGCCTATTATGACAAGAAGCCCTTTTTTGGCTATTTTATAGTTTTTGGAGTGATGCATCTACGCATGTATCCAAAAAAGATAGGCACATGCTTGATTTTAAGCCCAACATGCATATCTTCGTCAGCTATATTGACCATTCCAAAACCTATCAATTTATGATTTTGAGAATCAAACCACCACAATTTCCAAATATGTTATTATATTTGATTAACACTCGAAGCATTCATGAACATGTAACACACCTAAGGCCCTTCAATATACTCTTTAAAGGATGATTGAATCAAACAAAAGATGTATTTTGGGGCTAGTACATATAATCAACTTGGATGGTCCAAAAGCAAGATAAATAACAAGATGACTTAGTCAAATTTGCTCTTATAAATAGACTTCAAGACATTATAGGAATTTTCAATTTTTGAGAAGCACAAGGACACAAGGAGCGGAGGGAAGCTACATCTTACATATCCAAACCATACACAACAAGAAGACTTGGACTTTGACACATTGTCACCTAGTCATCAACTCAATCGGGTGAAGTGGGTCTACAAAATCAAGTACAAGTTAGATGGTCTTTGGGTAAACAAAATTCAATTAGTGGCAGAGGGATACAAATAGAAACATGGCATAAATGTTTTCTCATATATTTAGGTTTACTGCCATCCCTATAGTGCTTTCATTAAGTTCTCACTTTCATGAGTAACTAACCAACTTGAAGAGTGTATTCCTTGATCCTAAACAAGAATTCGATGTGAATAAACCAAATCGCTTCCAAGTTCCAAGCAAAAAAGATAATATATGTCCTCTACATGATTCCTTAGTATCCATCATCGTTCTCTTTGTTGATGATCATATCCTATCATTTCTTTCATGTTTGTCACATTCCTTCATGTACGTGCGTGTGCACCTCTATTTGGTAGCACTATGTAATTGAATTTGAGAACCTTTCCATGTGGCTATTTTATGTATTTCATAGTGCATTATCCCACATATGATGTATCTCATAATTGCTAACATTTATCCCACATTTAATGTAATTTGTGAACGCCTTTCGCAACTTTTATAAAATGAGCGCTTCACTTCGTTTCATATACATTCTTGTAGACACACTTTGCACCTTGAGAGATCTTGATGCTCTTTGGCAAACTCAATCTAACACATACGCGAGTTTTTCCATTTCATGGCTTGCTCGTGTATGCATTCATTTCATTTTATTTTCGTATTTCCACTAAATAGAATTTGATAATGAACCTTTGAATCGAAGATCGAACTATCCTTTTGTGTCGAATTGTGGAGCCTTTTGGGCTAGTCCCAAGCTAGGTTTTGGGAATTCTCGAGTGGACCTTCGAGTTCTCATGGCAGGTGTAAACCATAGGCCATACATGTGAACCGCTTCATATTTGGATCAAGTTCCCAATATCCAATCATGTAAGCGGACATAGGGCCATACACCTTAGTCCATACATGTGTGAACCGCTTCATATTTGGATCAAGTTCCCAATATCCAATCATGTAAGCGGACATAGGGCCATACACCTTAGGCCATACATGTGTGAACCGCTTCATATTTGGATCAAGTTCCCAATATCCAATCATGTAACCGGACATAGGGCCATTTCTTCAGCATTTAACCTTAAAGCTCTTTAGTACTATACAATTTTAAAACCTAGGCCGGTTTTAAAGCCAAAGTATATTTTCATCCTAGGCCGGTTGCTTAGTTTTCACCCAAAAAATTTCCATTTGGCTATAGACATTCACATAGAGTGGTGGCACTAGGGCTTTTGTATTGCCAACACATGTTCTTTTTGTGACATCTCTTGATCACACCAAACGTGCACAATCCTCCACATCAGCCCAGTTTTCTTATTTGGAAAATAATTACTAGTTACATATGTATCTCCACGCTTTTTCGTTCTTTACTTTATGTTGACATAGGGCTGCAACAAATATGTATGTTCCTCCACATGTTTTGACATATGAAGAACCCTTACATATGTTCGCAACAAAAAAAATGCATGTTTATAGATTTATTTGAACAATTAGAAAGTGACAAATAAGATTTCATGTTTTTTTGAACCAAGGTTTGAACTTAAATAAAAAGTGACAATGTATGTATGACAAAATTAGAAGAAGATACAAAACAAGTTAAAAGAACTTGTAGCTCCTCTTGTAGAGCATCCATTTCTTTTTTTTTTTTACTTGCCTATTTGGATAACAAAGATCATCAAATTCCTAAATTGAGAGAACAATGGCATAATTCTTGATTCTCTTGCATAAGAGAGTAAAATATTTATCAAGTGATGAGAAAAAAGTTAATGAACTTATAATTCCCTCTGTAAAAAA
Organism: Ceratopteris richardii; assembly: GCA_020310875.1. Lineage (NCBI taxonomy): Eukaryota > Viridiplantae > Streptophyta > Polypodiopsida > Polypodiales > Pteridaceae > Ceratopteris > Ceratopteris richardii. The sequence continues at coordinate 189,565,080 of CM035417.1, read as the reverse complement.
ATCCATTTGCAAAAATTTTCTCTAGAGAGGAGATCCTAATAGGATGGGTGCAACCAAAAATAAATGGGCTAGTTGCATAAGCCAAAAAGAACAAGGTGGTTTGGGCATTCTTGACATTGAAGGAATGGCCAATATGTTGGCGGCAAAATGACTAATCAAAGTGTCGAGTAACAACGAAGCCTCTTGGGCCAAACTAATTTTTAGAAACAAGATCTCTCTTAGGCTAGTGTGCATTCTGAGGTGGAAGGACACTAGATCTTATTACTCTTTTGTTTCTCCCGTATCCAATGAATCCTAGAGGCTTGAGCTTAGTTTGCTCTCTGTGGAAGAGTTGGAGCAAGATGGAACAATATATCAAGATCAATGAAGACTGAAAATGGGTGACTGGTATTAGACGATATGCTTCGATCTAGTTCCCTATCAAAGGCATCAGAGGGGTTGAGTCATGGAACCTCCAAAAAGCTAGGAAGTTTTGGAACAAAGGGTTCCATTTGTGGAAGCACCTCTAGAATCAAGAAACAAGCCAATGGATTAGATTTGATGACATTGACTCAGCTAGGAGAGTGGACTATGAAGATTGGCCCCTATTATGGAGCAAATTCAATGCTTGGGATAGCTCAAAGACTCGCCTCCTTATTGGGAATGATCCCCCATGCCTTGAGGGTCTAAAATGGCACAATGGCAACAATCTTGACAATATTTCGAGATTCAAGAAGAATGTGGACTTTCATATCATGCTCAATAGAAGGTGGTGTCTGAATAAGTCGGGTTTAAGGTGGGATTTTAAGTTCCAATCCCTTTGGCATCCCCTCATTGAGATAAGAAAAGGAGTTCTTATGTGGCAAATCCTCCATCGAGGAATTTGGACCGATGTAAAAGCTAAAAAAATTTGTGGTTCTCCTCCTTGGTCTAAACATTGCTTACATGGAAATCAAGACTTTGGACACCTCTTCTTTTCGTGCCCCAAGTCAATGTCGGTTTGGCGTGTAGAGAGTACACGCGTAGAAGCAAAATGAAAAGAAGAGTGTACTCACAAAAGAAAGAGTGTGTGAGACTCAAAATGAGTAGACCATGAAATGGGTAAACTCATGTGGATTAGAAATGAGCTTGCCAAGAGCATGGTGTTAGTCATTAAACTTCCAACTTCAGACTCAAAACACTTTCAAAAGTCGGACGTTCCCGAACCCTTCAATCTTTACTCTTCCATGTTCAGGTAAATCAATTGGCAATACCGAGATAACTAATATTAAGCTACCTCTTAGCCACGTGGGTTCTTGGGAGTGGTAGGGGTCTGTTAGACAGAGGCCCTGTACTATTTTCCCAACTTCTTACACAATCATAAATGCTCTATCACGTCTTAGCTCAATACTTGACTCTGAATACTGATAACTGCTCGGCGTACTGGGACTTAGAACTTCCGGACTAGACCTGCTATAGCAACAGAGCAGTAGTCCGGTTCTGACTTATAACTAATAGAATACTCAGCTTCATTAACCGAATGCCACTCAATATGCACTTCTTCGTGACAGATAGGTATACCGAAAAATAACACAACAGACAGCTATACTCGAAGGTATGCAAACTTACCGTATGCCAAACTCAAGCAACAAGTTCCTACCAACAGTCGACTCGTCACAAACTTATCATTGTTTCCACTCACGTTCAGACCATTACCGATACGAGTCCTTCCTGGGATCGGAATCAACAGTGAACGCAGAGACTATTGTATCGAACCTGGTTACTTAACAAAAAATGCTAACACGCAAATAGTTCGCTTCGGCCTTACACAGTCCCTTGTTCAATAGAAGACTGATAAACAACACTTATTCCGTGATAAAATCCAGAACCGCATATAACTATCACCAAACAGATTCACAACACAATACTACCGAGTCGTAACTCTGCACTACAGGGAGAATAGTCGAATAGACAGATCCGAACAAAACAGAACAGAGCTCAATCTTCTCATCGACACATCATACTCAGATTCAAACAGTACGCTCACAATTCCCCAAAACGGGCTCTCTACCACTCTTTTCTCATTGCCTTATATAGAAGATTTGTTACAAGAGTGCGTGAATCTTTAGTTTCACGCGCATTTCAAAAAGGTTCTTTTACATTTAAGACATCTGTCATAGTATATTTGTCCTTTTTTGGCGGCCGTCTAACACTGGCACGCACGGTGGACTCGAACCCGCAGGTTCCTATGGTTCTGCTACGAGACCTTCTAAATACATGCTTCGGGTGAGCCTAAACGTTCGGGTAATTTTCTTTTTAATGGTTTCTATCATCTGAACTAGAGTAGTCGGTTCTAATAACTGAGCGTCCGTTCTAACGGAGCTAAGAGCTATGGCTTGGGTTAACAGAATTTCGGCTTGGGTCTGTAAGAAGGCCTCTTGTAAATAAAACTCATTGGATAATGCAGCGTCCCTGGATGTCTTTATTGTGGTGACTTTCTTCTGCATATCAGTGACTCGATCCTTCTGATTTCGCAACTGGTTATCTAGTCGCTCGAGTTGTTGGTTCTGAAATTCGATAGTTTTGTAGTATGCATCTCGTTCTCTGCGAGCATTTGCTAGATCCTTTTGGTATTTGGCTTCCCTGGTTAATTGGTGTCTCAGCATATTGTTCGCCTCGTCCAAGCATTTCTGGGCTCTTCGTAGCTCGTCTTCAACTTGTTTTGCTTCTCGCTGTTGTTCTTGATTCTTCTGGATTATCTCCTACAATTGTGCTTTCGTTTCTTCTACCAATTCTTCGAGTGATGTGCTGATATCTTCCTTTTCCTGTAGTGCGATCTTCAGTTCCCTGATTTCTTCTTGGGCTGCGTTCAATAGTTGGTCTTTGGCGGCAAGTTGCTCCAATGCGTCATTCCGTTGCTGTATCAGTGCCTGTTGTGCCGAAACTTGGCCTTGGAGATCTGCTAATTGTGTCTGTAATTGATGATTCTCTGCTTTTACGGCATCGATTTCTTCTTGGAGAGGGATGATGTCGGCTTCCAGTAGGTCGACCTTGTGCTGCAGGTCTTGACGAATCGTATTTGTGACATCGCTAAGCTGCACTGGAAGTTGCTGAGAAAGGGAAATAAGCATTTGTCCCATGGAAGCAAGCTCGAAGAAGACCGGAACGGAGGGAAGGAGAAGTGGGTGTTGTGGTTGCGCAGAGGTTTGGGTGTGGATTTGGGGGGATGTCGGGGGTGAATAATTGAGGGAGGATGAAGAGGATTCCAAATCCGGTGTGGGAATGGGGGTTGACTGGTGGAGGTCTGGGAATGGCAGAGTCAGTGTTTGTTACCTGATTGCTTGGTTGTTGTTCATCTGCATTGTTGTCGGTTGTGGATTCGACGGCCTTCAGAAGTGTGTTTAGTGCATCCCTAGCGGATTGCTGCTCGTCTTTCTGTTGCTCTGAGTCTTCTTCGGTTGAAACCGTTTCTGTTTCAGTTTGATTCTGTTGGTCTTGTTGGTCTGCCAATGATTCATTGTGCATTGAGGTGGCTGTATCATGGAAGGTCTCTTGCTCCGCGTCTTCAACATCTTTTTCTTTTCCGGCAGAACCTTGTGCCTCACTTTCTGATGAGCTGATTCTGATTCTTTTGCGGCGGAATAACTGGTTTATTTCTTCGTCTTCTTCTTCATCGTCTTCGAGTGGTTGTTCTGATTCTTCATGCCTTAGAACCGGTCCTTGTGGTGGTGGTTGTGCGGCAAGGATGGCTGGGAAGAGGAATGATATGATATGGGGAAGGCGAGAGCGCGGGGTGGTTCCCTTTTTGACTTGCTTCACTATAGCTACACACTCTTTATGAATTCTATGGAAAAGTACGAGGCGAAGTTCACGGGTTCTCGGGTAGCTAAATATAAGGCGGAATAGAAGGGGCGGTAGATACCGTAGGTTCGTTTCTGAAGGTTGAGGATGGCGACTAGAAATTGCAGAGCAGATCTTTCGGGTTCGGGGCGGCAGAGAATGGCGTATTCGTTGGACGAAGATCGGGGGAACAGTTCGGTCATGCGGGCGAGGGGGATACTAGGGCCATTTTCTCGGCCTTGCGGGGAGAGGCGGAAGGCTTCAGAGAATGCTTGGAAGGTGATGACGGTTCGCATAGGTAGCGAGGGGAAGACCCATTGGCGTTTGGTGGCGGGGGACTGGGCAATGGCAGGGATGATTTGCGCGAAGAAGGGATGGGCTTCCACTGAGTGCCAAGGCAACTCAGCGAAGTTGGCCAACCCTCTGCAACACAGGTATTCACCTACCTCGGTAGGGATACCATCGCGGAAGGCAGCATAATTGGCTATCGCTTTCATGGCGTTTGCTGATACAGATGATGAACACGAATACAGAACGCAAGAGGTCGCACAGAACACTAACACACAACACAGTAGCGATTTTTGGCGTTGCCGAAAGGGTTAAGTAGGAACAACATGGTGGGGAGGGAAAGGGGGTGGGTATCATTGTGTGGTGCGGGAATGATATGGTTTGCATGCTGGCATGCGTGCTTGAGTGACTGGTAAGGGGGCGGCTGGTAACATAAAGATTTTACAAAACACGGCTATTTATAAAAAGGGAGAAAGAAAAAAGAAAAAGATTACACAAAACGCGGCCCACCGCCGAATAATTTAATGCGGACTAGTAGCGTGATGATACGGCCGCAACTTCGACCCATTGATTACTTTTGGAAGTGGATTTCCTGTCAATGTAATCAACCGAAAAGTTGTCGGACCGATTTGTTCTGAGATCTTGAAAGGGCCGAACCATCGTAGTTTGAACTTTCCTGCTGCTCTATCCGACTTTGCGTTATAGAAGAGTACAAGCTGACCTACCGAAAAGATTGGAGTCTTCAAATATCGATCGTGTGTCTTGGATTGCCTTAGTTGTACTTCGTGCATGGTTAAAAAGCTGAGCCATCGGTGCTCATCAAGTTCTCTGAGTGCGTCCATTCATGCTGTCAGCGAATCTTCCGGTAGCATCTTCTGAGTGATTGCTACACGCAGACTTGGGATGACTACTTCCATGGGTGCTATTGCTTCTAAGCCATAAGCTAGTTTGAAAGGTGTCAATCCTGTTGTTACCTTATAGGTAGTTCGGTATGCCCATAATACTGCAGGTAGTAGTTGATCCCATCTTTCCGGTGCTTCCATGATCAGTTTCCAGAGGATATTCAACAGAGATTTGTTTGTACTTTCGGCCAAACCATTGGCATGAGGATAATAAGGAGAACTAAATTTATGTGTGACCTGGAACGAATGTGTAAGTGCCTTCATTAAATTGTTTACAAAATGAGTGCCTTGATCTGAGACAATTTCCAGTGGTAAGCCAAAACGTGGAAAGACATCATTCAGCAGACATTTTGCTACTGCAACCGTTGTAGCAGACCGTAAAGACCAAGCTTCTACCCATCTCGTTGCGTAGTCTGTACAAGTTAGTATGTATCTGTTGTTACTGAAGACTGCTGGAGGTGTGATCGGACCGATAAAATCTAATCCCCATTTCTGAAATGGTTCTAATGGCATGACTGGCTGCAAGGGAAAGAAGTGTCGTTGCAGCGGTTGTCCAGACCTTTGACATTTATCGCAGTGTTTGACAAATTGGGCCACATCTCTGTATATCGTTGGCCACTAGAGACCTCCTTGCAGAATTTTTCGGTGAGTCAAATCTGTGGCAAAGTGACCACCAGTAGGGGTCGAGTGAGCCATCGTGATGACTGAGTTAATTTCATGCGGAGGAACACAGCGAAGTAGGATTCCGGTGTGATCTACATAATATAGTTCTCCAGCAACTAACCGGAATCGGCGGCTAAAGACTGCAATTTTCCTTCGGACTGCCTTGGCTGTCTGGGATGGAAAGCATCCTTCGGTGAGAAAAGTTAGAATCTGATCATAATATGTAGGTGGTGCTTGTGATTCGGCAGTCTCATCGGGCAGTGGTTCAGAACTATAGATCACTGGAGTCATGTCATCTATGCCTATCGGAGCTTCACCGGAATCTAGGCGAGATAAGAAATCTGCTAAGGCATGTGCATTTCCGGGTCGGTGGATGACTTTATAGTCGAATTCCTGCAAGAGTAGCACCCATCGTGCTAATCGTCCACCCAAATGCTGATGTCTTACTAGATAGACGAGGGCAGCATGATCCACATGGAAGGTGAATTTCCGGCCTAGTAGATAATGTCTGAAATTTTTGATGGAGTAAATTAATCCTAGACATTCTCTTTCGGTGGTAGAATAGTTCTTCTCTGCAGGTGCAAGCCTTCTGCTGGCATAATAAACGGGGCGAAACCACTTATGTGTTTGCTGCATCAAAATACTATCAATCGCAATATCTGAAGCGTCCACAAAAACATGGAACGGATTGTCCCAGTCCGGTGGTTGTAAGATTGGGGCTTGCGTCAATAAATACTTGAGTCGATCAAATGTAGTTTGGCATTCTTGAGTCCATTCGAACTGTCGGGGAGTTTTTGTGATTAGCCTGTTCAGTGGTACAGCCAGATGAGCAAGCCACCGTAAGTGTCTCCCGTGCCACCGTACTTGACCCATAAAACGCATTACTTTCTTTTGGAGTGGCGGGTACCGAGGCTTCTAAAATTGCCGAAATCTTATCTGGATCTACTCGGATACCTTGTGCAGATACAATATGACCAAGTAGTTTGCCACACGAAACCGCAAACACAGATTTGTTTGGGTTAAGACAGAGTATGTACTCTCAGCACTTTTGAAAACAGCATCGTAGATGAAGCAAATCTGCCATCATCTTACCAAAAATCAAGAAGTCATCGAGATATACTTGCATAAATGAAGTGAGATAAGGAGAGAAAATCTCCTGCATACATCGCTGAAATGTGCTTGGTACATTTCTCAATCCGAACCACATTACGGTGCAAGCAAAGACACCCCAGTTGGTAATGAATGCAGTTTTTGGTATATCCTCTTCGGCCATTCTAACCTGATTGTAACCGTTGTATCCGTCTAAGAATGAATACATTTCGTGACCTGCTACCCTATCAAGCATGGTATCCAGAAAGGGGATCGGGAAAGGATCCGGTACTGTTGCTTCGTTTAATTTCCGATAGTCTACACAGATTCGCAGTTGCTTATTTTTCTTTGGCACGATCACAATTGGTGAAATCCATTCAGCATGTTCTACTGGTACGATGAATCCGACTTTTAATAATCTATCAAGTTCGGCTTTTACCTGTGATGCATAATTGGGATTCATCTGGTAGCTGGGCTGTTTGTTCGGTTTAGCTTCAGGCTTCAACATGACTCTATGCTGATAGATGGCGGATCCAATCCTTCATATCTTTGTAATCCTGCAAAGACGTCTGAGAATTCGCGAAGTAGTCGAATCAAATCAGCTTTAAATGTTTCCGGTAAGTTTTGCCTTATCTTTACAGGTTGCGGATGCTCTTCGTCTCCTAGATTGTACGTGGTCAATTGGTCTTCGGGGACATAAAACTGTTGAGGTTTCTCTGTATCGTCTGTTGACTTGAACAGTGGTTGTAATTCATCGTCATGTGTTGAGACAGTATCTTCCTGCTTAGCTTTTTCGGTGATAGGTACAATTGTACAAACTGAATTGTTCCAGTTATCTATAATGGACTGTAGATCAACAGTCCCTAAGGACATTAAATCAGCGTTATTCTTCAGAAATTCCTCTTCTTCATCATCTGATAGTCCATCTAACATGTGGACTGGTTCAGCAAAATATGGTCTGGCGTGAAGTTCACAAGGTTGTATAGCATCTAATTTTACCACATATCTACGATTGGCATCTTTGAACGTAAGCTCTTGTGCAGACCAGTCCTGTATTACCTTCGCATGCTTCAGCCAAGGTCGGCCGAAAAGAAGGTTGTAATCCAAAGTGGATTCTGGCAGATCTAGTATAACAAAGGTCATTTTGAAGGTCGTACCTTGTAAAGTAATGGGTACATTCTGCACAAGTCCTACGGGATGGACTCTAGATTGATCTGCCATTCTGACAAAAAATTGAACTGGTTCGATTTCGGTCCATCCTAACCTTTTGCATAATGCCGCAGTCGCAATGTTTACACCAGAGCCTCCATCAATTAATACCTGCGTAATCTTATGATTCTTATACCATACTGTAATCAAGGGAACTGAATGATCAACCGTAGAGTCAGGTTCCGGTTGAACTGCTGCTGTCGCCGGAATACAAGAAGGCACCGGACTGAACTGTTGCTGGAACTATTGTCGAATCCCAGGTACTAGTGCCAGAAGTTGGCCTAGAGGCAGGGTGATAGATGCCTTGGCTAAAATTTCCCAGGCCTGTTGAGATTGGTTGTCTTGCTCCTTTGAACTTGAGGTCTCTGCCGATGCAGAAGTATCTGCTGGCATGTCTACTGCTGATGATAGCTCCGCTGCTGCTTCCTTTTGTTGTGTTCCTTCCTTTGTCGACGAAGCCTGGGTCACCGGAATAGGTTCTGGGAACACTGGTGGTTCTGTTGCAGTCTAGTGACTAGCCTTGTTATACATCCTATATTGTTCTCGTATCCCTGGTTCGAATATTTTTGCTGTCGACTGCAGTTGTTTACCGGATCAGGTCTAGACTGTAGCAGTCTGTGTTTCTACTGGTGTGATTTGTACCATGTTGGCCATTGGGTTTTGTCGTTCCTTCTTCCTTTGATCATACTCAGCTGCATCTTTGCAAAATCTTCTAATGTGTCCAAATTCACCACAAAAATGACAGCGTGGTGGTGGTAAATTGGGATTTTCCGATGGTGGTCCGTTCTGCCAGCGGTTTGCATTATAATTGTTGTTCCTCTGTCCTCGATAGTTCCGATATCCTTGCGGTTGATTGTTTCTCAGTTGCGGAGGTACATAGTGATTCGCTGGCTGTCCACGTTCTTGAATAACTGCATTGACCGTTGCTGTTCCCTATACTCTGGCGTTGTAGACACAGTTTCCGGTGGTGTGTCCGGCAGTGTTGCAGATAGCGTAGAACGTTTGATTTAGTGCACAATTGGCACTAGTATGACCTGAATTTTTGCATGTGATGCAGTATACTTGTCTGGTTATATCTTCAGCCATATTTTTGTTTGTTTTTAACCACTCCAGGTCTTCTGTAAATCCACCGACTTTGGATTCCAGTTGCAGAGCCATTGCAATGACTGCATCCAGCGTCATCGCTCTGACATATCTTATGATCATGATCTGCTTCAGTTGTGGGGTTAAGCCATTGATGAACCACTGAGTGATGACATCATCAGGTAAGTTAGCGTGGGCCTGTGGTATCTGCCGCAAGTGTGTTCTAAAAAGTGTAGCATACTCCTGGACAGTCTGATTTGCCTTCTGACGGTTGTTTTGTAAATAATCAAAGATTTCGGCGGGATTCTTCTTTAGCTTGAATCGTTGTAGAAAAGCATCTTGTACTGCGTCATAGGTACCAAAATGATTAATATCGTATTCCGTAAGCCATCTGGCTGCTTCATTGACCACTGTAGATTGAAAAACAATGGCCTTATACTCCTGATCCGGTGGATGGTTAAGAACTGCATAACTTATCTCGAAAGTGCATACGTGAGCATCCGGATCATCTCCTGGGAATCCACCGAATTTCATGTATGTTACTCCTGTTGGAGGCGGCCTTGGTTGACATAACTGTTGTTGTTGTTGTTGTCCGTTCATTGTGAGTGTATTAGGCCTTCCTTCTGTATCTCGAGGTTGATTGGTTGAACTATCAAAACTTGTATCGCCGGATGGTGTGCCTTCCGGTGTGCTGTTTTTACTTAGGATGCTTCGGATCTCTGCTTCGAACAGCTTTCCTTCCTTCTAGATGTCCAATATCCGAAATCTTTCTTCCAAGCACGATGGTTGGGTTGAGGATTCCGCAAAAAATGCTAAGCCTTCGCCGGCAGTTGGTGATTCTATCACCGGAATATCACCGGAATGAACCGAAATTGTGCCAGAATGCAGTGTTTTTCCGCTTTTACCGATTTCTTTTCCTAGAGTGTTTCTGATCGTAGATAACTCTGAATCTTTATCCAAGATTGTTAAACTGGTTTCCAACGGCGTCTTGGTAGATTCTGGAATTACTATATCTTTGATAGGCTGGGTAGACGTAGCACCAGAATGTACCAAAGGCGTTGATCGTTCCACCGGAATATGACCGGAATTAATTCTAACGTCCTTAACTTGCTTGACCACTGGGTCAGACCGCGTTATACCTTCTTCTCCTAGGGTTGTCTTTAGCACTTTACGTGCTCAAGCCTTATGGTTCTTAGGATACGTTTCGCCAGACCGAGTAACCAGCATGTATCATTGCGCAGTAACACTATCTGAGTAGTTTGCAACAATCTGGCTCTGTTGCTACTATCAGTCAATCGAACGATAAACGGGATGTTTGATTCTGACAAACAGCTGGCACTCTAATGCCACCTTCCCACAAATAACTGGCAATCTGATGCCACTTTCCCACAAATAACTGGCAATCTGATGCCACTTTCCCACAAATAACTGGCAATTTGATGCCACTTTCCCACAAATAACTGGCAATCTGATGCCACTTTCCCACAAATAACTGGCAATCTGATGCCACTTTCCCATAGAGGGCACCAAATGTTAGTCGTTAAACTTCCGACTTCAGACTCAAAACACTTTCAAAAGTCGGACGTTCCCGAACCCTTCAATCTTTACTCTTCCATGTTCAGGTAAATCAATTGACAATACCGAGATAACTAATATTAAGCTACCTCTTAGCCACGTGGGTTCTTGGGAGTGGTAGGGGTCTGTTAGACAGAGGCCCTGTACTATTTTCCCAACTTCTTACACAATCATAAATGCTCTATCACGTCTTAGCTCAGTACTTGACTCTGAATACTGATAACTGTTCGGCGTACTAGGACTTAGAACTTCCGGACTGGACCTGCTATAGCAACAGAGCAGTAGTCCGGTTCTGACTTATAACTAATAGAATACTCAACTTCATTAATCGAATGCCACTCAATATGCACTTCTTCGTGACAGATAGGTATACCGAACAATAACACAACAGACAGCTATACTCGAAGGTATGCAAACTTACCGTATGCCAAACTCAAGCAACAAGTTCCTACCAACAGTCAACTCGTCACAAACTTATCATTGTTTCCACTCACGTTTAGACCATTACCGATACGAGTCCTTCCTGGGATCGGAATCAACAGTGAACGCAGACTATTGTATCGAACCTGGTTACTTAACAAAAAATGCTAACACGCAAATAGTTCGCTTCGGCCTTACACAGTCCCTTGTTCAATAGAAGACTGATAAACAACACTTATTCCGTGATAAAATCCAGAACCGCATATAACTATCACCAAACAGATTCACAAGACAATACTACCGAGTCGTAACTCTGCACTACAGGGAGAATAGTCGAATAGACAGATCCGAACAGAACAGAACAGAGCTCAATCTTCTCATCGACACATCACACACAGATTCAAACAGTACGCTCACAATTCCCCAAAACGGGCTCTCTACCACTCTTTTCTCATTGCCTTATATAGAAGATTTGTTACAAGGGTGCGCGAATCTTTAGTTTCACGCGCATTTCAAAAAGGTTCTTTTACATTTAAGACGTTTATCATAGTACATTTGTCCTTTTTCGGCGGCCGTCTAACAATGGAGTAGGTTACTCAAGCTTCTAACCAAGTACAAATGGAGGGAGAGGCCCTCCTTATATAGATTTTGGAGGGGCTCTCCAAAGTAAATCTCATGTGGGATAATTCCCCTGAAAGGAGAATGAATACAATGGTAGAAGCAAATGGAAAGGTACCCAAATACAAAGAAAATACAATATAAAATGGAAATAAACTAGAAATGGAGTGCATCCTAGATACAAAATGGAGATGCACTCACGCAGATACAAAATGTAGATGATGTAGGAGCAATCATGTTGTCAACACCCCCTCTGCTTCTCCATTTTGGAGCGGCTCAATGCTGCAGAGGTCCACCAAGCACTGGAGCGGAACTGGAGGTAGAGCCTTCGTGAACATGTTTGCCAAGTTTTCCTGAGAGGTACACTGCTCTAGAACAATCTCCTAAGACACAAACTTCTCGCGGATGAATTGTTACTAGATCTCGATGTGCTTTGTCCAAGCATGGAATGCTAGATTCTTGGCGATGGCCAAGGCTGACTGGTTGTTCATGCAGATGCGTGCTGCAAAACACCAATGTAAGATAATAAATATCAAAGCCAAATGGCCTCACATGCTGCAAAGCTAGATGCTCGGTACTTGGCTTCGGTGGATGATAGAGCAATTGTAGGCTGCTTCTTACTTGCCCAAGAGATAGGTCATGAGCCAAATAAAAATATATACCCAGAAGTAGATCGTCGAGAATCAGGATCACTAGCCCAATCTAAATCTGAATATCCAACGAGTTCGATGCCCCCTCTATACCAAAGCCCATGATGTCCGGTGAGGGTAAGGTATAGAAGTAGTCTCTGAGTAACAACCCAATATGTCTAACAAGGCTGATGTGCAAACTAATTGAGTATACCAATTGCATAGGCAATATTTGGTCTAGTGTTGGCAAGATAGAGTAATGACCCAACAAGCTATCAATAAATATGCACATCCAAAAGTGATGATGAATCCTCCAGGATGAGCTTGATGTTTGGATCAAGTGGTGTAGATACTAAGCGATACTGGTCAATGTTATATCTGGAAAGAAGATCAGATTAGTACTTCTTCTTTGATAGGAATATGCCTTCTTTTGTTTTCCAAACTTCCATACCTAAAAAGTAGTGAAGTAAGCCGAGATCTATCATAGAATACTCAAGGTGAAGCTGTGTGATGATGAATTGGATGTGTTCATCATCTGAACCTGTCAATATCAAGTCATCTACATAGAGGATGATGATGGCAACTAAGGATTCCTTTTGATAGATGTAGAGGTTAGCATCAGCATTGCTTTTGTGAAATCCTTTAGCTTCAAAGAACTTGTGAATCTTTTCATACTAGGTCCTAGGAGCTTGGTTGAGTCCATAAAGTGCTTTGTGAAGTTTGTATACTTGGTCTTCCTTTCCTTGGATCTTGAATCCTTCAAGTTGTTCAACATATACTTCTTCTTGAATATCTCCATTGAGGAAAGCACTTTTGACATCGAATTGGTAGATGGGCCACTTAAAGTGAGCACTTAGTGCTAAGATGATTTTTATGGTTGTGAATCTTGCATTAGGAGCAAAGGTTTCTTCATAGTCAATGCCATGTTGTTGCTTGTATCCCTTAACTACCACCTTTGTACTTATCTAATGTTCCATCTGATTTGGATTTTTGAGCCTGTTCCATTTGAACTTGTTCTTCTCGATTGAAATTGATGGCACAAACTTTGCTCTATGGAAGAATCAGATTAAAGATGTGCTGATTCAAAGGAGGCAATGGAAGCCAGTAAATGGGATTTCAAAGAAGCCTGCTGACATGGATGAAGATGATTGGGATGAGTTAGATGAAATGGCCAGGTCTACCATTTTCTTGCACTTGGCAGATAATGTTTACTTTACAATATTAGACTGTGAAAGTGAAGAGGAGCTTTGGAAGAAGTTATGAAATACATATGAAAAAGAGACATCATCAAATAAAGTGTATCTGATGAGAAAATTATATGACCTTTGCATGAAGGATACAGATAGTGTTGTTGCTCATCTAAATGAGTTTGATGCTATATTCTCCCAGTTACAGACTCAAAAATGGATATGGATAATGAAATGAAAGTAATATTGTTGTTATGCACCTTGCCATCATCATGGTATACATTTTGCATAGCTATTAGCAATAGTGCACCTGGTGGTAAACTCGTCTATGATGACATATATGGAATACTTTTGAGTGAGGAGATTCGTAGAAAATCTATGGTTGGCACTCGGAGTGGACATGCATATAATGTTCGTGATTCTTACCAAGGAAAGAATCAACAACATGGTAGGAGCAAGAACAAGGAAAAGAATGGTCAACATAATAAGAGTAGAAGTAAATCAAGGAAGAGGGATATCAAATGCCATTATTGTCATAAGAAAGGACACATGAAGAAAGATTTTTATGCATTAAAGTAAATGATAGAATGTGGATGGGCATGTTAAACAGTTACCTACACCATCTACTTTGATTGTGAAGATTGAAGAAATTAATGTTATTTCTGATGATGTTGATGTGTTGACACTTGATAGTACTATGCCAAGTGAGGCTCTTATGGCTGATTCTCTTTCCCATACGTGGCTGCTAGATTCTGGTGCTTCTTTCCATGTGACACCACAAAGAGAATGGTTCTCTAATTATGCAACAAAGTCTCTTGGTACCGTGAGACTTGGTGACTCTTACTAGTGTGACATTGTGGGGACTAGAGATGTGGTTGTGTAGTTCATTGATGGTTCAAAATTTACTATGCATAATGTATGCCATGTACCTCAGTTATCACACACTTTGATGTTAATTGGTCAAATGATGACCTTGGTTACAAGGTGGTCTTCTATGGTCAGTCCTTTCGTATATCAAAGGGCAATATGGTTATTGCAAAAGGAAGCAAAGTTGGCTCACTTTATCCTTTACTTGTATCACAGAAAGAACACTTGTTAGCTGTTACTCAACAACCTATGGCTTGTATTTGGCATGGTCGTTTGGGCCATATATATTGTAGTGGAATGGAAAATCTTTCTCGTTTGGCTACGTACTTGTGTTCTCTTTCTTTGATTTCTCGTTCTGTGACCATTGTCAATATGGAAAGCAAACCAGAAATGAGCATAGAATGCACATTGACTGTTCAATTCAACCTTTAGATCTTGTTCATATAGAAGTGTGGGATCCTATGCCCACTAGGTCCTTAGGTGGTTCTCTTTACTTTGTCACTTCCATAAATGATGCTACTAGAAAAGTTTGGGTATATCTTGTCAAATCGAAGGATGAGGTATTCCCTACTTTCAGAAAATGGCTTGCTTCAGTTGAGACTGAAAAAGGAACTAAGCTTAAGGCTTTATGTTCAAATAATGGGGGTGAGTATACCTCACATGAATTTAGCCTTTTTTGCCAATATAGAGGGATTCGTAGAGATTTTACAGCTCCTTATACCCCAATATAGAATGGTGTAGCTTAGAGGATGAATAGAACTATTCAAGATAGAGTAGTTTCTATGTTGCATTATGCAAACCTCTCACAAGGCTTTTGGGCAGAATTAGTATTGACTGCAATTCATGTGATTAACCTTTCACTAGTACTGCCAAAGGTCTGAAAGTGGTACAAGAGTTATGGACAGGGAAGCCACCATATTATGATCATCTTCGAGTTTTTGGATGTGAGCATATGTTCATATACCCAAGAATCTTAGACAAAAGTTGGATCATAAGTCAAAGAAATGAATTTTTCTCGGATATGGTTGAGAATGATAATTTGGATATCGCTTATGGGATCCTGAAACACGATCAGTGATCAGAAGTAGTTATGTCATTTTCAATGAGTCTAATATGCATAAACAACCCATTAAGGAGGTTGGAGTGAGAAGAGTGGTGTCTGAGGATACTAGTCCTCTAGTAATCATTCATAAAAATGCTGCACATAGGGACGCTCAAGAGAATGTCTGATCCGATTAGTCTGTAGATGTTCCTGTTCAGCAACCATTTAGATGCTCTACACGTGTCTCACATCCACCTGATAGATATGTTCCCAGTTTAGATTTTGTTATGCTAACAGATGTCAGTGAGCCTTCTTGCTACAAAGAGGCTATGCACACAGAGGATCATGTCAAGTGGGAGCATGCCATGAAGAGTGAGTTGGATTCTATTCATAAGAATGGTACTTGGGATTTCATACCTTTGCCAAAGGGCAGGAAAGCTTTACCATGTAAATGGGTATATAAGCTGAAATTCACATCAGATAGTGCTTCTCCAAAGTATAAGCACACTTGTTGTAAAGGGTTTTAAGCAACAACATGGTGTTGATTTCAAGGAAATCTTCTCTCCAATGGTCAAGATGACTACCTTGCGCATGTTGCTTGGATTCGTTGCAATGGAGGACTTAGAGCTACTCCAAATGGATGTGAAAACTGCTTTCTTGCATGGAGATCTTACAGATGAGATCGATATGGAACAACTAGAGGGTTATGTAGTTTGTGGCAAGGAAAGTCTAGTCTGTAAGCTCAAGAAGAGCTTGTATGGACTTAAACAATCCCCTAGAAAATGGTACCAAAATTTTGATGCTTTTATGAAGTCTCAAGGCTATTCTCGAAGCAATGAGGATCATTGTTCCTACACAAAGAGATGCTCAGATGGCAGTTTGATATGCTTGATACTTTATGTCGATGATATGTTGATTGCTGGACATCCTCTTATGACTTGTGAATTCTCAAAAAGAAGTTGAGTCAGACATTTGATATGAAGCATTTGGGGGATGCCGAACATATTCTTGGCATGCACATTAATCGTGATAGGAGTAAAAGATGCATATACTTGTCTCAAAGTGAGTACATATCCAAAGTACTTCACAGGTTCAATATGCAGGGTGGAAAGGCATTGAGTACACCTTTACCCACATATGTGAAATTGAGCAAGGATGATTGCCCCAAATCAAATGAGGAAAAGGAATTCATGACCAAAATTTCCTATTAGTCTACTGTTGGTAGTCTCATGTATGCTATGGTAGCTACGAGACCAGACATTGCATTTGTAGTGGGAATTGTGAAAAGATATATGTCTAATCTTGGCAAAAAACATTGGGAAGTGGTCAAGATGATTTTGAGATATCTGAGTGGCATTAAGGACAAGTGGCTATGCTTAGGTAGAGGGAAAGCATTCATTATTGGTTACATAGATTCTGACTGTGCTAGTTGTGTAGACAATTGTAAGTCTATATCAAGATACAGTTTTCATTTTGCTAGAGGTGCTATCTCTTGGAGATCTCGTCTTCAAGAATGTACAACTGTTTCCACCACAGAAGCAGAGTATGTTGTAGCAAGTGAGCCATGTAAGGAAGCATTGTGGCTTTCTCGTCTTGCTTGTGATATGGATTTACCTCAGCATGTACCTCATTTGCTCAGTGACAGTCAGAGTGCCATTGCTTTGGATAAGAATCCGGCCTATCATTGAGGTGAGGTATCATTTCATTAGAGATTGCTTAGCCACTGAGTGCATTATTCTTGAGAAGGTTCACACTCGAGATAATGCTGCAGATGCTTTGACTAAAGCTCTACCACAGGATAACTTTTGACATTGTTGTCACTTGATGGGAGTTACTTGATTCATATCTTACATAGTCACTTGTATACTATGTAACATGCCCATCAGGTGGGAGGTATAGTTTGTATACTTACACTAAGGTATTCTTTATCATTCTTTATTTTTATCCCATAGTTACTTTGGCCATATTGGCCTTTAGTGGGGGATTGCTATCGTTAGTGTCCATGTGAAAGGCCAAATGGCCACCAGACACTTCTTTGTATATGTTCTTTAATAAAACATATAGCGGTTTGGTCAGTCACAGATTGTAAGTTCGACTGCATTTTGTAACACCTAAGAAGTTTGTGTTCGTGCTCCCTGTGTACTGTGTTTTTTTTGCGTATTCCACAGCCTCTATGCAGTGCGGCCCTAGGAGCTCAATTTTCTACTCCGAGGATATTGTCGTGGAGCTCTCAAGAAGGAGAGTGCACTGTGGTGCATTGCCATCGAAATACTTAAGTACTGGCTTCTGAGTTGGGTTTGGAAAAGACTGAGTCCCCCTCTGTAGTGTAGATGGGTGGACTAAGACTTTTTGTTGGATCCTTGCTAGAGTATGTGGAAGCTTCATTGAATATTGCATCCTTAGATATTGTGATGAAGTGGTTTTCAAGATCGTATAAGCGATACACTTTTGATTACTCACTATACCCCATGAAGATGTGCTTCTTAGACTTGGATTGCAACTTGTTGCGATCTTCTTTAGGCATGTGGACAAATGCTTCATTGCCAAATACTCAAAAGTAATGCACATTAGGCTTTCTTCCATAGTATGCTTCAAATGGTGTCTTGTTGTGCAATGCACTAGTGAAGCCTCGATTAAGTATGTGAACAGGAATATGCACTGCTTTTGCCCATAACTTGTAGGGCAAGTCTTTGTTATGAAGCATTGATCTCCCCATCTCCATCACACTTCATATCTTCCTCTCAGCTACTCCATTTTGGGATGGAGTGTGCAGTTGAGTAACTTGTCGTTTGATCCCCTTTTGTTTTAAGAATGTGTCAAAATCGTGATTAATAGATTTAGCTCCTCCATCTGATCGGATGGTCTTAATGGACTTGGAAGCTTAATTCTCCACTAGGGTGATCCATTCACAAAACTTAGTAAAAGTGTCTTCCTTTGATTTCAAGAAATACACCCAAATGTAGCAGGAGTGGCCATCTACTAAAAGAAAGAAGTAGAGTGATCCGTTGAGAGACAGGGTGTTCATGGGTCCACAAAGGTCCATGTGGATAAGGGCTAAAGGGTTCGTAGCTCTTGTTGAAGCTTCCTTTGGAACGAGAGCCCTATGTTGCTTGCCTTGAGTGCAAGCCTCACAGACATCATTGAGCTCCCCAAGCTTGGGCGATCCCTTCACTATCTGTGATGAAGAAATTCTTGGTAAATAGGAGGTGTGGCCATATCTTTGGTGCCACAAACTAGATAGTGATTCCTTGGATAGAAAACAAGATAATTTATATAAACCCTTCTCTTCAATGCCTTGGGTGATTATATCTTTTGTATGAGGATCAATGACTTTGACAAAGGTGTTATCAAACAATACCTGTTTGTTATGATCGGTAATTGCTTTTACTGACAACAATTTCATGCATAAATTGGGAACAAATAACACATTTGAAAGTGATTTCCATTCCCCTTGAGCATTGGTGATTTGTACTTTGCCCTTCCCTTCAATAGGTAGACTTTTGTTATTTCCAAGGTACACTTCACCTGTGTGCTCTTCAAGTTCTTGAAAAGAATCGAGGAAAATATTTCTCAATTATGAGAAGTGCGTAATAGAACTTCCAAAGTTGACCAGGCATGCTCCTATCACACTGACAAGACATAAAAGAAGGGGGATTACTTGCGCTGTAGTATGAATAGGCATTAGTCTACGACATCATCGATCATAGCGTCAGTATAGCCTATTTTTCTGCTTCTCATCGCCCGTTCGCTCGCACACAGACGATATCAATGGATTATGGCGTGCCCGCGACGCATCCATATGTTGCGCTAGGTCCAAGTGCTCCTCCTCCACCAATGTCTCCGCCTCCCCCACCTGCTGCGGATTTTTCTGCAAATGGATACCCGCCTCAGGATCCTTACAGTGCTCGTCCTATAACCTCGGCTTATGATTTCCATCTCAACAGTTCAACAAATTCTGTAGATAACACTGTGAGGCGGGAGGACGCACCTTCGGCATATCAACATCCTGTCACGCCGTCTATTCCAGAACAACACCAGGTCCGTGATTTTATCACGATATGTTCGTAATATCAAATAATAATTTATGTCGTGTACTTTTTTGTTGTTTCCGTTCTCCGAAACGAGGAAAATCTGACCTTGAGCACTGGAAACTTTGGAACATCTTGTTATAAAAGAGAGGATTTCCTTTCCATTTCATCTTTCTGTCATATAAAAAAAATCACAGGAACTTCCAATTGACAGCAAATCGCTTGTTTGTTCTTGCTTATAACGGGGATCATTTTGAATTCTTTTTTTTGGGGTTAAGGATCAGGATTTTCCGCACAAATCGTTGTTTTTTTCAGGAACACCATAACTTAAGAATTATGTCTCCAGAAATTTGAGATACTGTGTGACTTCTTGGAAATAAGGAAATATATTATATGCCATGTTTGTATGTAAACTTTATATAATCAGAATTTTCAAGAATTGCGAAGGCATACAGAACACAGAAATCAATTATTACTACCTATTGTATTTGGGCTTTTCGATTTAAAAAATTGGAAGGTAAGGTATAGAAGAAGTATTATACTTCTTTCCTAGATGTTAGTAAGGAGAGAAACGTCATGGGCATCTGAAAAACTAAATATATGAGTTTGGCTTGCATTGTTAGGAGCATGTCATGATTAATTTTATTTTATTTTATTTCACTTTATGGAGTCTGGACTGCTTGATGTTATGGACTACTTCATGTTATGTATGTTCTTCCTTGTAATAAACTTACCTCTTTCATATGGCTTGTACCATTGCTTGTACCATGACTTCATTATTGCACAATGCCGTTGCTATGCATTGGGTGTAGAAAGTGTACAACCAGATAATATATGTCGAATTGGACACACAAAGAGAACCGGTGGCAGTATACTTAGCAGATTGTTATGTTGAAGGATAGATTTCATCACCAAAAGGAAGCTGAATTGGGATAGAAAACTTAGGGATGTGTGGCCCAATGATCTAATGATCAAAGACTAACCAGGATTAGTGATGCGTCCTTTCGTGAACTAACAAAATTGCTCATGAATATATACAATGAATAATGTCAAATGTCCTAAAATATTACATTTAGAATTTGAATGAAGTGCCTCAAAAAACATTTCTCTATCATTGCTATACATGATGCACTCACTCATGTCAAATACAATATTCAAATGTTGTTTCCATAAAAGCAAATACATGCAATAAGTTATGGGAAACATCAAACACATACGAAACTTCAACAAGATGAATTGCCTGCCACTGTGATGCCTTTCACTAGAAGATTCTAGCTATTAGCACAAGAAACCAATAGATTGGCTTAAGAAATGAAATAGATTGGAACAAGCTAAAGTCAGGAGTCATGTGCTTTGATTCACCACCATCAAACAACTAATCAACATAATTTTCAGAGTTTTCAGAAATTGTGGAGAACACAAAATCTTCCTCAACACAGTCTATGGTGTTCAATGTCTCAACTTACTCATCAGATTTTATTATTATTATTATTATTTTATAATCATGCATTATCATAATCTCTTTTATGTTTCACTAGTCTAAGTCTGCACTCATTTATGTAATGAACATGTCTTTTACAAGAAACAATTCGCTTCCTTAAAGGTCGTTTTGTTCTTTTCAAAATCATCAAGATCTTCAGAGTCATCATCCTCATTCAGATACAAATTCTTCTTTGATTTAGAGCTAGTCTTATTATTCTTGCCTTGACCTTTACATTTGGCTCTCATAGCTAAGGCTAGGTCACTCGTGATCTCTTGCAATTCTAGAATATGTCTAGATTGTTCTTTATGAGGTAAAAGATTTTGCAGCTTTCTAAACATGAACATTGTATCAATGATAGAGAAAGTCGTAAAGAAAGACATATAAGATGGAGACAAAGAATTAGAGTGATGGTCGGAAGCTCATCATTCTCTATGAATACATCAATGCTAGCTAATGGATCAACTAGATCTTGAATCCTAGATAGATGTGCTTGAATACAATTTCCTCTTTCATTCTCAAGTTATGTACTGGACACTTCAAGTATTGCTTTCTTGTAATGTTTCGAGAATAAAACAAGTCTTTTAACCTATCCCAAGCTTTATTAAAATGTCTTACAAGGTCTAAGATGAGTTATGATTATCTCTTCAGAGAAAGAGATATGATGGCTAAAGCTTGCATATCTCTAGTATCCCATCTTTTTTGATCTTGAGAAGTTGGACTAGTGGCAAGAGCATTCCTAGGTGGGGTTTTTGGCTCAGTAGATGTAGAAGCCTCATCACTACATGCTTTTCTAGCATTCTCATGTCTTCTATCTCTATTGCCTACGTCCTTACGGACGTGGTAAATCATATGACACAATGTCCCAAAGATCTCTTGCTATCAAGAGATTCTTGAGTATAAAAATCCAAAATGGATAATTGGAGCTATCTTAAAGACAATCATCAAGCATCAATATTTCAAGAACACTAGATTGGTTTTTATCTCCTATCTCAATTGGTTTGACTTAGAAGATTGACTAGAATTCTAGAGCTCAAATAAGATAAGGTTTTGTTGGTTTTTAGGCTCACAATCAATATTGAGATAGAGAAAATAGAGACAAGATGGAGAATAGACAAGAGAAGAGAGAGATAAAGGAGCCAAGATCCACACATATTCTATACATAGCAAAAGTTGAAGTACATGAAGTTATAAGAAGTATATAAGAGATTCTTGAATTGATGTTGCTGCAGCTCTTCATAACTCCACAATCTTCATGACTGAGTATCTTTCTCCAAGTGTAGATATGCTCTAAGGATGCATCTCCTCTCGAAGAGGATGAAGAAAGCATAGCTCCAACCCTCCAAGTGAAGGGAAGTTACTCCACACCAAGCTCCAAGCAAAGATCTCTGCCTTGACTGATGAGTTACATGATAATATGCTTTTCTTTATATAACTTTTGTCAAATGTTGAAAAGCTCAATAAAAAAGCTACAAAAATCCCTCTTCTGGAATTCAAGTGTGGCTTCTAGAATTGGCTTTTTTTGGCTATTATTTTGATTTTTAATTATGTCATGGGTTAATTTCGATGTTTCAACTCGCATCCAATCAAATATTGCCACTTGTCACCAATTTTTATATGATTTTGACCTGTTTTTAATCTTTGACCATAATTTCGGGTTTGACTTCTCTCCTTCAAATACCTGCCAAATACTAAGTGTTATGTATGTGTGGATAGCTCTTGAAGAATACTTTTCAAACCTAAAATAAGAAAATCTATACATTTTTTACCATTTTGACCCATCTTTGACCAACTTTGACCATAGTTGACTTTTACATATTATGAGATTTTTTGATATGTGTGCATCTCCCTTGTGGAGGGTTGCTATTTTTAACAATCCCTTCCTAACCTGACACAAGGGGTATATGCCAAGTAGGTATATTTTGTCAGTTGACATTTTTCTTTGAGTAGGTACTTGTATATATTTTTCACATATCATGCCACATATTCGCAAACACACAAAAGGACCTTGGACATGAAGAGCACTCCTATACCACAAATCAAAAGGAGAATTCACACATTCCATGCTCTTCTCAACCAAGTACTACTTGGAAAGATAGAGACAAACAAAAGGATGCGAATTATTAGATAGTGTATAGACTCAAACATACTTCCTCAACTCTCAAGGTTGGCCATGGCTCATACCTATCGAGTTAAAGTCATATGCTCCCACATCTATCAAAAAGCACAAAAATACAAATACAAGAAGGTTGTTTATTTTTAAGGTTGTGAAAATTGATATATTACCCCTCCTTGCTCATATAAATCTTCTTTCATTACCACCAAGTTGAACATGCCAGCTCCCAAAAATATGGCCGAGTGACAAACCACATGGAACACTAGAAGGTTGATTAATTGGTTGAACATTACTTCAATTTTGCTATTAGTTGATTAAGTGGTTGCTATTTCTAGTAGGTTTTGTACACTAAACACTTAGCAAGAAACCCTATGAGCTAGGTCAAAGTTACAACTTACACTTAAGTAACCACAATACTTATCAGGTCTAACGCAAGTCGACAAGATTGCTCAAAATTACGTGATGTGCTTCCAAAGTCAAAATTAGGGTTTTTCATACCAATATATGTACACAGGAAATCCAAAGAGCCATGAAACATTGCTTGCTAAGGTAAGTATATACCTCAAGATGTTAGATCTTCTTAGATGCACTCCAAGTACCAAAGTACATGCATAAGCTAGTGATTAGAAGGTAAGATTGGTTCTAGTGCAAAGAGAAATCTATCTTGAACAAAGTCAAGTACTAGGGGAGCAAATCAATCATTGAGAGGAGCAAAACAAGGTATGAGAAGTAGTATACTTGTTTGTACATTGTAGTAATCAAGATCAAATACAAGAGGGTACTAAACAAAGCTCTAGAATCTGAAATTTACCAAAAAGTTGGATAAAAACCAGATTTCATACGTTTCTCCATGTAAAACGATCATCCTTTGACTGAGTTGACTCTGTTTTCGCAGGTTTGACCATGCTGGACCGAGTTGACCAGTCTTGAAACAGGTCAAATAGTGTAAAAAGAAGTGGGAGAGAAAGAAAAGGGAGGTGAGAGTTTAATATCGCCGCAAACTGAAAATCAATCTCAGTTGACCAAAGTCAAACAGAGTTGACAAGCCAATAATTTATCTCCTTGAAGTCTTGCTGCACTTGCAAAAATTAGGCAAACTAGCTCTGATACTGAATTGTTAGCAAAAATAGCTCAAGATAGAGAAATAATAGCACACATGAGAGAACATACACACATAAATTCAAGAGAATACACGAGATATTAAAAAAGTCACATGTTCCAATTATGAAAGTACGTGTAGAAAATGATGATATGCTCCAAAACAAAATTACAGGTAACATAGAAATACACACAACCCATCAATACCAAAGAGAGCATGTGAGGATAAGAATGAAGAGGCAAGGGTAAGATCTCCAACGCAACCTCTAAAGAATAGAAGAGACCTCCAAGTACAACCTCCATGTTTGGAGCTAATTATGGCATTGGACTTTTTCACTCTTGCTATGTTTTTGTTGGTGTGCAACTTTTAATTGATGATGTGTAATTAACTGCCGGTGGATCAACAAACTTATGGATTTAATGAGCTTTTGACATGTGGCAAGTAAAAAGATGCTTTTCACATGCATTTGGCAGAAATCAGGTTTGTAATTCGAGAGTCCAAATTTGATATGATGGGCAAGTGTTAAATATGATGGAAAGCTCTCTTTGAGTATTGCAAGAATATGTGACTATTTCAACCTACAACATTTGACAAGTTTTTACCATTTCTGGGAAATGGCTTGATTTTTTGGCCTTTCCTAAACCAGTAAGATTGTTCATGAATACTGTCCAGTGTTGCAAACGCAACGCGTTGCGAACCTTCGCAACGTACGCGTTCGCAACGCGTTGCGTACAATTTAAAAAAAATAGGGCCCTCCCAACGGGTCGAAAACGGCCCGCTGGAGGGCTCTTTTTCCTTTCATTCCAGCCCAGAGCACTGAGCACTCAGAGCAGTGGACTGTGGAGCACTCCGCAGGCTGCAGGAAGGGGGGAGGGAGGGAGGGAGAGAGAGAGAGAGAGAGAGAGAGAGAGAGAGAGAGAGAGAGAGAGAGAGAGAGAGAGAGAGAGAGAGAGAGAGAGAGAGAGAGAGAGAGAGAGAGAGAGAGAGAGAGAGAGACTTGTCACCTGAGACATGTGGCACCTGTCACCTTCAGATTATACAGAGAGAGCAGTCAACCATCGTGCCTAGAGCTAAACAAGACTGTTAGCAATATGTCACGAGCCAAGGAAAGTTTGGAACAGGAGGTAGTGAGAGATGGACCTGTAATTTGTGTGGGTACAAAGGGACAGGAGGAGAAGATAGAATAAAAGCACATTTAGCACGTTTTGGAGGTATAGGTGTTGGTCCTTGCTCTAAACCAATGCCAGAGAAGATGAAGGAAGAGCTTTTGGAATGGGTTGCAACACGGGAAATGAGAAGAGGGGTTAGAGCATCAACACAAACACATAGTAGTGCACAGAGCTCTATTCCTCAAGGACATTCATCCCAAGCATCTCAAGGGGAGTTTCCTTCAGCCCCTCTTGTTGAGGACTTGGAGACGGAGGAGGTAGCACATGCATCAGAGCATCAGCAAAAGAGACCACGGGAGACTCAGAGCATTCCTACAGGTCGTGGCAGCCTACATGCATCATCCATACGGGCTAATTTGCAAAAGCAAGGGAAGCAGGAGGTCACCCAAGGTATTATGATGCTCTTCATTAAATGTGGTTTAAGTTTTAATGTGGTGTGCACTCCCGCATGGAAAGAGGCCATGAAAATGCTGAGTAGGCTTGGGGTTGAGTGGGAAGGGCCTTCTTATGAAGAGCTAAGAGGAAGTGGGCTGAGAAGAACAAAAGAAATTGTGCAAAAGCAATTGGAGCCTATGGCAGAGACATGGAAGAAATATGGCTGCACTTTGATGTGTGATGGATGGAAAGATATTAGGAAAAGGAATGTATATAATATACTTGTTCATTGTTGCAAAGGTACCATGTTCTTACGTGCCATTGATGCATCTACTCCAGGCCTATCCATCACATGGGAGTACATTTTTGGACATATCAGACAAACAGTCTTGGAGATTGGAGTGGAGAATGTTCTCCAAGTCATAACAGACAACGGAAGTAATTGTGTTTCCATGGGGAAGATGTTAGAGAAGGAGTTCCCATCCATTGTATGGACTCCATGTGCAGCTCATAGCATAGACTTTATTGATTGAGGATGTTGGGAAGGTCCCTTGGATACATGAGATTTTTTCCACATGTCAGAGAGTGGTCACCCTGTTCACGAAGAGGCCAAAGTTGCTTTCCATTTTCAGATCATACAGTGGTTTGGAGCTTCTTAGGCCTGCAAAGACTAGATTTGCTTATATGTGCATTGTGATGGAGAGATTGCATACATGCAGGAAAGCAGAGTCAGTACGCATTACATGTTTGAGTGACAGATTTTGGAGAGAGGTAGAGGCTTTGGTGGGAGTGATGCACTCTCTATACTCCATGCTACGCATTGTTGACATGGAGGGGAGTACTATAGGCCTCGTCTACGAGTATATGGACCGCGTTGGGGAGTCCCTTGCTCGATGCACTTCTATTTCTTTAGACAGGTATGCCATATGCATTTTGATAATGCTACATTCAAATTTTATTATTCTTATTTATATTACCAATGACATGTCACATGTATTCACATTGATTCTTGATTCTTGACTCTTGGATAAATAGGCTTGATGAGATTAGATCTATATGGAGGGATCGATGGGGTTGGCTCCATCGACCGATTCATGGCATGGCTCACATTCTACACCCCTTATGGAGATCTGAGAGGTAGATGTTGGATCATGAGCTTGACAGTGCATGGACTTCATACATAGGTAGACTATATCCTGATGATGATGATGTTGATATGCGCTTGACACTTGAGGATCAGCTCCTACTATTCCGGAACTATGGGGGGTAGTTTTGGGAAAGATACAGCCATGCTCCGGTCTAGTCAGTTGTCACCTGTGTCTTGGTGGGAGAAATATGGCCTATCTGCACTTGAGTTGGTAAGTAGTAAGTACAAACTTCTTAGTTTCATTTAAATTTTAATTCATAATTTTGAACTCATAATTCAAGCAAATAATGCATACTTTTTATGGAACATGTAGAGATCAGTTGCCATCCGCGTTCTTTTACAGGACTGTAGCGCTGATCCATGTGAAAGAAATTGGAGCACTTGGTCCCTCTTCCACACAAAGAAGAGGAATCACTTATCTACTGCACAGTTGGAGCGGCTAGTATATTGCCACTGCAACTTGCGCCTTTTGGAGAGCGGAGGTCATACAGCAGATGTGCGACAGGTCAACATTGACCATATTGACATAGAGAAGGTCCATGAGATGCCTACTATACCTTCAGAGGAGTTGGACCTTTACAGCATGTTATATCAGGAGTTGACCGAGCCACAACATCAGACTCGCTCCCAGAGATGTACTCGATCACGAGCTGTAGCATTTGCAGGGGCCTCTTCTAGTTCTGCTCCACATGGTAGAGAGGATGAGGATGAGGATGAGCCTGATGAGGATGAGTTTTCATGAGATACTGAGTCAGATTCTGATGATTGACTCTTGGACTGACTTATATTTGTATATTTATTTGGACATGTCACATGAGTCATGACATTGGATATGTATTTATGACATTTAGATGATAGTATGATTCTCTTGACTCTTGACTTTTGTTTTGACTCTTTAAGATGACTCATGTACCTAGATTTTGCATTATAATTGATTATTGTATTTTGTGGCATGTGCTCATTGCTCACTTCCAAGTTCCATCTCGATTCTTGTCACTTGAGTATTTAAGTTTTAACTTTTAACGGTGATTCCTGAATTTATTGAGTATTCTTAT
Source organism: Ceratopteris richardii (assembly GCA_020310875.1). Taxonomy (NCBI): domain Eukaryota; kingdom Viridiplantae; phylum Streptophyta; class Polypodiopsida; order Polypodiales; family Pteridaceae; genus Ceratopteris; species Ceratopteris richardii. The sequence goes on along the minus strand of CM035417.1, from coordinate 189,537,241 downwards.
GAAATTTAAAATGTGATCTATTTAGTAGTGCTTGACTAAAAACTTAAAAATTAATGTGCATTCACATTGTGATCAAATTTCTAAGTTGAAATGCAGGTCAGGTGTCGACGTCAAATGATCTATATATGAAATGTTTAAACGTTAATATATAATACTTATATGTGTTTTTTGCATATATTAAAGCATTTATAAGAGGACTTATACAGTTAGGGTATTGAAAATCTAAAAAAATAATAAAAAATTGATTAAAAAAATGAATTATAGACAACTTTATCGCAACTTCAGGTTCACAACTTCTTCACGTTGCTAACACGTTGCTAACGCGTTGCCTACGACGTTGCCATCCCGTTGCTAACCACATTGATACTATCAAACCTCTTAAAATTTCACAAATTAGGATTTGAATGAAGCTTAGACCTAAAATTCTAACAATTACTAGATCGCTAAGGCTTTGCAGATTGTGCCTTATAAATCGAGTATGAGGAACATTTCACTTGCAGATGTCCAGCATATTCAGAGATTCAGGAGATTATGATATTATTGGTACACCTCCACTATTATACTACAAGGACATGCCCCTCCCCCCCCCCCTCCCCCCCTCCCTTTGTTTTTTTCCCTTCTAGAGGTGTAGATTGCACCAGCTCAACCTCCTACATTTCTTTCACAACCAAAGGGAGATCAAATTGATGCCCCCAGAGAACAAGGACCCACACTTGCTAAGGCAGAGGAGCAAAGGGTGCTTAGTTGATCATGTATTCCAAGCTTCAGATATCCTAGGTGCCATGGGTCTCAAATCCAGAGGATCTGGCTATGGGATACCCTTAGAGCCACCACACATACACGTCATTACATATCTTGCCGAGGATGGAGCATTCTTTATGCACATGCACCGATTGTATCTATAGCCTTTAGTTTCACTCTCTCGGTTCTTCCATTATGTACTCTCATGCTGATTATGTTGTAATGTGCACATTTTACTTTCATACTTTTGAGGCTACATTAGTATTGAATAGGTTGACATCTTAAATTATGATATTCTGCAAAAACCAAAGATAGGGGCTTGTAATAGATAAGGGAGTGTCTCACATTTTCAAATTAGGAAAAAAACACATCGTTGCATATTAAAGATAAGAAACCTCAAGTTACACGAGGAGTATTGTGGAGAAATTTGACTCCACTATATGCAGCGGACGTTAGAGAACCTCTTTTAGAAACTGCCTTGTTAGACATATGCTTACAAAAACCTGTTTCCGTAATTAGACAGAGATCCATTGACTTTGAAAATTTTTCCACACACAATAGACTTTCTTAGCTTTATAATAAGCTAAATACCACTCCATTTGGAGTTCATATGACTAGGAAATCAACTGACTAAAGATAGACTACTTGTCAACTCAGGTTAAACAAAAAACCGAGGTTCATAAGAAATGTTCCCAATAACTATTGGAGATTCACATAGGAGAGATATTTATATTAGAGAAGGTTTGAGAGATAAGCTTTCCAACAATATATGATACGCATTAAATGGATAAGTACTTAGCAAGGTAGCCCCGGTTCGCGTACCGGAAGGATAAGGTACCACATCCGGTTCGGTTCGGTTCATTAACGAACCTTACATCCGGTTCGTTGTCAATCAGGTCATACAAGTTATATAATTTTTCGTTATTATTTCAAAATACATGCGCAAGTTCTAATAATCCTCCTTTAGTAACGAGTTGACACAACAACTATGCAACCCCATGAGCTTGAAGCCTTTGCACTATATGTGAGGCTTGAGAGTTGAGCTTGAGGCCTTAGCACTTGTCCTTATTCGTGAAGCTCCAAATGTGAAAAAACATGATTATCCCTATATATTTTTATGTATATTTATCTATGTAGAATATCTTACGAACCTTACCTTGGAGGTAAGATTCGGGTCACGTATCTTACACGTAGCGAATCTTAAGAACCTTACGAACCTAACCACCTTGGTACTTAGAGAGATATCACCTTCACAAGGTGGCTGTGTACAAACAAGTATGAGGCTGGAACACCTATGTGCCTTGTAGCACATTGTTGAGGGACCTTCTGATATCCATTGGTGAGAGAATGACCAACATATGCTTCTATACCATCTCTTGGCCATCTCCATAAATTTTCACGTTCAAAAGCCTTCTATATATAGAGATATGTGCATGGGAGTATGTGTCTCTTCACCTACCCTTGCATCTTCTCTCACCTCTTGTGAGCATACATGTTTGCTTTTGGGACTTTACGTGAATGAGTTTTATCCACAATGAGATACATCCACAAACTTCATACATAGCAAACTTGCATCTTACCAATCTTCATGGCATCCAAACATATATTCTTTCAGCCCATTTATGGCTGAACATGACCAACCTTTAAAACTTCACAATACTAAGCCATTTACATATTAGAAACTTGCACTTCATTCAATTGAGTGCAACATCTCAATTCATGCATACAATGGTCATGTACAACTAGTTATTTTGCATCCAAGATTCTTTGCTTGAATCTTCATCTCCTTCTATAGGCATCTCCTTCTATAGGCTGCTCATAAGACTTCATTCAAGTGATTAGTATCACTTATAGCATGAATATGTAGTGGAGAGTAGGATAAGAGAGTGTATGACTTCAAATAACATAAAGCAATAGAATTGTCTTACATACAAAGCTTCCCCTCCATAGCTTTCCAATGGCATGAATGTTGCACACTTCATAGACTCATACCTCCATGCCTTCTTTTGCCATCTCTGCCTCTTCTTCAAGATTTTTTCTTTGTGCAACCATGGGCTTCAATGCCAATGCTCTATACCAAAGCTCTGATACCAAATGTGGGAAATTTGACTCCAATATACGCAACGGAAGTTAGAGAACCTCTTCTAGAAACTGTCTTGTTAGATACATGCTTACAAAAACCTGATTCCATCATAACATAGAGATCCAATGACTCTAAAACTTTTCCGACACCCAATAGACTTTCTTAGCTTTCTAACAAGTTAAAGATCACTTCATTTGGAGTTCATATGACCATGCAACCACCAACTGTCTAAAGATAGACTACTTATCAACTCAGGCTAAGCAAAAAATTGAGGTTCACAAGAAAGGTTCCTTGTAACTACTAGAGAATCATCGAGTAGAGATATTTATATCAAAGAAAGTATGAGAGATAAGCTTTCCAACAAGATATCATATGCATTGAATGGATAAGTACTTAGAGAGATATCACCTTTGGGTGGTTGTGTACAAAAAGGTATGCGGTTGGAATACCTATGTGCCTTGTAGCACACTATCGAGGGACCTTTTGATATCCATTGGTGAGAGAATGACCAGCATATGCTTCTATGCCATCTCTTTGTCATCTCCACAAATTTTCACATTCAAAAGCCTTCTATATATAGAGATATGTGCATGGGAGTTTGTGTCTCTTCACCTACCCTTGCATCTTCTCTCACCTCTTGAGCTTTCACTTTTTGTCCTTTGTCCTTCATTTACTTGGGTGACTTTTGGTGCTCCAAATCAACTCCATATGGATAAGGTTGAGCATCTTTTGAGTATTCCATCTCTCCAATCATAATTTGGCTTTTACCCAAGCCATAAATAAACTTTGCCCCTTTATTTCAACACTCTCCTTCAAGGTTATGAGTTTAGTGTTTATACTTTCAAGGCATAGCTTCCTTTTGAGCTTTCATGAAATACATAAATGATGAAGAGATAATTAATGAAAGGTGAGTATGTGTCAAGCCTCACAATTGGAGCTTGCACAAGTTTCATAACTTTCGACAAGTATTGTTGATGCTAGGTGTAGTTCTTAGGTGCCTCAACCATTGTGATGGGCCATATTTTGACATCACTCATCGAAATTGGAGAAAATCAGCAAGGACGATCTACACAGACATATTCTTATATCTATATGTATGTGCATAAATACATACATACATATATACAATATGTACGTGCATAAATACATACATACATACATACATACATACATCCATGCATGTATGCATGCATGCATACATACATACATACATACATACATACATACATACAGACAGACAGCCATGCACATAGACACAGTGCATGCATGTACGCGTGTCTGTATAAACATATGTGCATACATGTATGCATGCATACATACATACACCTATATGTACCTAGGACATTTATATGTACATATATACATATACATGTGCATGGGTACATACATGCACTCACACACTTGCATAGGTACATACACATGCATACATGCGCGCGCACACGCGCGCGTGCACACACACACACACACACACACACACACACACACACACACACACACACACACACACACACACACACACACACACATGCTCATGCATTTGCAGACACTGGACAGACAAGGACACGGTCAATGGACAATGGACATGGACGAGTGTGTGTGCATTGCAGGCATGCACACACACACACACACACACACACACACACACACACACACACACACACTAAGCCAATTATCCATTGTGTGGTTAAGAGAGGTTTAAGTCATATTCTGTATTAGTTTTCAAGTTTCTACCTTCTGTCACAACCAAGTACATGATCAGCTTTCTGGAATGTACTGTTGATGAGTTACACATTATAGACTCGCACGTTCAAGTATTTTTCTTAGTGTGTGCTTTCTGCAGTGAGGGTGCCTTCCTGTTTCAATCAAATGGATGGGTGACAGTCTCCTTTGATATTACACTAAAAAAACACTTTTTTCTGTCTAAAGGTTAACTCTTTTGAGGCTTCAAGAGGCTCCAGTTATGGAATGCAAATGGATTCTAATGATACACGAAATTTGGCAACCATGGATGCAATTGAATTTGCATTACAGCATCACATCGACAAAGTTCTACAAACACTTGAGCGCATTAATGGAAGGCTATTGGGGTTTGAAAGCAAGATGCAATCACTAGAAAAGACTGTGGCAGGGCTAGAGTCTGCTGGAGAGAAACAAGACCAGTGCAACACCAGACTAATAAAGCTAGAGTCATTGATTGAAGAGGTACGTTCGTTGAATTTTCAAAGCATTAGTGTGAGATTTTGGCATCACTATTATATATGATGATTGCAAACTTTTTGGTTTGGGCCTTCAACTGTACAGGTCAACAGAGGGGTGCAGCTCTTGCACCAGAGGCAGACACTGGATGAAGCTGAAATAAGCTTAACCAGGTTGCGACTAGATGAACAAAAGCTTGGTTTGCAAGAACCTGCCAAAGTGTTGCAGGAGCCTAAAGCTACCAAAGAAGAGGTTTCTAATTCAGTATATTCAGAGTCTCCACAGCTTCCACTTCATCCATCTATGCAAGGCACATCACAGGAACAGCGGTACTATCCTCAGGGGCGTCCACCTCAAATAGAAGTTTTTTCAACAACACAAAATATGGAGCCATTGCCATCCGCAATGGCTGGACCTCAAGCCCCTAAGCAATCTTATCCTCCAACTCCAGTGCAGCACACACATCAACAAGGTGTGCAATTTATGTCACCACCATCCCAGCAAATATATCCCCAGCCTACACACCATTTCCCAAATCTGGGCTCCTACAGTATGTTGCCTGAAACAAGTGCCTATAGTCATATGCAGGCACATCAGCTTTATAATGCAGCTTCTAAATCTCCTAGTGGTACATATATGCTGGATTCTTCTCAACATGCAGGAGCAATGCATGCCGGTCCACAGCACCAAGATAATCGTATTGGTCCTCAGCATGTCTACACATCTAGTATTGAAAGAGTGGTACCTTTGCCAAGCAATACGGCTTCATCTTATACTCAATCAAGCATGTCCAAAACAGCATCCACATTGCAGTTAATACACGGAGGCAGTGACAGTGTTGGGTACGGTGCTTCATATCATGCACCTCACTCTGTTTTGTCATCTCCAAGAGGAGGAAGTCATGGCTACTCGAAATACACGACACCACTTCCTTCTGAAAATGGTTTTCCAACTAGTAATACAGTGTCAAGCCGGCCTCCAAGTCGCTCACGTTTTGATGATGTGATTCAAAAAGCTATAGGTATGGGTTTTCCACAGGAACAGGTTCTAGGAATTGTGCACCAGCTCACACAGAATGGGCAAACAGTCGATTTCAACATAGTACTGGATAAACTTACGAGTAAAAGAGATTATTCCCAACCATCGAGAGGTTGGTAAGCAGAAATTGACTGGTTTTGAACCGCTTTCTAGAGTGTTGCGTTCTGATAAAAAAAATGCCTTGAACTTCAATAAAACAGTGATGTACATATTTGTGGTTTTATATATATCATGATAATGTTGTAGACATAATTGCTGCTTACAGTTACATGGTAATAATATTTACTGTTAAATGTAAAAGCTGTCCACTGTCTCTTTATTGCTGAACTTGGGATTAGTTTTGGGCTAGGACTCTTTTAGCATCTCTCAGGCCATTGATAATGGAGTTAAGACTGCAGTGCAAGTTGCATATTTGTATTGTAACTGCATTCCTATTGAACTTTAAGGATAACTCTGTATGTTTCTTAGTTATGTACTGACCATGTGATGCATAATTTTTTGTGGTAGATTGATATAACTAGCTACATGCATACATGTATATGCACACATACACACTCGCACTCATACACACACATGCATGCATGCGTACATACATAAATACATGATACATACATACATACACACATACATACATACATACATACATACATACATACATACATACATACATACATACATACATGCATGCATGCATGCATGCATGCATGCATGCATGCATACATACATACATGCATACATACATACATACATACATACATACATACATACATACGCATATGTACGTATGTACCTACATACATAATACATACATACATACATACATCAATAGTAACTACATACATACATACATACATACATACATACATAGAGACATTTATACATACATACATACATATCAATAGTATGGTGATGGGCAATTACTTCATAATAATGGAACAAGGAAAGATTTTGTAAGAAGGGAACTACAATTTAGAAAGGTTTGTTTGAAAATAATAATACAAAATAATAATACAAAATAATAATACAACACAAGAAAAATAGAATAAAGAGGATAGAAAATTTAAGAAGAATGTTCTACACGATTTATTTGTGTCGGGGATGATTTTTTTTATGCTCTCTGGTGTGAGGGAGCTTCTCCGCCATTGTCTGTGCACAGCACAACGTTGGATGCTAACACAGGTAAGAAGTTATTCATCTGCGATTGCAATAGGGTACAGCACCATTATTTTCACTGCATATGCTGTGTAATTAAGAAGCTGTAAAAAAATTAATACTCATGATGACTATCAGGGTTTTTTGCACATGTGATGGTGAAAGCTTAGGGATGGGAAGATGTGCGAATCAGGGTAATCAACATGCATTAAGGTTTTCTTTGCTTGCTTCAGTTAACTGCGTGCAAATAAATTCCATAATCTGATAATGCTATCCACAAGGTCAATCGAGTGGTTGTAAATGGCATTAGCATTGGTTATCATGGAGTGCTCTCAGCTATGTTCAGTTACATGCTATAGATAGATACTTATTTATGCAAGGTTGATGGTTTCACAAGGTCTGTCCTATGAAGAATAGGTGTTTGGGTAAGTTTAAGAAATAAAGGGCGAGAGGCTGTCTGATAATCATGGGATGGCTGTGAACACTTTAGATTTACAGGACTTGAAACTTCCATAGATGTGATTAGGAGTTGAAATGCATCAGAGCTTGAAATAACACTTAATGCTAAGCACCATTGAGATGTTTCTATGTGATAACTTGTGTTGATCCGTGGGAAGTAGACATTTGATACCATCATAATCTTCTGATATGAGTTCAAAATAAAAAGCCAGGGAAAGAGTTTACTTTTATAGAAAAAGGAATTTTCATATTGTACCAGAGCTTAGTGTACAAGAAAGTAACTTCAGGAAAGTTAGTAATCAAAGGCTTAAAAATTACATGATTAGTAGTGGCCTGGCACCTTCTGGTAAGTTATTAATGTCTGATGAAGTAGCACAATGATAGATATGAGCATGACTCATTCTATAATGATATGACTGAATGTGGATTGAGTATGTTCTATGTAGGGCATCTCCTTAGCTTGAATACTGCATGATGATAATACAGTCTAGGTGTTTTCTCTGTTATGATCTTGTGATGTTCTAAGTATGGGATAAATATTTGATACTGTTGGACCCCTGTTATCAGTTCAGAAAATAGAAACATGGGATAGATTGGAATTAAAGAGAAAATCTTTTTTTGCTAACTGTATCAATAGAAGTGCACAAGAAAATGATCTCAGTAATGATAATGATTGTATTACGATGATTAGTAGTGACCTGGCACCTTTTTTGGTTAGATATGGTTGTCTACTGATTGCCTTTATGTAGTAGCATAGTAATAGGTATCACCAGGACGCATTCTGTAATAAGATGGCTGAATGATAAATGGGTTAGTTAAGTAGCTCATTGGATGGAAACTCAAAATAACTTTTCCTTGGAAGGGTTGTTCTCAATCTTGATGATATTATTTTGACGACCCAGTGTAATGTAAGATTGTTACAATAGTAAATTATAACAGAAACCAGATTTGAAGTACAGGAAGAGAAATCCCTTGGGACTCGGGAGCCCCTGTGTTTGTTCAAATTTGTACACAGGGTACGTGCTTAGCTATAGATCTCTTACAATATGTAATAGATATATAATGAAAATGATGAATTGAGGATTTTACAGAAAGCAATTACTTAGGTTTATCTATATGTTTGAAGAAAATTCAGTTGATTCTCCTATGTCCTAGTAACTGAAGCAACTGACATTTTCTATTTGTTGAAATATTTTCGATATGGATTGTTGCCATTGCATTCTAACTTGTTTTCTGATTCTAATAAGTAATAAAGCTAGTTAAGTACAAGGCAGCCTAACTTACAATCTGAACTTGTTTATGAGAAAACAGAATAGACCGTACTGGTAGAAAATCTACGAGTTCTTCTCTGGAAGGTTAATAATTGTGTTGTGGAATCTGTCAGGCTAAGGACAGAGAAAGTAAATTGGTGATTGGAAGTTTATGGTCAAGAAGATTTGTTATCAATGTCGAATAGTGATGAGTTTTGAGTAATATTCATGGGTTAATAATGGAATACCCTGTTTAGTTTTTAGTGCTATTGCTTTCTAATGGTATCCAATCGGTTCATGGTTATTCTGGTTGCTTATCTATGGCAGACTGCTGAAAAAACACACAGAAAAATGTTTTGGAAAAAATGTGGCAAATGGTGCTTGACAGATACTTGGCTTGAACACGAATGAAGGTATCTGCTGGAAAGATAAATATATGTTTCTAACTTGCATTTACTTGTAAATGTACAAATTTGACCAAAAAGAACAGTTATAGTTGAGATGGCAGTAAAAAATAACTTATAGATGATTGATTACTTCAGTGATCACAGGTATACGTTTGATAAATAAGGAATACTAGACAAGTGTTCCTTTTGGGTAAAGGATAGATAACTGAAGCAACGGTTAGCACCTGGAAGTACTGATTTATTATGGGACTAAATTGACAGAAAATATATGGTTACACTTGGAAATAGAAATGACCTGTTGTTGTCTGTAAAAATTATAGCAGTATTTCTAAATTCTCTCTCTCTCACACACACACACACACACACATACACACACACACACACACGCACGTGCGCACGTGCACACACACACACATATATATATATATATATATATATATATATATATATATATATATATATATATATATATATATATATATATATATATATATATATATATATATATATATATATACATATATATATATACATATATATATATATATATATATACATACATATATATATATATATGTATATATACATATATATGTATGTATGTATATACATATATATATGTATGTATATATGTATATATGTATATATGTATATATATATACATATATATATATATATATATATCTATATATATATATACATATATATATATATATATGTATATATATGTATATATACATATATACACACACACACACATATATATATATATATATATATATATATATATATATATATATATATATATATATATATATATATATATATATATATATATATATATATATATATATATATATATATATATATATATATATATATATATATATATATATATATATATATATATATATATATATGGTATGTATTACGTTAGTAATGTTATGTATGTATATAACATAAGTAATGTTATGTGTGTATGTATGTAACGTAAGTGCATGTTTATAAGTAATGTATGTATGTATGTATGTATGTAATGGTATGTATGTATGTATGAATGGTATATGTGTATGTATGTAATGTATGTTATGGTACATATGTAATGTTTGTCATGTATGTATGTAATATAAGTAAGTAATGTAAAGCAATGTATGTATGTATGTATATATGTAATGTATATATTGTTGGAAACCAGTGTCAAGATGTTCCAAAATTATAAAAAAATCTAGCAATCCGAATTTGGTACTTGTTCAAAATGTGGTCAAAGATGATTAAAATTTTTTATTGGTTCATTGAAAATTACGTCTTGGAGCTTTCTAATTATTTATAACACTTCACCATGGCATCAGAAAGTCAACCAAAAGTTCAATACTAATTATGCTTCTCGGATGTTTTTCATGCAATTTTTTTTTTAACATATTTTTCACAGCTTTCGATGCCGATTTTCGTGGGCACTTCAAATCCTATATAAAGAGGACTAGAGAGCATCGATTCTTGAAGCACTCAAGACATAAGCTCTAGGGCTAAGAGTTAGGAGGATTGTTGGAGTTGTATATGCAGATTTGGAGGAGTTCTTGGCAGCTTCTCTTGTTCTTCATCATACTACCAAATATGCATGCCGAATTTGGAGAGTTGTAGCACTCAATATTTACAATGGTTTTAGTGATCAAAATCACTGTTTTTATACGGATTTTTTCTGAAAATTTGACATGTGCTTCTTGGAGCTCCCTTAATGTTCCTCCTTCTTGTATGTCCACTTATTTCATGTGTTCCTATACCTCATGCTTGACCTTGAGTGTCAACACTCCCCCCCCTCTCGAGTCTGTCGTCCCTGACAGACCCTTGTTGTAGTGGTTGTCCCATGTGGTGCTTTGAGAGGTAGTGTCCATCCTTTGTATGTGCTTCTTCCTTGGATTCCAGTGAGAATGTGTCATTGTGAGCTTCCAAAAATGGCTAGTTGCTCAAAAAGAGGTTGTCAAGGTTGATTTGGAGCAACTGCTGGCTTCGAATGGCTTCCTAGGTATTGATGTTGTCCCCGTGATGTCCTCTAGATCTTCGAAAGGTGATGTTCATAGTAGTCATGCCAAGTACTCATAACCCATAGTGAATGATGGGTAAGTGTGTGATTGCATGGGTTGAAGAAAGTCTGTGTTGTGCACGACCTTGTAATGTGGCCCTATGCATGCTCACTTGGAAAATGCATTGGAAGAAGTATGGTGCAAAAATTGGAGGTCTTGAGCTAAGTGCTCAAGGGTATGCTGACGAAGAGGTTTCCTAATCTATCATGGTTATGGTGTTTCCAAAGTAAGGATTCTTACCATGGTGAATGGTCGATTGATGTTTATCTCTTTGTGCTGTACACCTGACATTGTGATGGACCATCAGCTAGTCTTTCATTGTCGATGAATGGCCCACTGATGAAATTCTTTGAGTGCCTAGTCGTGTCCCCTCTCTTCAAAGCAACATTTGCCAAATAATGAGAATTGAATTTCTGTATATTCAAGGATTTGCAAGGTACTAGAACTACCCCTTGTAAATGTCTCCTTGGAGGCTCTCATACATACTATAGTTAAGCATCTCTCAAGTTGCAGACCTTCCAGTTCTTCCCTCCTACCAAGGTAAGTGGGTGCCATGTTCATGCCAAGTTCTTGACATCTACCAGATAAGGCCAATGGAAGCAATAATATCATCTGCCAGCCGAGACACGCTTCTATCAAAACTGATAAATGCCTAGTAATCAATGGTTCCAACTTCAACTAAGCATAACTCATTCATGTTCCATGAGCCAAGCCTAGAAACAAGCTCTCTCTCTCTCTCTTGTCCTTTTTTTTTTTTGTTTTTTTTTGGTGAAACAATGTCACAAAACAAGAAGATAGATGTTAGTATCAAGAAAAGAATTTATATATGTCAAAGATATCTCATGTGCATGGGATTCTCAATTGTGTCTATGCACGACTGTGTGACGTGGCCCTATATTAATGCATACTTTGGAAATGCATGACCTGAGTGGTGCAAAAGACAAGGTTGTGCAAGGAGCACATGTTTTTCGCTTGTTGAGGCTTTCAATGTTACGTGCAGATGTTGATGCCGTCTTTGTTGGAGGTATCCATTGGACCTTGAAATGATGTGAGCGATTGATTGTTGAATGACAACTGATCATTCTTCCTTATGAGATCCATTTGAGAAGAGGGTTGGACTGCGTAGTGATCACCTTTGGCCGCTTCATGTTTGCATGGTTTCTTGAACTGTGTGTCCCTTGTGGTTGGCACTTTGGTTTTGTAGGGGCCACTGGTGCTTTTGGCTTCCAAATCCATATCCTTGATGATTGTCTTCTTACTATTGCCAAAGAGGTGAGGTGATCTTCTTTGGCTCTTTATTCCTGGTTCTGACATTTGCCTTTCTTTTACTTCTTTGTTGAGACTTTACTCGTGTGGGAGAACATAGGATTTTGTGCATGTAAGAGTTCCTTGGGAACCCACATGTGTAATCACCCTTTTTGAACTGCAACTAATTTCTTAGGCACCCAAACTTATCGGATACCTTGTGGCTGAGCTTGGCCTAGTTGCTTGGTTCTTCTTTTGACATGGTTGGCCTGGCTAGATAGGAATTGTTGTGGCAAAGCTGGTGGTTGCTCTCCTTTTTGTACCCAGATTTGCTTCATGCCCAAAACTACTTTCTTCTTGAATTCTGCTTTTCTATTTGATATAGCAGTTGTCTTGTACTGTTTCGCTTGCCTCTGTGGTTGAACTATTGTGGCTGCATCACTCTTTGAAAATAGAGAGAGATCTACTGACCTGCGAATCTATTCTTCCATAATTGACTCCTTCTACACCATAGAGCTTTTGAAGCCTACATCTTCCTCTCAAAGGTTAGTCTTAGAAGAATGAAGAGACTCTATGATACCTGGATCTGTGATCATGTCATTCTCTAATTCTAACATAATGCCTTGTTCATGCACCAAACTTGAAGAAGTCGACTTCTCAAGTTTAAATGGACATCATTGTCATAAATCCAATCTTGACCTAAGACAAGTGGTTCCGTAAGGTCTTCATCTGCACACACTAGCATTTTAATTGTCATTTGGACATCTAGAAGGTAGATGGGAAGCTCCACTTTGCCCAAACAAGGGATTTCTACATCTCCAGTCCTATGAGATAGGCTTCTATGGGATTGATGTTCAATTGTAGATCCTGGTAGTATGAGAATCTAATTGCACTAGTTGCAGCACCCGCATCAATAAAGGCTCTCACTGTTCTTACATTCTTGCCTCGTCCTACCTCAATGGTCACAAAGGGACATCGATCGACTATTTGAGAAGCAATTACACCTAATGTTTGGCACATGGCCATGTGATATCTTGGGGCATTGGGATTAACATCTAGGCCTTGTCGCCTTAACTTATTTCTCCTAATGCGCTCTCTAGCCTTCACATGTGCTCTTATCTAACCCTTATCTCTTCTTCTTTTTGCTTCTTAGTAGTGTTGAGTCTCCTTAACATATCCTCTGTAAGAGGTTCTTGATATCGCTTGAATCGACAACCACTAATATAGTTTGGCAAGATGTCACCCTCTAGAGTGGTCAATTGAACCGCACCACTAGTGGAAATTCTACTAATGATCATGGGTCCATATCCTCTTTTTTCCAATTTACGAGCATGTTGCTTTAGTGTATAAACCAACACTAGGTCTTGCTCTTTCAATCCTTTATGCTTGATGTGTGCATCAAAGTATGCCTTTTGTCTTTTCTTTGCAGCATAGATGCCTGATGCCGTTCGTAGCCTCATTTCACCTAAGCGTTTCAAATCAAAGATCCTAGAGGACAGCTCGTGTCCATTCCACTCGTGCTCTTGTGATACTTTTAAAGCTGGGATTAGGAAGTCCAATGGTAGCACAACATTCTCTCCAAAGACCATCTGAAATGGGGTGGCATTGAGTACCGTTTTGTGGGCAACTCGGTAAGACCAAACAACATGATGTTGTTTATCCCAATCAGAGTGTTTATTATTTACTAGTTTTGTCAACACATTACATAGGATCTTATTTGTGCTCTTGGCTTGTCCGTTAGCTTGTATTTCTTATGTATCACCAAATCTCTTGGAGAAGGTTTTCAATAACTTCATTCAAGAAGTGTGCACCTCTATCATTTACTAACTCTATTGGTAACCCGTATCTGATGAACACATAGGTATGTGCATCCATATGAAGAGTGGGCCACCAAGGCCCTGAGAATAGAATGGTCTTAATTACTTGATCAGGACTGAAGTGTCCACCTGCAATGCCACTGTGTGCAGTTTCTAATACTTTCAAATAGTCTGATTCGCAAATGCACAATCTTAGGTAACCATCTTTCCCTCTTTGGTATAGGTTGTCTCCAACTAAGGCATAGTCTTGAGCCTCTTGCTCCATGCTTTGTTTTCTTGCTAGACTAGCCTCATTGGGTAGTGTTCCCGATCTTATAAATTCTACCAATGGAGCGCTCCAATATGGAATTAACGACACATGATACAGGGTAGCATGATCCACTGGGGGTTTTTCCTGGCACACTGGACAATTCTTAATCCAGTCATGTATTTCTTTGTCCATACTAGGCCAATACACTCCTAAACATTTTAGATTTTGCAATGTTCGTTGTTTAGAATAGTGATTCCCTAGCAATCCTTCATGTGCTTGTTGCAACCAACTACTATGCTCATCGTCCTCGACACAACAAGCTAATACACCCTCTCTAATTGTTTGTACATGCTTCCTGCCAATATTTGATAGTTTTGTGATCTTACAATTTAGGAACCACTTCTAAATTGAACAGATAAGCATCAAGCAATTCATCAGACACTCCTTGTAGTGGCTCTCTTGAGGTGATGCGAGAAAGGTGTTCTGCCCTAAGGTCGGTCCTACCTTTCCTAACAACAACTTCAAAGTCATATTCCATTAGTAAGAGAAACCATCTTACTAAGCATCCTGTATTTCAAGGTTTATTGACCAAATATATAATGCTTGATGAGCAGTGAAAAACTTGAACTTGTTGGCCAATAGATAGTGTCCAAACTTCTTCATATCATATACCATGCCTAAGCCTTCTCTTTCAATTGTTGTATAGTTTCGTCAGCTGCATCAGTTGTCTGCTAGCATATGCTATAGGTAAATCTAGATTTTGTTCACCTATGGGTTGTGCTAGCACACATCCTATTGCATGATTGGATGCATCCACATGGACATGGAATGGCTTATTCCAATCAGGAGTGGTCAATATTGGTGCTATGTGCAAACATCTCTTAAGCTCATTGAAGGAGTTTTCGCATTCTTCATTCCACTCAAAATTTGTCAACAAGGCATAAAGAGGTTTAGCTATGATTGCATGAATGTGAATAAACCTGCGGTAATATCCACAATGGCCCATAAAGGCTTGTACCTCTTTAACATTCCTTAGCCTTCGCAACTCTACTATGGCTTTGACTTTGTCCTCATGTGTTGATATTCCATTCTTAGAAACAATATGACCTAAGATCTTGCCTTGACGTACCATGAATACACACTTCTTTGGGTTCAAACACACTCGATATTCTCTGCACTTGTTGAAGATCTGTCTGAGCTCAGGGATGTGGTATCTTCTCTCTTGGGAATGTGCACATAAATCATCCATAAATACTTCTAAGCTCTTTCGCAAGAACTCTTTGAAGACATGAAACATGAGCCTTTGGAATGTTGCAGGTGCATTGGTGAGCCCAAATGGCATCACACGGAATGTAAAGATTCCCCACTTGGTGGCAAAAGCAGTCTTGTGTTTATATTCTGGGGCAATGGCTACTTGGTTGTAATGTGACAATCCATCAAGGAAACTATAAACTTCCTTGCCTGCAACATGCTCCAATAAATGTTCAATGATTGGAAGCATATAGTGTCTCGTATTGTAGCGGCATTAACTTTTTTAAGGTTAATACACGTTCCCAATTTTCTATTCTTTTTGGGCACCACTACAATGGGGGACACCCATTCAATATGCTCAATCTCATAGATAAATCGAGCTTCAATCAACTTGTCTATTTCTTCATTTATTTTTGCAGCATAAGTGTCATTATATGTGTAGGGCTTTTGTTTGGTGGGCTTGACATCAGCTATCATGGGGATTGTATGAGAGCATATTTCTGGATCTACCCCCTTTAGATCTCTATAGGTCCATGCAAACATGTCCCTATATTCCCTTAATAGAGCTACAAGCTCTATTTCTTCTTCTAAACTTAGGTCTTCTCCTATGTACGTACATCGTTCTTCATTCTTTTCAATGGTGACTATGATTTTTTTGGTCTTTTCTTTATTATCGTATGCTTCTCTTGTGCTGGCATCTCTCTTAGGCATTCGTACCACAATTTTTCGGTCTTCAACTTCATATTTCTTGATGTTTTCTGGTACTTCAAAAAATGATTCCTCCTCTTCTTGATTAACTACTTTTCTTTTCTTTTTCTTTTGACCCCCTTCGCTTCCTTCCTTTGAATTTATAGTTTTGATGCTTCTGAGAGGTTCTTCTTCTTTTTGAGTAAATACTCCTATGTCTTCTAGATAGTGCTCCTCTAAATTAAAGCAACTATCCATCACAATGGACTCTAGATCATCGTCATCCTCTTCTTCTTCTATGACATTGCTAGGGTCACACTCTTCTAGCAAGGGCTGGCACATGAACACTGAAATATCATAACCCTCCTCATCACAATGAGGTGTCCATTGTTCTTCATTGACAACAATGTCCATGGTGGGTAAGATTTCTGCCCAACCATGAGGCTCGAACTCCTCATCTGGAAAGATCATCGGTGTGTAGGCTGGGTCTCTAACTGGTCTATCTCCTTGAGAACTTCCTTCTTCTATTGCTTTTAAATGCCTTTCCTCTTCCTCTGCGTCTTTGCACATCCACAAGTGAGTATCTTCATGCATCCAAGATGGATTCGAAGACTTTTAAAATGCACATAGATTGAATCTTCTTGTGCCTTGTGGATAGGATTCCACTGTAGGGGTGGTACATCTCTAAATGTATAATCTTTCAAATTCACCTTGGTTGTGACCCCTAAGTTCTTCAAGTACAAGGAGTTGGTTCCCCAATCCTGTACTTTTTGCAGTTGTCGTAGGAAGGGTCTACCTAATATCATCTCATAGATGTTATTTTTGCCAAAGTCACATATAGCAAAGGTATGTTCAAACTCTACTCCACAAGTGGTTAGAGTTATCCCTTCTAGCAGTCCTAGAGGTCTTTCAATATGGTCGTCAGCCATTTGAAGCTTCATTCTAGTTGGTCTTAATGTAGATTTGCCTCATTGCTTCCACAAGGAGGTGGTAGCAATTGCAACACCAACACCTGAATCTAACATACTTTGATTGTGTAACCTTGGTAGGTGATTGGAAGATAAGTATTACCTTCTTTACCTTCACTCATATCTCCTATTTTGTCTATTGGTATCTCTGGGACTTTCTGCTTAGAGATTTCTTTTGGCACATTGGAATCAAGTTTTGGACCTGATCTTCCACATGTTTCCATAGCTCAAGTTTTACTTTGAGCAGCTCTTCTAAGGTGAGATGACATCGAACCTTAGTGTTCTTCACGACATCAATGTTCTTGGAACCATTGAGTCTTCATGTCTTACCAATATTGTGGGAGCTCTAATTTGAAGAGATTCAAATTCCCACGGGCCTGTGAATTGTGGCAACTCTTGTAAATAATTAGATTCAAACTCTAATATTTCATCTTCTTGTTGCTTCGCTTGGTCTCCATAAATAGGTGGAATGTCTTGGACAAATTGATCATGAAGATCATCAATTTCAGGAATAGGAGGGGGATTATCCTTCTCCTTGGCCCATTTCTCTTCTTGTGTTTCTTACAAGAACTCTTGAGAGTACTCTTGAATTGAAAGAGGTGTTACACCAACCATGGAATCAGGAACATAAAATTTCATTGGTGGTGAGCTTTCTCTTTCAACAACTGATTGAGCATGTGGAGGTAAAGAAACCTGCGGCTAGTTTACCAACTGCTCTAATATTTCTAGTAAGCCCTAAAAATGCAAACCTGGTTCCATAGAATTTGTCTGATTGAACAATTGATTGGCCTCAAACATAGCTTGAGCTAGTTCTACCATTTTTATGCACATTTTTGTTCGTTCAATCTCTAAATCTGCTCTAGGGTAACTCTTCTCTAGGTTTGCAACTGTTGGCCCTTCTTGAAGTCGAGCCTGGTAGGCCTTGAACATCATGTCCAAGCCCTCTGAGGTTGGATCTGCAAGAACAGACCCTGGTTGTGGTTTATTTACAATGGGTGGTGGGATTGGATGAAGTGGAGTGGATGGAGTTTCGACATGCAAGGGGTTCTAAGAGACGATATCTTCTATTTTGCTTTTTTCATCTCTTAGGCTTTCTTCTAGTTTGGATAACTTTCTATTCCACTTATGATTGGCCTTTTCTGTGGTATCCTTCCAAGTTTTTGTTTTCCTCTTACTAGGATCTCTTAAATCACTTGACTTTGATTGTTCTACTGTCTTGGCCTGTTGTGAGGCTTGTGCCCTAGTGATTGCCTGAATAGGAGCCATGTTAACACTACTTGAACTTGAATCCCCCACTAAGCCTACCACATTAGTCAGTGTAACCTTGGGTGCACTAGAAGGGTTCCTTGGACAATCTCTAGGGACATGGTCTTTGCCACACCCAGGACAAAAACCTTGCATTGTGATGTTTTGTCCTTGACTTGGAGTAGGTGAGTGGGGACATTCATGAATGAAATGGTCGCCTTGACATCTAAAACATGGTCCTCTAGGGGCTTGTGGTCTTACTTGTCTTGCTTGGGGCCTAGGGTTAGGATTCGTGTACATGACATTGGAGTATTCTGGCTCCCAATTTTGTTCCATAGATGGTGTCTCGTATTGATACAAAGAAGTCTCACTATGCTCAGGTGACTGTGTGTAATAACCTTGTGGACTATCTTCATAGTAGTCAGAATTTTGAGCATGATGGTCATTTTCTGAGACTAAAGGGGCCACTGGGACCAATGATCTATTAGGCTTCTCTTCTGCCACTGCATACTTAACTGAAATTACATTAGTAGGAGGTGGTGATTGGTTTCTTAGGACCGGTTGTGGCCTATATGGTGCCTGATGGTATTGAGGTTGATATTGTTGTTGTGGCCTATAATATGGCTGTTGGTGTTGGTTTTGATATCTACCTTGTTGGTAAGGTTCTTGATAAGTTTGTCTAACAACCTGTCTATTGTAGGGACAATCTTGAGCTGTATGGTTCGTGTATTTTCTCTCAATAGTGCAATATAGAGCATTCATTTCTCTCATGTTCTAGTTTTGCAATGGGCATACATTAGCCATGTGGTCTCCTCCACAGTTGTAACATCGCTTCAATGAGGTGACCCTTGGTGTTTGTCTATTTTGAACTCCTAGCTTCTTGGCAACCTGCTCAGCTATCTCATCTATCTCAGAGGAGGTTCTGGAGGTATGACTAGTAGAACTGTTAGAATCCCTATAGAGTTTGGACAATTCTAACTCCTCACCTAAGTTGTCTTTAGGTGAAAAATTCCTCAACTTGTTCAGCTCTTAACACTTGTTTGAACTCGGCTACATGATCATAAGGATCTCCTGTCCTGTCAAAATACTTTTTCATTGCCTTGAACGCTTGAGAGGGTCTAAGGGTTCTTGGGTGCTCACGGGGTCGAGGCAATGGAAAATCATGTTCAGCTCTTTGATGCCTATGTGCTTGATGTCTCTCTCTTTCATGTATTTCACCTTCCAGTCTTGATCTATCTGTACCCACATTGTGTGTAAAGCTTACCTCATGTCTCTCTCCAGTTCTTTCCCTCTGGGTTTCATGAGCTTGGGATGATCCTACTCCTTGGAGGCCATGGGAGACATTAGATCTTTGTGGAGGGAAAATCAATTCACCCTACCAAGTGTATGCATGCCTATCATGCTCTATTACTGAGAACATTCTTTCTAATGAGTTATCTAGATAGACAACCTTGCCTGGTGTCTCAGGGTCTTTGAATTTGTACATGGTGATTATTGGGTTGGGTTGATCTGGCTTGAATGTCCAAAAGGCTTCCTTGGTTTCTCTATTCAAGAATAGTTCTATGCTTTTGTTGTCTTGAGGGATCCAATCTATGGTGATCACTCTAGTCAAGACTGACTTACCTGTAGGAGTCTTGGGTTCTCGTCCTACATATCCTTGCTCTAGGTCTCCTATCTCGTTCTCAAGAATAATACTTCCAAACTCATATGTCCTATCTGGTAATCTAGTAACCACATACATGGTTCCTTGCTTATCTATATAAGAACCCTCTTCAAACTTGACCACTGGATGTTCAAGTCCAAAGGGTTGATCTGGATTTTTGAGTTGGACCACTGATCGCCTCAGGCCATCCTCATAGATGTGTGCACCTAATCGGATGGTCCTAATATACTCCAACTTTGTCTTATAGGGACCTTCTGGTGTCTGTAAATAGGCAGTTCCTGAGCTAGCAGGTATCCCCATGCTAAAAGATATTTTTCAATCACTTGTGTCTGAACTTAGTACGCAAGGATAAACACTTAGTTGTTGTGCCCAAGACTTAGCTGTATGGTTGACACTTGCCTTAGAAGATATAATGCTTTGTCTATCCTTGCCTATGTGTCTACCAAATCTCAGGTTCATAAGCTTTGTCTTCTAGTCCCAAAATTCCTCTTTGTACTACTCAAAATCCTTTGGAGTTCCCTTAGTTTCTTGGTCCCTCTTGAGGGTCAACTTCAAAATACTATATCTATAACTCCACGTATTAGTTTTATCATAACTAATAAATGTTTTTGTAGTACTCAAAACGAGCTTTCCAACAAGCTCAAAATCACTCCAAACGGAGTTCATATGAGAAAGTTATGTCCAATCAAGCTTTTGGGGATCAAAACAGGCAAACACGACCTCACAAAGAATTGTGATTTTTTGCAAATTAGGCAAACCAAAAAGTCGTGTTTTTTTACAAGTGCAACAACCAGAGAATCCTGATTCTCTCAAATTCCACAATCCAAAGAATCGCAACTTTCTCTAAATCTACCAAGCAGAGAATCGTGAATTTCTTACAGAAAATTGCGACTTTCTCAAACTCTCTCTAAGTCCAGGGAATCACAAATTTCTAGTAGATAATCGTGAATGTCTCAAATTTCCTCGATTTTATAAAAAATGCTAAATTCCAAAGAATCACAAATTTCTTCCAGAGATTTTCTCAAAATGCACAATTCCAGAGAGTTGCGATTTTCTCACTTTCAAAGAGTCACAATTTTCTCAAAAAAATTTTTAGGCGGGAAAAAATTTGAATTTTCTAGAGAATCGCGATTTTCTGAGAAAGTCGTGATTTTCTTAGTTTTTAGGCGAGAATTTTGAATTTTTGTATCGAGCCCCAAATGTGCAAAAAATAATGAAAAACACAAGCGCATGCACTCCCAAGCACTTCCTAGCTCTTTCTTGCACTCTGACACATGAGAAATGATGTGAAAATGGGGAAAATGCACTCAAAAATGAAAAAATTCTATGAAGATGAAGATGGTGATGATAGTGATGACAAAGCTGGAGAAGAAAAACCAGAAAAATAAGAGAAAATGACTATTTCTTACCTTCCAACATCACACATCTATGATCTTACCATCACAACGCTCGTCCTCGAAGCTCTCCCAAGCAACACCACCAAAATTTGGTGTAGCTCAAGTGTAAACACCACCTCCTTTACTTGTCAATCTGCGTAGACATGAGGACTGGTATGAAGACCGTGAGCATGAGACGGTACAAATGTGTGAGTGAGAAGCACATTAGCATGCACACATGTACACACACATGCACACAAGGCAACATCAAAGAGAGGAACAATGGAGCTTCTATTACAAACAATTCTCTTACAAAGCTTCAATATCTAAAAAGCCAACACTCTAACAAGCTAACCCCAAAAATGAGCTCTCTATCTCTTTTTATTGTTTTTTGACTAGTTTTGGTCCTGTCTAGACCTAGTGTTCGGCCTAGTTTTTTGCTATTGCATGAGCTAGCTCCTCTGTAGGTGGTATTTTGGATTCATTGCTCCTTTGTTGATAAAAAATTAGAAGGTCATTTACCCTATTATCTTCTAGGCCAATGGCTTTTGTAACAGAAGAATCTAGGTCTCGACATCTTCTACAATATACCATGGTCCTTAATTGTGCATTAATCAAGCCTTCTATGAATAGAGACACTCTTTTAGGCATTGATGGTTTTTCATCTTGAGGGCATCTATCCAAATATTGTTTGAATCTTTTGTTGCTTCCCTAACGCTTTCATCCTATTTTTGCTTGAATGTGTGGATCAATGTACCCGTACTATGTTTAATCCCAATTTTGGAGAATCCTCCTATGAATCCTTCCAAAAACCTTTCTATGTCTACAAACATATCCTTTTTCAATGGTAAAAACCATGTCAAGACTGCTCCTAACAAAGTTAATCCAAATGCTTCAAATTATGTTTTATAATCTTGTATTTCTTCTGCCCTTAAGATTTGTTTGTATTCAGCCACATGGTCATGAGGATCTGAAGACCCATCATATTGATTTTTCATGCACTTAGCTTGTATTTCTTGTATTTCTTCTGCCCTTAAGATTTGTTTGTATTCAACCACATGGTCATGAGGATCTGAAGACCCATCATATTGATTTTTCATGGTCATGAGGATCTGAAGACCCATCATATTGATTTTTTTAAGATTTGTTTGTATTCAGCCACATGGTCATGAGGATCTGAAGACCCATCATATTGATTTTTCACATGGTCATGAGGATCTGAAGACCCATCATATTGGTATGGTCTCATGGTTTTTTGAGTGTTATTCCACTCATTTCTCCTTCTTATAGGAAACTCATGTATAACTTCTCCTCCCCTTAGAAAAGGATTTGCTGAAGTTTGTTGTTTCCTATCTCTTTGTGGCTCTACTGGAGTATGATGTCTGCTATCCCTTGGGATTTTAGATTGTTCTAGATTTCTATCCCATTCTCCTTTCTTTGAGCATTGACCCAAGTCATTTTTATCTTCTGGATTATTGGTAGAACATAGATACATCCTTGTCTATCTTCATATATGCCATCTTTAAACTGAGCCACTTGAATCAAATTTAAAGGAATTTCTAACTTTATCAATGTAATGAGATCTTTATACATGCCATCCGGATACACATAGGCTCCAAACCTATTTTGTATACAAGTATTAGAGGATGTTCCTATAGTATCCAATATTAGTGTTGTTTCTACCTCCCCATTTAGGTTTTCCATGTTTTTCTTTGATGAATCCAAATTCTCTTCACTTACACTTATTTTATGTTGTGTTCAAGTCTTCCTAGGTCTTTGAATATGGTTTATAACCACCCCTAATCTCAATCTCATTAACCTTTGATCAATTTTCTAATAAACCCTAATTATTTGAAGAGATTTGTTTGTGTTTAGCTTGGATTTTCCTCCCCAAATATGTTTCTTTATGTCAAGGATTATATTACTTTGGTATGTTCATCCAATTTTTCAAGTTTTGCAACTTTCTTGAAAAATCACGATTCTGACTCAAAATCCTGTTTTTGGTAGAAAATCATGATTTTTAGAGTGCTTAATAATTTTTCTCTTTTTTTTTTAATTTTATATCTTTTATATATTTTTTTAGTATTTTTTAATATTTTTCATGTGAAGAAAATCGTGTTTTTGGTTGAGTTTGAAAAATCACGCTTTTCTATAGAGAATCACATTTTTCCACTCAAAATCGTGATTTTGAAAAATAAGGTTTCTTAGTTGAGAATCACAATTTTGAGTCTCAAAATCATGTTTTCACGGAAACATGATTGTTTTGTGATTATGAGGTCAAAATCGCGAAATTTTGAGCCTCAAAATCTTGATTTTTTTCTCACAATCATGTTTTCACACAATCATGTTTTTTTTGTGATTCGAGGTCAAAATCATGAAATTTTGAGCCTCAAAATCATGTTTTTTTTCCCTCACAATCATGTTTAAAGACAATTGTGTTTTCACAGAATCGTGTTTTTTTGCAATTCTGAGATCAATATCATGAAATTTTAAGCCTCAAAATCGTGTTTTTTCCTCACAATTGTGTTTTCACACAATTGTGATTTTGAGGTCAAAATCATGAAATTTTGAGCCTCAAAATCGCAATTTTCTATCACAATCGTGATTGCTCAGAATCATGAAAATCACGATTTTCACTAAAAATCGTGATTTCAAAAAGTCGCGTTTTCTTTCATAGAATCGCAATTCTATGGGTTTTTCTCCAAAATTTTTGTTGATGGATTTTAGTATTTTTCTACCACACTAGAAGCACCTTTTTTAAATAACACCATGCAATAAAGAAATATTATCAAAAACTCATTTTTTCCACATATATGAAACAAACAAAAAATTATGATTATGAAAAAAATGATTCCATTCACGTTTTTGCAAAAAATTTATTAACTACTTATGAATATATACTCAATTTTTTTTTTACCTTGAATGTGGTTGCTCATAACTATTGGAAGTAGTTTGCCTGCAAACCTTGCAAAAAATTGTGATTTTGGTTCTTTCACTCTCACTCACTCATTCTCACTCTCACAAATGAACAAAATTTTTCCAAGTCCTTCTTTTATAGTTTTAGCTCACAATTGTGGTTTTCATCTTTCTTTTGAAGTCTCAAAATTTCTTTTTGATTTGATCTTAGTAATATCTTTTCCCTCCTTTGCAACCAAAAATTTCAATTTGCCCAAGATTTTGGATGATCTTACCCTTGTTTTTTCGGGTTTTACCTTTGTTTTTGCCAAAATATTCACTTCTTTTGATGAAATACCTTCCTTTGAAGTCCAACACTATTTCCCACTCCTATGTACCTCCAAAACAAAATGAGTAGGGATTTTTCAACTCTATAGACACATTTCTCTAACTTTTGAACATGCTAATTTATAGTGTATACCAAGACTAAATCATCTATTTTTAGACCTTTGTCTTTTATATGTGCATCAAAGTAAGCCTTTTGTCTCTTCTTAGCTATGTATATGTTTGCTACTCCTCTCAGTCTAGTTTTACCTAGGCATTCTAGATCTAAGATCCTGGATGATAGCTCATGGCTTGTCCATTGATGCTCTTTTGGAACCTTAAGTGTGGGTATCAATAAATCTAAAGGAGGCACATCATTTTGGCCAAAAACCATCTGAAAGGCAATGGCATTTGAGTACCATTTTATAGGCCACTCCATATGCCCAAACAACATGGTGAAGCTCTTTGTCCCAAACAAAACATTTATTATTGACAAGCTTAGTCAATATGTTGGAGAGGATCTTAGTTGTACTTTTTGTATGTCCATTCGCTTGTGGATAATATGGTTCCAGCTTCTTGGGAATGACCATCAAATCTTGTAAAAGATATCCAATGACCTCATTCAAGAATTGGGTTCCTTTATTGCTTACCAAATCTATCGACAATCTGTATCATGTTAATATATTCTCAAATAAAATTTAGCCATCATTTGTGCATGATTCTTCCTAGTAGCTTTTATTTCTACCCATTTAACAAGATAATCTAATGCAACTATGATATATTTTGCATGTGAACTCTTAGCTGGGGGGATTGATAGGACCTACAAAGTCTATTCCCCACTTGGAGAATGCATATGCTCCCATCATGTGTCTCAATGGGATCTCATCTTTGTGGATTGGATATTGAATTCTTTGAGATGTATGACACCTCTTCACATAGGTATGTGCATCCGTATGAAGAGTGGGCCACCAAAGACCTAAAAGCAAAAAAATGTTGATCATTTGATCAGGTCCAAATTGTCCTCCTGTGACACCTTGGTGTGCAGACTCTAAGATCAAGTACTTGCTCTCATGTACATATAGTCTCAAATATGCATCTCGTCCATGCATGTACAGATTATCTCCAATGAGTGTGTAGTCTTGAGCCTCCTGCTCTAGACTTCTTTTATGTCCCAAAGTCATCTCTTGAAGGAATTTTTTTGTCCTTATAAGATCAACTAAAGAACTACTTCAATGTGGTATTAGAGACACTTGATATAATGTGGCATGTTCAACAGGGAGTCTACTAATACAAGTATTATAAGAACACTTTTTGGACACAAAAAAGTTTTCTAAAATAGTAATTTTGCAATATAGAAATATTTGATAGATATTAAAATGAGGAACAATCTTCCTCATGGTTAGAGATAACTTTATGTAAGTTTTTGAGAATTTTTAGAGCTCTCAAGTGAGTAGAAATTTATATAGAAGATTAGAGGAGCAATTTTCAACTGTGAAAGGGGACACTTGGAAAAGTATATAACTTAAGTTATGACTCATTTTTTAGGATGATCATTTGTACTTGAATGATTAATGAGAACTTGAGAACTCTTGCATATCTTCTCTAAATCTCGTCATTTAGCTTTCACGATGATTTAGTGATGATTTCCTTAGTGTTTATCATGGATTTATTGTTGTGATCAGTTGTTCTTTGAGTATTTCATG
>CM035417.1:189495413-189505413 GCA_020310875.1 Ceratopteris richardii | reverse complement strand
AGATAGATAGATAGATAGATAGGTAGGTAGATAGATAGATAGATAGATAGATAGATAGATAGATAGATAGATAGATAGATAGATAGATAGATAGATAGATAGATAGATAGATCGATAGATAGATCGATAGATAGATAGATAGATAGATAGATAGATAGATAGATAGATAGATAGATAGATAGGTAGGTAGATAGATAGATAGATAGATAGATAGATAGATAGATAGATAGATAGATAGATAGATAGATAGATAGATAGATAGATAGATAGATAGATAGATAGATAGATAGATAGATAGATAGATAGATAGATAGATAGATAGATAGATAGATAGATAGATAGATAGATAGATAGATAGATAGATAGATAGATAGATAGATAGATAGATAGATAGATAGATAGATAGATAGATAGATAGATAGATAGATAGATAGATGGATATTTTGGCATTACCTTCTAGGTCGCAAATTTACATTTCATGTGGACCACTCCATTTTAAGATACTTATAAAAATTTTCTCCCAAGAATTTGAAGATTATAAAACACATCGGGGTCTAGAACTACAAGCTATCTGGCAATGTGTAGGCTTGTTAGAATACTTGAATGCTCAATTGCCAAAGCCCAATCTATTGAGATGCTATTATCTGATACAAACTCTCCAACTTGGAAAAAGTAAAGAGATTTCTATAATGTTTGTAGTTCCATCTCTGTTATGCAACTAGGAATTGAAGAAATTCAAGCTCTACTTGAATCTAATCCATGAGGCCCTTAATATGCAAGGAATGAATATCCCTTCGAACAAGGAGACATTGGTACTAGAGGCCATCAAGGACAAGAACATGGTGAAGCTCACCTAGATGGAAGCTATGACTCCAATTTTTTTTAGTGCCACTTCGGATCTGTATGCAACACTTCACATTTCCTAGGAAAGATAGATTCACCTAGCCTCAGAAAAAGATATGGTTCAGCTTATACTTGAGAGAGACTATGAGACTAATTATCAATCTACTATAGTGGATTATTGACCAACTCTACACCACAAACATAAGATGGAGATGCAAAGCAGTGCTCAATGGATGATGTGCTATCATGATGATAATTTATAGATGCCTAGCATATGATATTCCCATCTAGTGATCCCTTATGAGATCACAACTACAATTGTTCAAGAGCAGAAAAGCTTCATCACTGCAACCAAAGAGGATGAGAGTCACACTCCCATGCGTACAACCTAGAGATGTAGTCATGACACCTAACATCTCAGCCATAGAGGAACAAACTATACCTCCCTTCACAATCCACCTTCCCAGGCCAAACAAAGAAGGAACATCCACAACACAACCATTGGCCCCACCCATTCCCATGGATTTTGAATTCCTAGTTTGTGCAAGATTGGATGATCTGGGAGTTTTTGACTTTGAACAACTTCTACAGGAGTGCCCTTATCAGATGCAAAGATTTATTTTAAAGTAGAAAACATGCCAAGACCAACTAGACGAAGTGAAGAACAACAAGCAAAATGAAAGATGAACAACAAGGCACCATAAGATAATGACATGTTCATTGGCAAGAAGAACAACATGATACTAGAACATAGGAAAAGAAAGACAAGAAATGCAAGAAGACAAAGAAGAACATGAAGAAGAAGAAGGTGAGCCACATACACAGTTGAACGCAAAACATTATGGAAGACCATGGAGAGCGTTCATGCCCATAGTTGCCTTTCAGAATGAAGAAGCCATGTGATCATGGAACAGATATTAGAACAAGAGGAAGTCGATCAGCAATTTATGGACTCCTTGCAAGCACTATTTGAAACTATTGGTGTATTAATAGAATAAATCAATCACATGCTACAAAGACCAAGAGTACAGTATGGTGAATGGTGCATCCAAACAAGGCAATGACTTGGCAAGAATATACACATACCTATAACCAAGACTATAACATTGACAAATGCTGTTGTTACAACAAACATCACCTCCACATCTGTACCTCTAGCCTCCATACCATAGATCTAACCACTAAAATAAATGTACAAACCCCTCCCATGTCATCCCTCCCCATTCCGTCACCTGTTAGGACCCCTAAATCCCCACAGATAACCACCATTGAAGTACATCAAACTACAACTGATATACAAATAGCCACTGAACCTATAACCACCTCCATAAAAGACCCCAATTTTATTTTCTATAGCCTTGTTTCACATTCCCAACTTTTCTCTCCACACAACAACCCATTGTACACTACCATCACATCTAAACCCTCCCAATCCCTATCAGAACTAGTCCTTATTTCTACAACCACCATCGCTTCATTCGGTGCACAAACCACATTTTCCCCAATCCCACACACCCAACCATACTCTTTCTCTATACCAAAATCATCACCTTTTTCCTCTTGTTCCAACCACAACCGAGACGCCCATCTTTTTGGGATTCTCTTGAAACTTCCTATGCACAATGAGGCCTATCCTATTTAGCACCTTGTGCTCAACCCACATTTACATCAACTCAATTTTTGTCAGGCACCACCTTCACACCACCAAGCATATTAATATACTGAGATAGTGATGTGTGTGAACACTCTAGGACCGTCGGGGCACACTTTTTCCCTCTTTAGGAGGCTTTTTTCCCCCAGCTTTTATATACACATATTTCCCTAATGGGCTACTGATCTTTGTACATTCTAGTGGTAATACATTCAATGTTGTGTGTTGTGCTCCAAGCTTCTTCTTCTTCCTTGTGCTGATCGCGTGCTTCTGTAGATGTCGAACTCCAACAATTGCTATCAGAGCTGGTCATCGCTTCATCTAGGGCATCGTCGACACCTCTCCAGTTGCAGTCTCAGAATCACATGAATTTTGGTGAGCATACTCAAGGTGTTTCAGAGATCAAAATAGCTTTGCTATGTTGTGCCAAAATCATGATCTGAGCTAGTTTCGGCCTCTGAATGCACTATCAGAGTGCTTGTGCAGACTATTTTGTCTTTTTGTGCCAAAGGTATATACCAATTTTTGTTCACTAGTATAAGCATCTTGAAGTCTACTACTGATTTAGCAAAATTCATCTGGGTAGTTATGTTCAGCTTTTTTAGATACAGTCAATTTTTTGCATCAAGGCATTTTAGTCATTGACCATGGCTGAAAGCAGTGATGTATTTCGTATGTTGGCTATTGAGGATAAGTTGATGGTACCAACTACCCATTATAGGCTTATATGATGCAACATGTATTGATTGCAAAAGGATTGTGGAGCATTGTGCAGGGTGTTGAAAAACATCCTATCACACCTGCAACTGTTACAACTGCAGGTACTGAGGCTGATGTAGAAGGTGTCGGAGATGGTGATCTTCTGCAGATTCGTGTTCGTGCTATGGTTGCTACACCTACTGCAAAGCAAAATTTTTTGGGATGGCAGAGATGCCCAAGCACATGCATTGATAGCTTTGTCTATCAAACGTGCCATTATTCCTCAGATTCGCTCTTGCAGAATAGCTAAGGATGCTTGGGATACACTTACCACATTGTACCAAGCTAGGAATGAGGCTCCCGTTGCTTACCTCCAAAAACAATTGGAGAGTGAGCACATGAATGAAGGTGATTCTATGGACAGTTTTTTGATAGAGATCAAGGATTTGAAGGAACAATTCATTTTTGCTGATGAAGTCCTGACAGTTCACTTGTGCAGACTGTTCTGAATGGTCTTCCCGACTCATATTAGAGTTTTGCTTCTACTCTTTATTTGATGATGAAAGGCAATCAAAACGCCTTAACATTTGAAGAGCTAGTTTTTGTTATGTTGCGAGAAGATCAGTCTAGGCAGATGAGGTCTATTATGCATGTTGCAGATCAAGCTTTCTTGGCTAGTCAGAAGGGTGAAGGAAAATGAAACTCTTCAATTAGTAAGCAGAAATCTGCTAATTCTGCACAATCGAAGAAGGAAGATAAAGATGAGAAGAAATAAAAAAAGCAGAAATTGTTTTGCAAATACTGTAAATCAAATGATCATGTCAAAAACTGTCCAAAACTGGGTGCTAAAGAGGCAAAGAAAAAAGAGGTAGGAATGGTTGTTGCAGAGGCCTCTACACCAAAAACAGAGTCTCCTAATCTTGTGCAGGATGAAGAATGGGCATTTACTACTATTTGCAGTTCTGACCCAACTTCTCATGAGTAGTGCATGTCTGTAGTAGACTCAAGTGTTTAGTACTTTGATAGTGGGGCAACCAAACCTATTACCTCGCAGCGTAGTTTCTTCTCTTCACTAGAGCCTGCCCCTACAGGGAATACTGTCACATGTGCCAACAACTCCTCTTATCCTGTCATGGGAGTTGGTAAGATCATTTGACTACTGCTGATGGTAGTTCTTTCACTCTGTTAGATGCTTTATTTGTGCCAGGGATCAAGAAGAATCTGTTATCACTTTCAACTTTAGCCAAGATTGGCTTGGTTGTGAAATTTGTTGATGACAGATGTACATTTCATGATTTGTTAAATAGCAACATGATTATTTCTTCTGGCATTTTATCTCGTGGGCTGTATAAGCTCATAGATTATGAAAATGTGTGAATGATTTAGCATGTGTAGTACATGATTCTCAGGCTATGTCAGATGCAAAGCTTTGGCATGCATGCTTTGGTCATTTGAATTTTACTAGTTTGCTATGCTTGCAAAAATCTGAAATGGTGTCCTCTTTGCCCAAACTCGAGGCATCTGGTAAACATGTATGTGAAGGCTGTATTTTGGGCAAAATGTAGCATTCCTCCTTTCCAAAAGATGGTTCAGTTGGGGCTATGCAAAAATTGTAGCTTGTACATAGTGATGTCTGTGGTCCTATGCAGACACCTTCTTTTTAAAACTATCCTTACGTCGTGACTTTCATTGAAGATTTTTCCACGCATGCATGGCTGTGTCCACTCAAAGCAAAGTCTGAAGTCTTTATGTGCTTCAAAAAGTTTTTGGTTTTGGCTAAAAATCTGTCAACATGTAAAGTGGGCATCCTCCGTTCTGATCGAGGGGGGGAATATATGTCTTTTGACTTTAATGCATTTGTGACTGAACATGGGATAAAACATCAGTGTACAATGTCGTATACACCTCAATAGAATGGAGTTGCTGAACGGAAGAACATATCACTCATGGAGATGGTGAGGTATATGGTCAAGAGTCATGCTTTACCACATACTTTCTGGCTTGAGGCTGTTATGTGTGCAGCATATGTACTTAAAAGGTGTCCCACTAAAGCGCTACTGTCTATCACTCCATATGAGGCTTGGCATGGTCGCAAGCCATCTGTTGCTCATCTACGTGTTTTTGGTTGTTTGGCATATGCATTAGTGCCTGAACAACATCGCAAAAATTTGGATGATAAAGCAGTAAAATGTATTTTTGTTGGGTATAGTGCTGAAAGTAAAGGCTATCGTCTGTATCATCCAATATTAAATGCATTCTGGTTAGCCATGATGTTGTTTTTGTGGAAGATGCATTCAGCCATTGCTTTCATGTACTAAGGAGACATCTGTTAGCTCCAAAGACATGTATGATACTTTGCTGCCTCTTTTTATAGGTGCATAGTTTAGTGCTGGTCCTAATAAGGCAACTTCTCAACCTTTGCGAGATTCAAGTGATGATGCAAATCATTCCATTTTTGATGTAGATTTACATGATGCACTTCTTGATGAGAGAGCTGATATTGAGCAAGCAAAAACTATGGCAAAATTGCTGGTGCAAAATTTGCGTGACAACAAATTAGATGCACCTCTATCATATCATACTCGTTCAGGCTCTCATAGTGCCTCTTTTGCATCAGATTGCTATGCTATGGCTGCATCTAGTCTCTGTGATGAGACTGAGCCTATTTTGTTTGATGAAGCATAAAATTCTGAACATTGGATGGCTGCAATGCAATCTCAATATGATGCTATCATGAAGAATTATACCTGGTCTTTATGTGAATTTCCTCCTGGAAAGAAGGCCATTGGCACTAAGTGGGTATACAAGCTGAAGCATAAACTTGATGGAACAGTTGACAGGTATAAGGCTAGGCTTGTTGCAAAGGGTTATGCACAGGAAAGTGGCATTGATTTTAATGAGACCTTTGCTCTTACTTGCCGAATGACTATTGTTTGTAGCATGCACTTGCAACTCATCATGATTGGAATGTACATCAATTGGACATTAAAACAACATTTTGGAATGATGACTTGCATGAAGAAGTGTATGTTTTTCAACCTCATGGCTTTGTGTAGAAAGGGCATGAAAATTAGGTGTGCAAGTTAAAGAAGGCATTAATATATGGTTTAAAGCAAGCACCACATGCTTGGTATGAAAAGATACATGCCTATCTCATTGCACATGGTTTTGAGAACAGTCCAACTGAAAGCACCTTATATGTTAAGCGTGCAAATGATGTGCTTCTGAATATTGTGGTGTATGTTGATGACATTCTGCTTAGTGGTCCTCATGAGAAGCATATTTTTTTTTGCATGCCTCATTTGAGATGTCTGATTTGGGGCATTTGCATCACTATTTGGGCATTCAATTTATGCAAGTTGATGGTGGAATGGCTTTGTGTCAAACAAAGTACATTGACACATTATTGCAGCATTTTGGCCTTGAAGACTGTAGGCCTATTGCCACTTCTATCGAGATAGGTTTACGATTGAGTCTTCATGATGCTGGAGATGCATTTGATGCTGTTCTCTATCAATAGGCTATTGGATGCTTGATTTACTTATGCATTACTCAGCCAGATATTTAGTTTTCTATCTCACAGATGAGCATGTTTATGCATTGCCTAGGTGTCAAGCATTGGCAGGCGGTTAAGCACATCTTTCACTACTTGAGTGGTACCCGGCTACTTGGATTGTTTTATCCCAAGGGGGATCACTACTGCAAGATTTGCATGCTTTTTCTGATAGTGATTGGGCTGGTTGCTATGACACTCATGTGTCCACTAGTGGCTTTTGCTTCATGCTTGGTAGCTCATGTATATCTTGGTTGAGCAAGAAGCAACTTACTATGGCCACTTCTAGTTGTGAGGCTGAGTATAGGGAAGCTTTCATAGCGAGTATTGAGTATGTGTGGCTCATACGCCTTATGGTTGATTTGGGTGTTGGTCAGTCTTCTGCCACCACCATCTTCAGTGATAGTCAGAGCGCATTGACAGTTGTGAGGAACCTTGTGTTCCATGCTTGCGCTAAGCACATTGAGGTGCACTATCATTATGTCAGGGAGAGGTTCTTTGCTGGGGAGATCAACTTGGCATATGTGCCCACGCAGGAGAACATTGCAGACCTTTTCACGAAGGCTTTGCCTAGGGAGAAGTTTGAAGCTTTCTAAAGCTTTGGGCTTACTTCCTTTTGCAGATTGATTACACATAGCTTGGCACTTCCTTATACATGAGTGCCACCTCCTTGTTCACCGCATCATTCCTAGGGGGATTTGTTGATATATTTAGGTAGTGATGTGTGTGAACACTCTAGGACCATCGGGGCACTTTTTTCCCTCATTAGGAGGTTTTTTCCCCCGGCTTGTATATATGCCTATTTCCCTAACGGGCTACTGATCTACATTCTAGTGGTAATACATTCAGTATTGTGTGTTGTGCTCGAAGCTTCTTCTTCTTCCTTGTGTTGTTCGTGTGCTTCCACAGATGTCTAACTCCAACAAAGCACTACACCCATCGTCCCTGTATTCATTGTGGAAACCACAAACACAAGC
Source organism: Ceratopteris richardii (assembly GCA_020310875.1). Taxonomy (NCBI): domain Eukaryota; kingdom Viridiplantae; phylum Streptophyta; class Polypodiopsida; order Polypodiales; family Pteridaceae; genus Ceratopteris; species Ceratopteris richardii. Next base: position 189,497,690 of record CM035417.1, on the reverse strand, counting down.
ATGCCTCATCCAATGGACATATCACCACCACTCACTACACCTCCCCCACCCCCCATAGTTCCACCATCCCCTACCCCCCCTCCGCCAACCTCACCTCCACTCACTGCATCAGTATTCACTAAGTACACATCTCTCATTCCACTTTCCACCCCCCTATGTCTTATACACTCCCAACTACATCCACTATACATACTTTCACAATTGACTCAGCATTCACAACGATGATAAGTTGTGTCGATCACCTATGCCATGAGCATAATTTATTGGCACAAAGGAATACGGACCTTAAAGTTAAATCCTCTCATCTACAAGATCGAGTTTCTGATTTTGTGGCCTAGAATGCTTCATTACAAAATCAACTATCCACCTTATAGATCTCACACAATGAACTAGAAACAAAGATGCAAAATATGTTTCAAGACATTATCAAAGTCATCAAAGGACATCTACAAAGACAAATGGAGTGCAATGCTAAGCTTACACATAATGTGGCATTATTAAGATGACACCTAGCTACTGATACAAAGGAAAACCAAAGACTGCAATAACAAGATCAGGAAAAATTAGAAACAACCATTGAAAACACATCGGGCACCCCTATCAGCCCATCCAATCTTTAGGTCATACTTTCCAAGTTTTAGGCCGTTCCTCCTAAAATAATTCACATTATTCTAGATGATGCAACATTGTTGGAAGATCATGACAAGCTAATGGAACAGGTAATCGAACTCCAACAACGATAATAGGCAAAACCACCAACACAATCTATCTCAATCCCTGAATCTATGGTAGTGACTTTAGAATCAACTAAACCTGATGCTTTCCATACTCAGATACTAGAGTTACAAACCAAGATCCTATAGTATGAAAGACCTCCTTTCATCACCGGAGGCACATGAAGTCGAGGAGATTTTCCATATTCGAGTATAATAGACCTTTGAAGAGGGGTATGAGCCTCAACCAATGCCAGGAGGTCGAGTTATGGAAGAAGGAGAGGATACGTTTGAAGCACCCATAACTCTTTGGTTAAAATAGGTAGAAGACATGGGAAGAACCCAAGAAGACCACCTAGCCATAAAGATTTTAACAATGGCAAACATGGAAGAAGAAGTATTAAAATCAATGTATTTCCAAAATCTAGCACACAGAAGGCTGATCACTACCTCTAAGTTGCAATACCAACCATATTTTGTAATCTTCACAGATTATACCATAGAACTTACTAGGATAATTTGAAAGAATCAACATTTCCCACTCAGTTCCAGCCTAAGGACTTACCGATTATAGTAAAAAGAAGTATAACCTTCCAACCCAACTAGCAGAGACACGTATTAGAGACATATCCAAAGATGTTACATACATGGTCCAAGTCCCAAGGCAAAGATCATGGATAACTTATTACATAAAAGTACAAAACAATGCACACTCTGTAGATTGGGTGGACTACCCATGTCATGCACCATCATAGGGACTTTCAAATATATCATAAATGATTGCTTTCATCAGACACTGGACACCTCATCTGAAACCAATTCCAAATGTTGCAACTTAGATGCTCTTAATGATTTTTGATTTGATGTTGGTAGATTTTAGAATGTTTAGAAATGTCCTAGCTCCACATGTCTTTGCTCCAAACTTTGAAAATGGCAATTATGTTTTTGTATATGATCTATGATCTCAACACTACACCTTTCATCAGAACAATCTATGCATGGCATGCTCATACCAAGTACCTCCCAGCTTGCTATAAACAAACTTTTGAAGATATGTTCACCACATGCTTTTGCAAGTATCAATCAGAGGTATTTATCGTCAAGCCCACCTCCCTCCTACAACTACTCACATGCAAACATGCCATTTACTCTGAGTACTACAGAAGGCTACATCCTAAAGTCTCAAACACCATCAATTGGGAATGCCTAAAGATAGATCTTGCAAGAGGACTTCGGGTACAAGAACATGAATTAGCCACTCAAGTAATTCAGTACTATATTGATCACCCCATCCAACAAAGGTCTATCAAGGATGACAAACTCAAAAGGGGTGGAATGTTAGCGACAGGAATAGCCAAGGAGGCCTAAGCAGAGAAGGGAGCATGAGATAAGAAGGACAAGGCTCATAGAAAGGCCTCAATAGGAAACATAGTCAATGAAAATCTATTAGAGAGTAGGCCTATCAAATTTGATGTGAGGATGTATGATGACCACGAGCAAGAGTAATATAAAGTGCGTGAGTGAGAAGCACACTAACATGCACACACATACACACACACAATCG
>CM035417.1:189392913-189490413 GCA_020310875.1 Ceratopteris richardii | reverse complement strand
TAATGGAAGATTGGGTTAATAAATTTTATTGCAATCTCATATATTGTGTCCTTGAGAAGATAATTTTCTCAAGACATTTAAGACTTGGGGTGTAAGCACTAACTCACATTCTTTGGTGTGTCTTTTGTTGTGCACAATGGCTCCTTCGCTATAGTAAACACATAGAGAGGATTTAAGCCCTTTTGCTATGGCTTATTGTGATATTTCAAAATTAGTTCATTCAAGGTAGTTATGACTCTGGGTATAAGCACGGAATCACATTTTTTTGGTGTATATTGTTGCTCACAATGGCTCCTTCCCTATAGTAAATGCGTACATAAGAATTTGGCCCTTTTGCTATGGCTTGATACTCTATAGATACTTATCCAATATGAAAAATGTGATTCATCTTGATTTTTTGAAATTATAGTGATGCCTTTGGTTGCTAAAAACTTTTGTTGTGTGCATTCTATTGTCGATATTGCTTGAGTGTGGTATGAGACTCATGGTAGAGTGTTATTATGTCTTTTTATTGCTATGGGACTTTTGATGGGTTCATCCTTCACTTCAAACGATATTGTGATAGTAGCTTGTCCAATTGATTTTTTCATTCAATTTTCACACACTCTTTGGTTTTGGTTGGTTAGTAGTTGTTTGGCTATCAAAATAGTTTGTGCACACCTAGAAAGAACATATATTTGTTCCTAATTATACCTTTGATTCAACAAATTACTATAAGATTATTATGGTATATTTATAATACAATGTTTAAGGGATTATAGGTAAGAATTAGTGGTCTCCTTGCTAAATCTATGGTAATTTTGTATATATTGATGGGATATCATCCAAATAATCTTAATCACAATAATATTGAAAATAAATTACTTTTGTAGAATGACACAAAAGAACCACATTCTAACTTTTCTAGGCATCCCTACCAATATCCAATTGATTAAGACAAAATAATTCTACTACAAGGAAATGATTTGGGTCTCGAGGAAATTTCAATGAATTTCTTTTTAGGGATGCTTTATTCTAAGAAAATGAGATACATTTTTCTAACCGAAGAAGGCACCCGATTACTTAGTTTAGTATGATCAGTTGAAGTATAAATTGATACTAACCTGTTGTTTATATATGAGTTATTTCTATAATTGTCCTAATGACATTATATTAATAAGCGATTTTTGTAATGTTCTATAGTTCTGATATTTTTATTCAAACTCATGAACATATGACTTAGAATTAGGATAGGAAGGCTTATACAATAACAAATTGAGAGTTTACATTTGGATTTTTGTAGTGTTATGCATAAAGTTTTGTGTACTTAGAGACATTATAGAAGCAATTACCACAATTGCTTCAATAGTGATTTGGATCACTCATTGAGAAGATTTGGCTCACTCTTGATTTAGCAAAACTGCTTTCAAAGATATTTAAGCTCTAATTTATAACTAAATCACTATTTTTTTGTGATACTAAAAATTATTATTGTAGCATATTGTCCAACATGATGTATAAATTATTTTATTAGAAATAATCAAGCTACAAAAATTTATTATTTATACCATAGATTCAAAATTAAATAGGGAAAAATAGTCCATTGAGGAATGCTTCACAAGGCTTGATAATATATTGAGACATATTCAATAAACTCTTAAAACATCTAATTCTTAAAACATCTAATAAGTAGGTTAATGTTTTACTATTGAGTTGTTACTGATGAAGTATGGTATGTGAGTCAAGTCATAAAATGTATGTTTTTATTGAATACTATCTTTAAGGTTATAAACAACATAATTGCCAAAATGATATATCTATAGACTTCTCTGAAAGAATTAATTGGGAATGAGTTTTGATGTTTGATAAATTATGGGTTTAATTCATACCTCACTAAAATTATCTCAAATTTTTGAAAAATCCTTTTCACTAATTGGGAAAATGTTAGATGGAGCTACTAATGATTGGTGAATATTAAAATGCATTTGTAAGATTAACAAATATCCTTCCTTTTGGTCACAATTCATTGCTTTTGATACTTATGTTTGATGTTTGACTAGTTAATTTTGTGATGATAACCTATATAAAATATGTTTTTTGAGTTTGAACTTAATGATTAGGACATTATAATAGCTAATAAATCATAATGCCATTGAATCATACTCTTAAGCACTGGTTTATATAACCGTTTATTGGTGGAACCCAAAAAAAAGTTTTATGTGCATTTATTGATGGAATATCAAATCCATAATAGTACAAACTAGAAATTAATGGAAACTCGAAATAGTCAATTTACCTAAAATACGTAACCTTTCTTGTATCCTAGATGATTGAAAAATATGTGGTTTAATAAAATATCATGAAGCCTTGATTCTGTTATGGAAAGGATATAATATTTGTACCACAAATAATTTCTTTTCGAATGGAATATGGTTTTAAAAACTATGGGATGACAATTGGAATGAAAAAGTAAAGAACATATTAAAGAATTTTCGTTTGATAATGATGGATTTTCACCTATGAATATGATAAACAATGCATTAATGAAACAAATTCAAGCTTCTCTATTGATGGCATGTCAAATCAATCAGAGCCTCTAATTCAAACTTTTTAATCTTAGGACTTTTGTAAGAAGATGCATGGAGTACAAGATAAAAATTTTACCTAATATATTGCTTATAAGTTGCAAAAATTCTTTATGAATACCACAACAATAATTGCCTTGCTTAATACTTTTAGCTTAGTATTTTTAGTTTACCTAACTAGTATCTTTTATTTTGCAAGGTGTGTTGGAAATAATTTCTTTAACAAATTTTGTTGTTTTTCTTGACATGTTTCTTTGGATTTAATTATTTTTGAATTGCATGTGTTTCAAAATACTATAAGGGAAATGATCATGTCATAAAGCATTTTCCAAAATTGGCTGCAAAAGAGGCAAAAAAGAAAGAGGCTGGAATGGATGTTTTAGAGGCCTCTATACCTAAAATAGAGTTTGATAGTCTTGTTCAAAATTAAGAATAGGCATTTTCTACTATTTGCAACAATGAACCATCTTCTCATGAGTAGTGTATGTTTGTAGTAGACTCAGATATTTGGTTCTTTTTGTTGGAGTTAGATGTCTGCAGAAGCACGCGAACAACACAATGAAGAAGAAGAAGCTTGGAGCACAACACTCAATACTGAATGTATTACTAGAGAATGTACAAAGATAAGTAGCCCATTAGGGCAATAGGCGTATATACAAGCGGGGGAAAAGAACCTCCTAAAGAGGGAAAAAAAGTGCCGCGACGGTCCTAGAGTGTTCACACACATCACTACCTAAATATATCAACAAATCCCCCCTGGGAGTGATGCGGTGAACAAGTAGCTGGCACTCATGTATAAGGAAGTGCCAAGCTATGTGGAAATCACTCCACAAAAGGAAGTAAGCCCAAAGCTTTGTGGAAAGCTTCAAACTTCTCCCTTGGCAGAGCCTTCGTGAAAAGGTCTGCAATGTTCTCTTGCATGGGCACATATGCCAAGATGATCTCCCCAACAAAGAACCTCTCCCTGACATAATGATAATGCACCTCAATGTGCTTAGTGCGAGCATGGAACACAGGGTTCCTCGCAACTGCCAATGCGCTCTGACTATCAATGAAGATGGTGGTGGCAGAAGACTGACCAACACCCAAATAAGCCATAAGGCGTCTAAGCCACACACACTCAACAGTAGCTGTGAAAGCTGCCCTATACTCAGCCTCACAACTGGAAGTGGCCATAGTAGGCTGCTTCTTGCTCAACCAAGATATACATGAGCTACCAAGCATGAAACAAAAGCCACTAGATGACACACGAGTGTCATAGCAACCAACCCAGTCTGAGTCAGAAAAAGCATGCAAATCTGGCGATAGTGATCCCCCCTTGGGATAAAACAACCCAAGTAGCCGAGTACCACTCAAGTAGCGAAAGATGCGCTCTAACCGCCTGCCAATGCTTGACACCTGGGTGATGCATAAACGTGCTCATTTGTGAGACAACAAATTGAAATGGCCTAGTAATGCATAAGTAAATCAGACATCCAATAGCCTGCTGATAGAGGACAACATCAAATGCATCTCCAACATCATGAAGACTCAATCGTAAACCTGTCTCCATAGGAGTGGCAATAGGATTACAGTCTTCAAGGCCAAAACACTGCAATAATGTGTCAATATATTTCATTTGACACAAAGCCATTCCACCATCAACTTGCATAAACTGAATGCGCAAATAGTGATGCAAATGCCCCAAATCAAACATCTCAAATGAGGCATGTAAATCAGCCTTAAAATCAGCAATATGCTTCTCAATAGGACGAGTGAGCAGCATGTTGTCAACATAGACAACAATGATTAGAAGCACATCATTAGCACGCTTAACATATAAGGTGCTTTCAGTTGGACTGTTCTCAAAACCATGTGCAATCAGATAGGCATGTATCTTCTCATACCAAGCACGTGGTGCTTGCTTTAAACCATATAATGCCTTCTTTAACCTGCACACCTGGTTTTCATGCCCTTTTTGCACAAAGCCACGGGGCTGAAAAACATACACTTCTTCATGCAAGTCACCATTCAGAAATGCAATTTTAATGTCCAACTGATGTACATTCCAACCATGATGGGCTGCAAGTGCACAAATGCTCCGAACAGTAGTCATACGACATGTAGGTGCAAAGGTCTCATCAAAATCAATGCCTCTTTCCTGCGCATAACCCTTTGCAACAAGCCAAGCCTTATACTTGTCAACTGTACCATCAGGTTTACGCTTGATCTTGTATACCCACTTACTGCCAATGGCCTTCTTGCCAGGAGGCAAGTCACATAAAGACCAAGTACCATTCTTTATTATTGCATCATATTCAGATTGCATAGTAGCCATCCAATTTTCTAAATTTTGTGCTTCATCAAATGACATAAGCTCATTCTCATCACAGGGACTAGATGCAGCCATAGCATAGCAATCTGATGCAAAAGAGGCACTATAAGAGCCTGATCGAGTACGATATGACAGAGTTGCATCTAATTTGCTGTCACGCAAGGTCTGCACCAATACTTGTGGTTTGATTTTCAGTAACTCTTCAAAAGTTATAGAGCACTGCATTTTCGTCTCCTTCAACTTTGTGCTATGTCTGATGTTTTGCTTGAAATTCCTTTTCCTTTTGTTCTTATTGTTGGAGCATGATAAAGTTTTGAATTCCACTCATACTCTCCCAGGTAGTTAGGTAATGTGTTTATGCTTTCTAATTCCTCCGAACATTCCTCACAATTGATCTCTTGATTCATCATTCCTAAGTTCTTGTTTGCATCCAATTCTTTGAAAGGCAGATCAATGCCCTCGATTTTCCTCCATCTCTCTTCCTAGACTCTAGCCCATAGATCCTCAGGCTAATTAGATTCTACTTCTGGGATCATAGAACTTCTTTCATGGTTTTAGTGGCTATGCTTTTGATTTTCTCTACAATCCTTCTATCTTGTGAAGGGTCATGTGCTCCTAAACCTTCTTGAAATTCTCTATCATATATTCTTGTTTTTGGAAGGTTTTGGATAGGTTTTTCTAGGGTGTTTGAGTGATTTCGATCAAATTTTTGTAGATTTCTAGCCTCTCTTTTTCCAAATGTCCTCTCGGATAGCTTATTTCGTGTTGTTCCACACTTGGTCCTGCTTTGATCCTAGATTGATATGCAATTATCCACATGGCTAGATCTTTAGGTATTGGAGCAGCTAGAACCAACCCTACTTGTTGTTTATGTTCCTCTTTTTCTACTTTATTAGAATCCTTACTAGCCGTAGGATTCATAGATTGATTTGGCTCCTCTTTGCTCTTCTCTTCCTCCTCTTGTTTCTCAATTTATCTCATCGGGATTTCCATCTTTGAGTCCATCTTACCTTAGAAATCTCTTCAGATTCCTTCGAATCTAGCACTATTTGAGGCATTGGTGTTTCTGGTTTGTTGGTTTCTTGCGCAATTGAATCTAACCCTTTTGGACCTTCTTTAGCTCTTGCTCTTGTAATTGCCTTCAATGGTACCATATATTCTTTGTCACTTTGTTGAAGCTGAAGGTCAAGGACAAAGCACAAGAGCACATCAAAGAGGTGGATACACAAGAAGAAGGAGCAAGTAGGGAGCTCCAAGAAGTGTATGTCAAATTTTCAGAAGAAATCCCTATAAAAATAGTGATTTTCATCACTAAAAACCATTGTAAATACCATTTTCTATTTTTGTAACTCCATTTTGTTCAAGACAAGGAGTCCTTGAGCTTGAGGAGTATTAGAAGTATCATTCTACCAATTTTCATAATTTTTAGACTTTGTTTGAGCCCTCAAATAAGCCCTGGAACCTAATTTTTAACTAGGCCGGACACTAGGTCTGGACAGGGCAAAAACTACTCAAAAAACTATAAAAAGAGCTAGAGAGCTCATTTTTGAGGTTAGCTTGTTAGAGAATAGAGATTTTGTAAGAGAACTCTTTTGCAATCAAAGCTTTCCATTGTTCCTCTCTCTGATCTTACCATGTGCGCACGTGTGTGTATGTGTGTGCATGTTTGTGTGCTTTTACTCATGCACTTGTGCCCTCACTTGCTCGTGGTCTTCATACCGGTCCTCACGTCCCCACGGATTGACAAGTAAAGGAGGTGGTGCTTACGCTTGAGCTACACCAAATTTTGGCACCATTGCCGAGGAGAGAGCTTCGAGGACGAGTGTTGTGATGGTAAGATCATAGATTTGCGACGTTGGAAGGTAAAAAAACTGTCATTTTTGTTGATTTTCTGATTTTTCTTCTTCATCTTCATCTTCATCATCATCACCATCTCCATCTTCTTCCATCTTCTTCTTCATAGAAATTTCTTGCTTTTTAGTGCATTTTCACCATTTTCATACCATTTTTCATGCGTTATTGTGTGAAAAGGAGTTAGGAGGTGCAAGGGAGAGCAAGCGTTGTGTTTTTTCGTGATTTTCTGCACATACGGAGCTTGCCATTGCTCGGCGCTCAGAAATTTGAATTTCCTGCCAAAAAATACGATCCTGTGATGAAAATCGCGAGTCTGTGAAAAATTCAATTTTTTTGAAAATCATGATTTTCTAGTTCCCGCCTAAAAGCGCTCTGAAGGAAACACGATTCTGAGGTCATTCTCAGAATCGCGATTCTCTAGTTGTGCTCAGAATCGCGATTCTCTAAGTTTTCAAAAACACGATTCTGAGATCATTCTCAGAATCGCGATTCTGTGGTTGTGCTCAAAATCGCGATCCTCACAAATCACGACTTTCAGCCAAAAACATGATTGTGATCAAACACGATTCTCTGTTGGCATTTGCGATTTTCAAAAACACGATTTTGAGAAAACACGATTTTCAACAAAAAAAAACACTCTTTTCTGAAAACACGATTCTCTGCTCAAAATCGCGATTCTCAAAAACACGATTCTCTGCTAAAAATCGCGATTCTCAAAAACATGATTCTCTGCTCAAAATCGCGATTCTCAAACACGATTGTCTGCTCAAAATTACGATTCTCACAAACACGATTCTCTTGAGATTCACAACATCGCGATTCTCTTGAGATTCACAGCATTGCGATTCTCTTGAGATTCACAGCATCGCGATTCTCTTGAGATTCACAGCATCGCGATTCTCTTGAGATTCACAGCATTGCGATTCTCTTGAGATTCAAAGCATCACGATTCTCTTGAGATTCACAGCATCGCGATTCTCTTGAGATTCACCGCATCGCGATTCTCTTGATTTCACAAAATCGCAATTCTCTTGATTTCACAAAATCGCGATTCTCTTGATTTCACAAAATCGCGATTCTCTTGATTTCACAAAATCGCGATTTTTTCCAAAATGTCCTGTTTCCCTGTTTTAACCCCCAGGAGCCTGATTTGACATAACTTTTTCATCCAAAGTCCATTTTTTGACCTCTATAGCTCGTTGGAAAGCTCGTTTCGAATCCTACACGGCCTCAACTGTTTTCTATAAGAATAATGCGTTGTTTTTCAGATAGAATAATTTGAAGTTGACCCTCAGGTGGGACTAAGAACCCAAGGGGGCTCCAAGGGATTTTGAGCCATACCAAGGGGAAATTTTGGACTCTTAACCAAAGCTTATGAACCTGAGATTTGGTAGACACCTAAGCAAAGATAGATAAAGCATTAGATCTTCTGAGGCTAGTGTCAACCATACAACTAAGTCTTGGGCACAACAACTAAGTGGTTATCCTCACGTACTAAAATCTGACACAAGTGACTCGGAAATGTCTTTTAGCATGGGGAAACCTGTAGGTGGCTCAAGAACTGCCCATCTACAAACACCAGAAGGCCCCTATAAGACACAGTTGGAATATATTCGGACTAAACGATTAGGTGCTCACATCTATGAGGATGGCCTGAGGCGATCAGTGGTCCAACTCAAAAATCTAGATCAATCCTTTGGGCTTGAACACCCAGTAGTCAAGTTCGAAGAGGGTTCATACATTGATAAGGAAGGAACCATGTATGTGGTCACCAAACTACCAGATAGGACTGATGAGTTTGGAAATATCATTCATGAGAATGAGATAGGAGACCTAGAACAAGGAAATGTAGGACAAGGACCCCAGACTCCTAGAGGTAAGTCAGTTTTGACCAGAGTGATCACTCCAGATTGGATCCCTCAAGACAACAAAAGTATAGAACTATTCTTGAATAGGGAAACAGAGGAAGCCTTTTGGAGATTCAAGCCAAATCAACCTAGCCAATTGGGCATAGTCATCATCTACGAGTTCAAGGATCCAGAGATACCAAGCAAAGTTGTCTACCTAGATAACACATCAGAGAAGATGTTCTTGGTAACAGAACATGATAGACATGATGTCAGGGCGACCATTTCATTTGTGAATGTCCCCACTCACCAACTCTAGGCCAAGGACAGAACATCACGATACAAGACTTTTGTCCTGAATGTGGCAAAGACCATCTCCCTAGAGATTGTCCAAGAAACCCCTCCAGTGCACCCAAGATTACACCCATTAATGTGGTAGGCTTAGTGGTGGATTCAAGTTCAAGTAGTAGTAATGTGGCTCCTATACAAGCTGTAACTAGAGCACAAGCCTTAAAATAGGATAAACCAGCAGAACAATCAGAGTCCAGTGAATCAGAAGAGCCTAGTAAGAGGAAAACAAGAACATGGAAGGATACCAAAGAGAAGGCCAATCGCAAGTGGAATAAAAAGTTATCGAAACTAGAAGAAAGCTTGAAAGATGCAAAAACAAAAATAGAAGACATTGCATCTCAAAACCCCTCGCATGCCGAAACTCCATCCACTCCACCTCATCCCACCCCACCACCCATTGTAAATAGGCCGCAACCTGGGTCTATTCTGGCAGATCCAACCCCAGAAGGCTTGGACATGATGTTCAAGGCCTACCAGGCTCGACTTCAAGAAGGGCCAACAGCTGCAAACCTAGACAAGAGTTACCCTAGAGCGGATCTAGAGATTGAACGGATGAAAATGTGCATGAAAATGGTAGAACAAGCTCAAGCCATACTCGAGACTAGTCAAAAGTTCAATCAGACAAACTTTGTTAAACCGGATTTGCATTTCCAGGGCTTACTAGAAAGATTAGAGCAATTGGTAAACAAACCTGAAGTTTCTTTACTTCCATAGGCTCAACCAGTTATTGAGAGGAGAAGCTCGTCACCGATGGGAGCTTATGTTCCTAATTCCACAGATGTTGGAATACCTCCTTCGATTTAGGAGCACTCTCAAGAGTTCTTTCGGGAAATACAAGAGGAGAATCGGGCCAAGGAGAAGGTTAATTCCCCTCCTATTCGTGAGATTGATGATCTTCATGATCAATTTCCCCAAGACATTCCATCTATTTACAGAGATGAAATAGAACAACAAGAAGATGAAAGATTAGATTTTGAATCTAATACTTTAGAAGAGCTGCCACAATTCACTGGCCCTTGGGAATCTGAATCTATTCAAATCAGAGCTCCCACAATACTGGTAAGAAACGAAGACTCAATGGTTCCAAGGAACACTGATGTCGTGAAGAACACTAAGGTTCAATGTCATCTCACTGTAGAAGAGTTGCTAAAAGCAAAACCCGAGCTATGGAATCATGTGAACGATCATGTCCCAGAACTTGATTCCAATATGCCAAAAGGAGGCTCTAAGCAGAAAGTTCCAGAGATACCTCTCGATAAAATAGGAGACATGTGTGAGGGTGAAGAAGGTAATACTTATCTTCCGATCACCTACCAAGGTTACACAACCAAAGCAATCATAAATTCAGGTGCGGGTGTTGCTATTGCGACCACCTCCTTGTGGAAGCAATGGGGCAAACCCACACTAAGACCAACTAGAATGAAGCTTCAAATGGCTGATGGTCATTTTGAAAGACCTCTAGGATTGCTAGAAGGGATAACTCTAACCACTTGTGGGGTAGAGTTTGAGCACACCTTTGTGTTGGAGCAAACCAATCACAAATTGGTGATTATACAGATCTTGGAGAATGCTTATGGTCAGAATGAAGCAAAGGAAGACATTTGCAAAATGAAGAAGAAGTCAGAATGTTGTCTTGTACACATATGTACATTAGCATAGTCATAGATGACTTAGAACTTTTGTTCAGTAAGAATTATGTACAAATTATCTATAAATACCTTGAGAAAAGTCGGGGCATGTATGAGAGCATATGTGACAATAGTTACAAGTCAAGAATTAGGAAGATAGAAGCTATGAGATAGTGAAAAGTGAATTTGTGTTTGCTCTCATCACTCAGTTGTAATTTTCTGAGTTAATGAAGAAATATTGCGCCCGATCTTTTCGTGTCTGCTCCTTCTGTGTTTGATCATTAGCAAAATCCTTTTGAGGATATCTAAGTTGTTAGTTAATGAGTCTGTGACCTGAATTTCAGAGTCCAATTGTAAACAGGCTAGGAGAATTGTGAATAGGAACATTCATATGTGTTGAATGTCTACAGTTCTCTGAAACAGGCGCAAATTTCGAGTTTAATCTTTTGGTCAGTGCTCACTCCATAGTTTAAAGTTTTGTGCAAGCAAGCACTTAATCTTTAAGTTGGAAGGTGATCTACTCGTGGCTAAAAGCATTTGGCAAAACGGGTTAGATATTGTGAGAATCAAAGTTAAGAAGTTAGGGGTGTCTGAATCGACTTCTCAGAAGTACAGTTTCTGACATAGGTAACTTGAGAAGTTGATTTCTCAAGCTACACTTAATCTTTTGGAGTAATTCAACTTGGAATAGTTGCACAATCTCTAGGAGATGATTCGTACAAAGTTTCATCAAAAACTTTACACGTTTGATAAGTCAATATAAGAAAATAGTGCAGCAGACTTTTCTGTGTATCACCTTCTTCACAGATTTGTTCATCTTTTGATAATTAGAAGTTGATCCTCTAAATGTGTGAAAGGTTTTGACTTATTCTTGGTATAGAGGTGCTCTAATCACAAGAATAAGTTGTTCTTTTGGAGATTAACATTCTCCATCAGTGGTATCAGAGCAGGAGACATCAATTTGAAGAAAAGGAGGATCTCGACTGCTGCAGATTCAAGAGATTCAACATTTGAAGGATCAAGAAGTGAAAGCTTGGAGTCAAAGCTCGAGGAGAAGACAAATTGACATCAAGAAAGGCAAAAGGAGTTCAATTCGAAGTAAAGGTACATACATTGTTTGTAAAGCTTGAAGATTTCAATACACAGGTGGATACAAGATGGGAGAAAGCTTGCAGATTGATAAGCTAGATAGGGAGAACTATCCAGCATGGTCCATGAGGATGGAAGCACACCTCATGAGCAAAGATCTTATATCATTCATTACAGGAGATGAAGAAAAACCAGAATTTGCAGATCCAAGTATTCCTACTAGGGAGGAACTTGCAATGTTGAAGACTTGGATGAGAAAGGATGCTCAAGCAAGGAGTATCATCTACATGGCTGTAAATGATTATCTTCTACCTCACATCAGAGGTTTAGAAAGTGCTACAGATGTTTGGAATGCCTTGGAAGAGCATTTCCAAAATACAACTAAGTCAAGGAAGTCCTCACTATGGGCTGAGTTCACAACTTTCAAGAAGAAGAGCTCACAATCAATTTCAGATTATGTGGCAAGGATGAAAGATATTGCAGATAGCTTGGGAGCAGTGGATGAAGATATTGAAGAAGAAAAGTTGGTAAGACAAATACTTACAGGTCTAAGAGGTGATGAGAAGTGGAAGCCTTTTATATTGTCCATAGAATTGTCACTTGATCACTTTACTCCTGACCTTAATCAATTGCTAGGACACATGCTAACCTTTGAGCAGGATCTTAAAGGAGACAATGATAGAAGTACAAGTCAAGCTATGTACTCCAAAGACAAGAAAAAGAATGGCAAGGGAAAGCAATCAAATGATGATGAAGGGAATTCAAATCAAGCTAACTTCACAAAAGGGAAGACAAATTTCAGAGGTAAAGGAAGAGGAGGTAAGAACAAAGATAATGCTAAAGCTTGTTGGATTTGTGGCAGAACAAATCATTTGGCAAATGATTGTTGGTATAATAATCAAAGTGGAGGATACAACAATCAGAATTATAGTCAAAGAGGTAGAGGAGGCAGAAACCAAAGAGGCAATTTCAGAGGAAGAGGTGGTAGGACATCATATGGTAGAGGAGGTGGAAGAAACTTCCAATCTCAGTCCTACAACAATAATTATTACAATTATGCATCAGATCAGAAGGATGACATGACTCTTATCCTGAATGCAACTCATGAATCAATGGGAGAAGATCAAAGAGTGTTTTATATTGACTCAGGGTGCAGTAACCATCTGAGTGGGAACCTATCCTTGATGACTGATATGGAAGCAAGGGTGAATGGACATACAGTTCAAACAGGTGATAATACTAAACATAAAGTGGAGAGTATTGGATCAGTGAAGACAAAGAGTGGAAGTACACTTCTGAGCAAGGTACTTTATGTCCCTACTATTCCTAAAAATTTGATAAGTGTAGGGCAAATTGTGGAGAAAGGATATGAGGTAAGATTTACAAATGATGGTGTCTATGTACAAGATCCAAATCAGGGATATAGAACCATAATTGCAGGAAAAAAGGAAGGAAGATTGTTCACTCTCAAAGTCCAAGGCAATGTAGGACATGCATTGTTTACCTATGGAGGTCAAAAGGTATCTGAATTAGACCTATGGCATAAGAGGCTAGGTCATTTCAATGAGAGAGCTATAAAGGAGATGTCAAAGAATCAGGTGGTGCTTGGATTGCCAAATATTGAAGGGCAACATATGGTGTACAAGTGTGAAGCTTGTCAATTAGGTAAAGCACATAAAAGTTCTTATAACAAATCAGGGTACAAGTATTCAAACATGCTTGAATTGGTTCATACAGATGTATGGGGTCCCTCAAGGGACTATAGCATAAATGGATCCAGATATTATGTGTTATTTGTTGATGATGCAACCAGGTGGATTACTTTGTATGTAATCAAGGACAAATCAGAAGTCTTCAAGACATTCAAACATTTCCATGCTTATGCAGAAAGGATCACATGACAAAAGCTAAAGAGGTTAAGATCAGATGGAGGGGGAGAGTATTTCTCAAAAGAGTTTGATGATTATTTGTGGAATGCAGGTATCAAAAGAGAAGTAACTTGCAGGTACTCCCCTCAACAAAATGGAGTAGCAGAAAGGAGGAATAGGACTCTTGTAGAGTTTGCAAGAGCCATGATGAAGGAAAAGAATTGTCCAAATTACTTATGGGCAGAAGCTATTAACACTGCAACATACCTTGTGAATAGGTTGCCTTGCAAAGCTTTGGATGGAGGAACCCCTTATGAAGCATGGTGGGGTAAGAAGCCTAGTCTTGATCATTGTAAAGTATTTGGATGTATTGCATATGCTTATGTTCCTTCACAATTAAGACATAAGCTAGAACCAAAAGCAGAGAAGTATGTGTTTATTGGATATGATGATAGACAAATGGGTTACAGGTTGTGGAGTCCATCCACAAAGCAATTTCTTGTTACTAAAGATGTAACATTTGATGAGCAAAACATGTGGTATACAGGATCACCAAATGAGTATGCAGGTGTTGAAGAAGTTCAAAGGAAAGGAAAGGCAAAGGTAAAAGTTTGTGAAGAAATTGTTGATGAAGTTGACTCTAGATGTAGAGTGCAGGATCATGTAGAAGAAGGGCCAAGATTTGATCCAGAATCAAATGAGGCTGAAACTTCAAGAAGTGCAGAAATCAGAAGATCTACAAGGGAAAGGAAAGAGCCTATAAGGTATAGCTATGATACATCTTTCCTAACAACAAGAGATTATGCTTACATTGTGAAAACAGAAGAAGATCCAACCACTTATGAAGAAGCCAAAGGTAAACAGAATTGGGAGAAGGCAATGCAAGAAGAGTATGATGCTCTACTTGAAAATGAAACTTGGGAGTTAGTACCAAGACCAAAGAATCAGAAGGTCATTGGATGCAAGTGGGTATACAAAACAAAGAGGTTTGCAGATGGTAAGGTGTCTAGATATAAGGCTAGACTTGTGGTTAAAGGTTATGCCCAAACTTATGGGGTAGATTATGATGAAACCTTTAGTCCTGTTGCTAAGATGTCTACAATTAGGACATTGATTGCTATTGCTGCTTGCAAAGGATGGAAATTATCACAATTGGATGTGAAGAATGCATTTCTTAATGGTTACATTGCAGATGAAGTATATATGGAGCAACCAGAAGGCTTCATGGAGTCAATTGGATCAGATTATGTGTGTAAGCTCAAGAGAGCTTTATATGGGTTGAAGCAAGCCCCAAGAGCTTGGAATTACAGATTGGTCAAGTTCTTGAATGAATGTGGATTTCAAGCATCAAAGGCAGATAGTAGCTTGCTAGTGAAGGCAAGTGAAAATGGATATATTTACATGTGCATTTATGTTGATGATATTATTGTTACAGGAACAGATGCTCAAGGAATCAATGAACTCAAGAAGCAAATAGAGAAAGAGTTTAAGATAAGTGACTTGGGAAACTTATCTTATTTTCTAGGAATGCAGATTGTGTATACTCAACATGGAGTATATGTTTCACAAGAGAGATACTTGAAGAATCTTTTGATCAAGTTTAACATGGAAGATTGCAAGACCTCAACCACTCCATTGGAGGTAAATCATAAATTAAGCAGGTATGGAGGTGAAGAGTTCAATGACATGAAGAAATATCAGAGTTTGGTAGGTAGTCTAATCTATGCTACCTTGACAAGGCCAGATTTATCATATGCAGTAGGTGTGTTGTCACAATTCATGCATTGTCCAAAGAAGACTCATTGGATTGCAGCCCAAAGGGTACTTAGATATATCAAAGGAACCCTAAGTGAAGGTTTGTACTATGGTTTTACTTCTGACACAAGAATCAAAGTGTTTAGTGATGCAGATTGGGCAGGTGACTCAGATGATAGAAGGTCTACTCATGGATATCTATGTTATGTTGGAGACAAGTTAGTGTCTTGGTGTTCAAAGAAGCAACACACAGTTGCTTTATCATCCACAGAGGCTGAGTATAAGGGAATGGTAGAAGCTGCAAAAGAAGTCATATGGTTGAAGACATTGATGAAGATTTTTGAGACTAATCATAGTACTCCAATAATTTTTGGAGACAACATGAGTTCTTTGTATTTGGCAGCTAACCCTGTTTTTCATGCCAGGACTAAGCATATAGAGATACAGTATCATTTCTTGAGGGAAAAGGTACTTGATAAAGAGATTGAAGTGATGTACACTCCAACAAAAGAACAAGTGGCAGATATGATGACAAAAAGCTTGGATGGACCTAAGCTACAGAGATTCAAGGAGATGGCAGGAGTGAAGAAGAATGGAATAATCACAATTAGTGATTGAGGGGGAGCTGTTGGAGCAAACCAATCACAAATTGGTGATTATACAGATCTTGGAGAATGCTTATGGTCAGAATGAAGCAAAGGAAGACATTTGCAAAATGAAGAAGAAGTCAGAATGTTGTCTTGTACACATATGTACATTAGCATAGTCATAGATGACTTAGAACTTTTGTTCAGTAAGAATTATGTACAAATTATCTATAAATACCTTGAGAAAAGTCGGGGCATGTATGAGAGCATATGTGACAATAGTTACAAGTCAAGAATTAGGAAGATAGAAGCTATGAGATAGTGAAAAGTGAATTTGTGTTTGCTCTCATCACTCAGTTGTAATTTTCTGAGTTAATGAAGAAATATTGCGCCCGATCTTTTCGTGTCTGCTCCTTCTGTGTTTGATCATTAGCGAAATCCTTTTGAGGATATCTAAGTTGTTAGTTAATGAGTCTGTGACCTGAATTTCAGAGTCCAATTGTAAACAGGCTAGGAGAATTGTGAATAGGAACATTCATATGTGTTGAATGTCTACAGTTCTCTGAAACAGGCGCAAATTTCGAGTTTAATCTTTTGGTCAGTGCTCACTCCATAGTTTAAAGTTTTGTGCAAGCAAGCACTTAATCTTTAAGTTGGAAGGTGATCTACTCGTGGCTAAAAGCATTTGGCAAAACGGGTTAGATATTGTGAGAATCAAAGTTAAGAAGTTAGGGGTGTCTGAATCGACTTCTCAGAAGTACAGTTTCTGACATAGGTAACTTGAGAAGTTGATTTCTCAAGCTACACTTAATCTTTTGGAGTAATTCAACTTGGAATAGTTGCGCAATCTCTAGGAGATGATTCGTACAAAGTTTCATCAAAAACTTTACACGTTTGATAAGTCAATATAAGAAAATAGTGCAGCAGACTTTTCTGTGTATCACCTTCTTCACAGATTTGTTCATCTTTTGATAATTAGAAGTTGATCCTCTAAATGTGTGAAAGGTTTTGACTTATTCTTGGTATAGAGGTGCTCTAATCACAAGAATAAGTTGTTCTTTTGGAGATTAACATTCTCCATCACTTTGCTATATGTGACTTTGAGAAAAATAATGTCTATGAGATGATCCTAGGAAGACCCTTCCTACGACAACTGCAAATTGTACAAGATTGGAGCACCAACTCCTTGTACTTACAACACTTAGGGGTCACCATCAAGGTCAATTTGAAAGATTACACCTTCAGAGATGTACCACCCCTATAGTGGAATCCTATTCACAAAGCGAAAGAAGATTCCATCTCTATGCATTCTGAAAGTTCAGCTGATCCATCATGGCTGCATGAAGATACTCATTTGTGGATGTGCAAGGTCATAGAGGAAGAGAAAAAACATTTAAAGGCAAGAGAAGAAGGAACTTTGCCAGGAGATAGACCAGTTAGAGACCGAACCTACACACCGATGATCTTTCCAGATGAGGAATTTGAGCCTCATGGCTGGCCAGAAATCTTAGCCACCATGGACATTGTTGTCAATGAAGAACAATGGACACCTCATTGTGATAAGGAGGGCTATGATATCTCAGTGTTCATGTGTCAGCCCTTGCTAGAAGAATGTGACCCTAGTGATGTCATAGAAGAAGAAGATAATGACGATGATCTAGAGTCCATTGTGATGGATAGTTGCTTTAACTCAGAGCAGCACTATCTAGAAGATGTAGGAGTGCTTAACCAGAAAGAAGAAGAACCTCTCACAAGCATTAAAACGGTAAATTCAAAGGCTGGAAATGAGAGCAGTCAAAAGAAAAATAAAAGAAAAGCAGTGAAACAAGAAGAGGAGGAATCATTGTTTGAAGTACAAGAAAACTTCAAGAAATATGAAGTTGGCGACCGCAAAATTTTGGTATGAATGCCTAAGAGAGAGGCCATCATAGGAGAATCATATGATAATAAAGAAAAGACCAAGAAAATTGTAGTGACCATTGAAGAGAATGAAGAGAGATGCACATATATAGGAGATGACCTAAGTTCAAGAGAAGAAATGGAGCTTGTAGCTCTATTAAGGGAATATAGGGATGTGTTTGTGTGGCACTATAGAGACTTGAAAGGGGTAGATCCAAGAATATGCTCTCATATGATCCCCATGACTGCTGATGCCAAGCCCACCAAATAGAAGCCCTACACATATAATGATACATATGTAGCCAAAATAAAAGAAGAAATTGATAGGCTGATTGAAGCTGGATTCATCTATGAGATTGAGCATACTGAATGGGTGTCCCCCATTGTAGTGGTGCCCAAGAAGAACGGGAAGTTGCGAGTGTGTATTAACCTTAAAAAAGTTAATGCTGCTACGATCAGAGATAGTTATCCACTTCCAATCACGGAACACCTATTGGAGCGTGTTGTAGGCAAGGAAGTTTATAGCTTCCTTGATGGATTTTCAGGTTACAATCAAGTAGCCATTGCCCCAGAAGATCAACACAAAACAACTTTTTGCCACAGAGTGGGGAATCTTTGCACTTCATGTGATGCCATTTGGGCTCACCAATGCACCTGCAACATTCCAAAGGCTCATGTGTCATGTCTTCAAAGAGTTCTTGCGAAAGAGCTTAGAAGTGTATGTGGATGATTTATGTGCTCATTCCCAAGAAAGAAGATTTCACATCCCTGAGCTCAGACAAATCTTCAACAAGTGTAGAGAATATCGAGTGTGTCTGAACCCAGAAAAGTGTGTGTGTTCATGATGCATCAAGGTAAAATCTTAGGTCATATTATTTCTAAGAATGGAATCTCAACAGATGAAGATAAGGTACGAGCCATAGCGGAGCTGCCAAGGCCAAGGAATGTTAAGGAGATACAAGCCTTTATGGGCCATTGTGGATATTACCGTAGGTTTATCCACATGTACGCGATCATAGCTAGACCCCTTTATGCCTTGTTGTCGAATTTTGAGTGGAATGAAGAATGCGAATTCTTTCAATGAGCTGAAGAAACGTTTGTGCATAGCACCAATACTGAACAATCCTGATTGGAATAAACCATTCCATGTCCATGTGGATGCATCCAATCACGCCATAGGATGTGTGCTAGCACAACCCACAGGTGAAGGAAACTTAGATTTGCCCATAGCATATGCTAGTAGACACCTCACCGTAGCTGAATGAAACTATACCACAACTGAGCGAGAGGGCTTAGGCATGGTATATGCTGTGAAGAAGTTTAGACACTATTTATTGGCCAACAAGTTCAAGTTTTTCACTAATCATCAAGCTTTGTTATATTTGGTCAATAAACCTTGCAATATTGGACGCTTAGTAAGATGGTTCCTCTTACTAATGGAATATGACTTTGAAGTCGTTGTTAGGAAAGGTAGAACCCACCTCCGAGCAGATCACCTTTCTCGCATTACTTCAGGAGAGTCACCTCAAGGAGTGTCTGATGACCTACCCGACGCTTATCTGTTCAATTTTGGAGGTTGTTCCTAAATGGGCAAATAAGTTGGTACTAGTCCTCACCTTCGGACCCGCAAATAAGAATGTGAAAACCTCGCAAGAAGAAATTGTAAAATCACAAAAATATCACATATTGGCAGGAAGCATGTACAAACAAGATACGGAGGGTGTACTCGCTTGTTGTGTCGAGGATGAAGAACATACTAGCTGGGTGCAACAAGCCCATGAAGGATTGCTAGGAAATCACTATTCTAAACAATGAACATTGCAGAATCTAAAACGTTTAGGAGTGTATTGGCCTAGCATGGACAAAGAAATACATGAGTGTATTAAGAATTGTCCAATGTGCAGAGAGAGACCACCAGTGGAGCATGCCACCCTTTATCAAGTGTCATTAATTCCTGATTGGAGTGCTCCATTGGTAGAGTTTATGAGATCGGGAACCTTACCCAAAGAGGCTAGTATAGCAAGAAGACGAAGCATGGAGCAAGAGGCTCAGGACTATGCTTTAGTTGGAGACAACTTATATCAAAGAGGCAAGGATGGTTATCTAAGATTGTGCGTTCACGAATCAGACTATTTGAAAATCTTAGAAACTGCACACAACGGTGTTACAGGTGGACACTTTCGTCCTGATCGAGTAATCAAGACCATTCTATTCTCAGGACTTTGGTGGCCCACTCTTCATATGGATGCTCACACCTATGTGAAGAAATGTGACACATGCCAACATGCACAATATCCAGTTAGAAAAGACGAGATGCCCTTGAGGCCAATGATGGGAGGGCGTGCATTTTCGAAGTGGGGCATAGACTTCATAGGTCCTATTAACCCCCCAGCTAGAAACTCCCAGGTAGATTATATTATTGTAGCCCAAGATTACCTTACAAAGTGGGTAGAAGTGAAAGCCACAACAAAGAATGATGCTCAGACTACGCCTAAGTTCTTATTCGAGAATGTGTTCTCGAGATATGGGCTACTAATAGAGTTAGTGAGCGATAGAGGCACACATTTCTTGAATGAGGTCATTGAAAATCTTCTCCAAGAATTCTTGGTGATACATAAGAAGTCTGCCCCTTATCACCCACAAGCTAACGGACAAGCCGAGAACACCAATAAGATCCTCTGTAACATATTGAAAAAACTGGTAAATAATAAACGCTCTGATTGGGACAAACAACTTCATCATGTTGTTTGGGCTTATCGAGTTGCCTACAAAACGGTACTCAAGGCCACCCCATTTCATATGGTCTTTGGACAGAATGCTGTTCTACCATTGGACTTCCTCATCCCAACCTTAAAAGTGGCACAAGAGCATGAGTGGAATGGACATGAATTGTCCTCTAGGATCTTCGATCTAGAACGCTTAGGTGAGACAAGGCTACGTGCGGCGGCAAGCATCTATGCTGCAAAGAAAAGACAAAAGGCATATTTTGATGCACACATCAAAGATAAAGGATTGAAAGAGGGAGACCTAGTGCTGGTTTATACGCTAAAGCAACATGCCCGTAAGTTGGAAAAAAGAGGATACGGACCCATGATCATTAATAGAATTTCCACTAGCGGTGCAGTTCAGTTGGCCAGTCTAGAAGGAGATATCTTGCCAAACTATATTAGTGGATGTAGAGTCAAGTTATACCAAGAACCTCTTACAGAGGATATGCTTACGAGACTCAACACTGCTAAGAAGCGAAAAGAAGAGGAGTTAAGGGTGAGGGAAGAAGCACAGGCAGAGGCCAGAGAGCATATTAGGCGAAATACGTTAAGGTGACTAGGTCTAGATGTCAACTCAAAAGCCCCAAAATATCACATGGATATGTGCCAAAAATCGGGCATAACTACTTCTCAAGTCATTGACCGACGTCCCTTTGTGACCATAGAGATAGGACAGGGAAAGGGAGCCAAAACTGTGAAAGCATTGATTGACTCAGGTGCAGCAAGTAGTGCAGTTAGACTGTCCTACTGCCAAGACTTGCAGTTGAACATCAATCCTATAGAAGCTTATCTCATAGGATTGGGAGGTGTGGAAACCCCTTGTTTGGGCAAGGTGGAACTTTCCATCTATCTTCAAGATGTTCCAATGAAAGTCAAAGTGCTAGTGTGTCAAGATGAGAACCTGACAGAACCACTTGTCTTGGGTCAAGATTGGATCTATGACCATGCAGTTAACTTAAACCTAAGAAGTCAAATTCTTCAAGTTTGGGTACAGGAACAATGCATTACATTAGAATTAGAGAACTGCATGCTCACAGATCATGGCACCACACACTCTCTTAGTTCCTCTAAGAGTAATCTTCACGAGCAAGATGTTGTATGTGTCAAAAGCTCTATGATCTAGAAGGACTCAATCATGGAAGGAGACTCGCAAAGGCAAGAAAACCCTCCTTATTTTTTGAAGAGTAAAGCATCCATAGTAGTTCACCCTCAGGAGCAAGCACAACAATTCAAGACAACTGCTATAGAAAATTTAAAGACACCCTTCAACAAGAAAGGAGTTCCGAGCATGCAGCAGATCTGGGTACACAAAGGAGAGAAACCACCAACCTTGCCCCCACAAATCCCATCCACGCAAGCCAACCAGGCCAGAAGACGAAGGAAGAAGCTTGGAAAAGCTCAACCATAAAGTTTGGGTGCCTAAGAAATTAGCTGCAACTCAACAAGGGCGATTAGAGATGTGGGCACCTAAGAAGCTCTTACATCCACAACAACCTATGTTCTCCCACAGGCAAAAGGTCTCAACAAAGAAGCCACAAAGAGAAAAGGGTAAGAACCGCATACAGAGACTGAAAGAAGATCAAATCACCTCTTCAACAATAGTAGGAAGACGTGTAAAAAAGGTATGGGTTTGGAAGCCAAAAGTACAAGTAGCCTCCACTGAACCAAAGCGCCAACCACACTGGATACCACAGTTCAAAAAGCATCCAAAGAGGAAGACGCTTGAAGTGATCTCTACAGTGCCAAATGCTGTTCTAAAATGGACTCCAATAAGGAGGATTACATCAGCTCGAGACCCAATGGATACCTCCACCAAGGTCGGCATCAACATCCGCAAATAACATCGAAAGCCTCGATGAGCGACAACCATGTGCTCCTTGCACAACCTTGTCTTTTGCACCATTCAGGTCATGCATTTCCAAAGTATGCATTAATATAGGGCCACCTTACATGGCCGTGCATAGACACAATTGAGAATCCCATCCACGAGAGCACATTGACACATGTAAACGATTTCTTGATACTAAACTTTGTCTTCTTGTTTTGTGACGTTGTTCCAAAAAAAAAAGAGAGAGAAAGAACTTGTTCCCAGGTTTCGCTCATGGAACATGAATGAGTCATGCTTAGTTGAAGATTGAACCATCGATTACTGGGCATTTATTAGTTTGGATAGAAGTGTGTCTTGGCTAGCAAATGATATATTTGCTGCCTTATCTGGTAGATGTCAAGAACTTGGCATGAACATGGCATCCACAACTATGGTCCCCCCTTACCATGGTAGGAGTGAAGAGCTTGAAGGTCCACAACTTGAGAGATGCTTAACTACCATATGTACAAGAGCATCCAAGGAGATATCTACAAGGGATAGTTTTGGTACCATGCAAATCCTTGTATGTATACTAGAATATAAAGAAATTCAATTCTCAGTATTTGGCAAATGATGCTTTGAAAAGAGGAGACATGATCAGCCACTCAAAAGATCTCATCAGTGGACCATCAACATGGACATTCATCAACAATGTTCCATCCCAAAGGCCGAGTGTACAACACGAAGAGATGCGACCTTCTCCATGGTAAGTATCTGTTAGTCGGCTGCCGGATGGGGACATGTAAAACGGAATCTTGTATTCGCACGCGCGAAAAGCGGTTACGCGACAATTGTAAGTTTTAATATAAAGCAATCAACATAGCTGCTCGAGAGAGAGACGATTCTTGAAAAATCACCAGACTGTTCGTCTGGGTGCGTGTCAGATTGTTACTGTAGTATTGTTCAGTTAATCTCTGAGTACTCCCTTGTATCCTGTGTGCACCAGTGTCTTACTATATGTTTGTAGTTGCTTCAGTGTGACGATCCAGCTGGATGACCGAATTGTGACGTTACTGTGTGTCGAGTTGTGTACTGTGGAGTATCGGTTCCGTTCTGTCGACCTGTTGTTAATACTGGTATGGGTTGCTAGCTCCGTAAAGGTTCAACGACATCCCCCGGCTGATAATCTGAGCCAGTTACTTTGTTGAGATTCTTTTGCCTGGGATCTGCTAGTTAAGCGTGTGGTGGTGTCGTATTTTGTTGCCGTAGATACTGTTGAATAGGAGTATATATTCGGTGAAGTTGAGTACCCTCCTGTTTCCTTGTAGTACAGTAAGATTGTGCATGTGGAACAGTAAGGCATCGGACTGTATACGATATCTGAATAATTGAGCTAAGACGTGCACAGTAGATGTCCAGTTATAACGGAATCTGGCTAAAGTTCTGAGTATTGGCATATTACTGCCTCTGAAGTGGTCAAAACTGGGGACTAAGTACAAGGCCTCTGTCTAACAGACCCCTACCACTCCCAAGAACCCCCTAGAGTCGGTTAAACGCCCTTCTGAGAGTTAGAACGAAGCGTTTAACAGTTAACACTTGGTGCCGTCTATGGGAAGGTGGCATCAAGATTGCCATTTACCTGACGAAAGTGTTATCTGTGGGAAAGTGGCATCAAGATCGTCACTCGTCTGTCGAAATCGAACATCAAGATTACCTTTTGTTTGTCGAAAGTAGCAACAGAACCAGATTGTTGCAAACTTGCTGTGGAAACGTGATTATAAAATTTTATCGATAGTGATACTACGCGATTAGTACAAAAGATGATACATGCTGGTTACTCGATCTGGTGAAACGTATCCCAAGAACCGTCAGTCTGGAGTACTTAATTTACTAAAGACAACCACGGGAGGTAGAAGTACAACTAGGTCTGACCCAGTTGTCGAGAAAGTCAAGAACGTTAGAAGTGATTCCGGTCATATTCCGGTGAAACGTGTTACGCCTCTGGTACATTTCGGTACTATTTCGGCACAATCTGTCGAAGATATAGCAACTCCAGAATCTACCAGAACGCAGTCTGAAGTTAGTTTAACAATCTTGCATAAAGATTCAAATTTGTTTACGACTAGAAACACTTTAGCCAAAGAAATTTGCGAAGGCGAAAAAACACCTTATGCTGGCAAAAATTCGGCACATTCCGATGACATTTCGGTAACAAAATCGCAATTTTTCGGCGACAGTTTACCCTTTTTTGGTGAATCTTCAGCCTAGCCACCGCTTTTTGGAGTAAGTTCCCCTACACTCAACATCAGGAAGGAAGGGAATTTGTTCGAAACCAAGATTCAAAGCATACTGAACAAGATTATCGAACCGGAAAGTGCACCGTCCGACGATACAGATTCCGATAGTTCAGATATTCAACCCCGAGATACAAAAGATAGTCACAATACACTCGCCATGAACGGACAACAACAACAGCAGCAGCAACAACAAGTATGCACACCAAGGCCACCTCCAACAGGAGTAACGTATACTAAATCTGGTGGATTGCCAAGAGATGATCCGAATGCTCATGTATGCACATTCGAGATAAGCTACGCAGTTCTCAACCATCCACCTGATCCGGTGTATAAGGCTATTGTTTTTCAATCAACATTGGTCAATGAAGCAGCTAGATGGCTTATAGAATATGATATTAATCACTTCGGCACCTATGAAGCAGTACGAGATGCCTTTTTGCAGAGATTTAGGTTAAAGAAGAATCCAGCCGAAATTTTTGACTATCTGCAAAACAACAGACAGAAGGTAAATCAAACAGTACAGGAATACGCTACTCTATTTAGGACTCACTTGAGGCAGTTACCACCAGCACACGCCAACCTACCGGACGACGTTATCACTCAGTGGTTCATCAATGGCTTGACTCCACAACTTAAACAGATTATGATCATATGCTGTGTAGGAGCTATGACGCTAGATGCAGTAATCGCAATGACTCTGCAGCTGCAAAACAAGGTTGGAGGATTTACAGAGGATCTGGAATGGTTAAAAACAAATAGAAATGTCGCCAAAGATATGACCAGACAAGTATACTGCATCACATGCAAGAATTCAGGCCATACTAGTGCCACTTGCGCACTTAATCAGTTATTCTGTGCTATCTGCAACACTGTCGGACACACCACCGAAAACTGTGTATACAACGCCAAAGTGCAGGGAACCGCAACTGTCAATGCTATTATACAGGAACCAGGACAACCAGCTAATCACTATGTGCCTCCACAAATGAGAAACAACCAGCAACAAGGATATCGAAATTACAGAGGACAGAGAAATAACAACTATAATGCAAACCGCTGGCAGGCCGGACCAGCACCGGAAAATCCCAATCTGCCACCACCGCGCTGTCATTTCTGTGGTGAATTTGGTCACATTTGAAGATTCTATAAGGATGCAGCTGAATATGATCAAAGGAAGAAGGAATGTCAAAATCCAATGGCTAATATGGTATAAATTACACCAGTGGAAACACAAGCTGTAGTAATTCAGACCCGCTCTGGTAAACAATTGCAGCCTGCACAAGAATTATTTGAACCAGGTATACGCGAACAACAAAGGATGTACAACAAAGCTAGTCAATGGACCACCGCAGAACCTCCAGTCTTCCCAGATCCTATTCCGGTAACCCAAACCCCGTTAACCGAAGAAGGAACACAACAACAGGATTCCAATTCAGCAGCAGACATATCATCTTCAACAGGCGCATCATCTTCAGAATCTGTGGAAACAATCCAATCACAACAGGCCTGGGAAATTTTATCTAAAGCATCCATCACTCTTCCTTTGGGCCAATTACTTGCACTAGTACCGGGAGTTTGACAGCAATTTCAAAAACAGTTTAGTCCTGTGCCTTCTTGCATTCCGACGACAGCAACCGTGCAACTGGAACATGATTCTACGGTCGATCATTCAGTTCCTTTGATTACGGTATGGTATAAGAATCATAAAATCACACAGGTACTAATTGATGGAGGATCTGGGGTCAACATTGCTACTGCTGCACTATGTAAAAGGTTAGGGTGGACCGAAATCGAACCAGTTCAGTTTTTTGTCAGAATGGCCGACCAATCAAGAGTCCATCCCATAGGACTTGTACGAAATGTACCGATCACTTTACAAGGTACAACATTTAAAATGACTTTTGTCGTACTAGATTTACCGGAATCCACTCTTGATTACAACCTCCTTTTCGGCCGACCTTGGTTGAAACACGCTAAGGTGATACAGGATTGGTCTGCACAAGAGCTCACTTGTAAAGATAAAAATCGTAAATACATTGTAAAATTAGATGCTATACAACCTTGTGAGTTGCATGCTAGACCGTATTTGGCGGAACCAGTCCATATGCTAGATGGATTGTCAGATGATGAAGAAGAAGAGTTTCTGAAAAAAAATATCGATTTGATCTCCCTAGGAACCATCGATCTACAATCTGTTGTAGATAATTGGAACCCTGCAGTTTGTACGGTAATGACTGTAACCGAAGAAGATAAGAAGGAAGATACTGCTGTTATAGATGACACTCAACTACAACGACTTTTTAAGCCCGCTGACGATACAGAGAAGCCTCAACAATTTTATGTTCCAGAAGATCAGTTAATCACTTATAATTTAGGCGATGAAGATCATTCACGACCTGTGAGGATAAAGCAAAACTTACCGGCAACATTTCAAGCAAGCTTAATCCAGCTACTCCGAGAATTCTCCGACGTCTTTGCATGGGATTACAAAGATATGAAGGGATTGGACCCGCGCATCTATCAGCATAGAGTCGTTCTAAAGCCAGAAGCAAGACCGATCAAGCAACCCAGCTACCCGATGAATACAGACTATGCAACCAGATGGGCAGAAGCCTGGGCTTTACGGTCTGCTACAGCTGTTGCAGTAGCAAAGTGTCTGCTAACCGATGTCTTTCCACGTTTTGGTTTACCACTGGAACTTGTTTCAGATCAAGGCACTCATTTTGTGAACAATTTAATGAAGGCACTTACACAGTCGTTCCAGGTCACACATAAGTTTAGTTCCCCTTATTATCCTCGTGCTAATGGTTTGGCCGAAAGTACAAATAAATCTTTGTTGAATATGCTTCGAAAATTGATCATGGAAGCACCGGAAAGATGGGATCAACTGCTACCTGCAGTATTATGGGCATACCGGACTACATACAAGGTAACAACAGGATTAACACCTTTCAAACTAACTTACGGATTGGAAGCAATAGCACCAATGGAGATAGTGATACCAAGTTTACGAGTAGCAATCACTCAGAAACTGCTACCGGAAGACTCACTGTCATTTCGGTTGGATACACTCAGAGAGTTAGACGAGCAACGATGGCACAACTTTTTAACTATGCAGGAAGTACAACTAAGACAGGCTCGAATGCATGATCGACACTTAAAAACTCCAGTTTTTACGGTGGGACAACTTGTCCTTTTTTATAATGCAAAGTCGAATCGGTCTGCTGGTAAATTCAAATTACGATGGTATAGCCCTTACCGGATTTCAGAATAAGTGGGCCCAGCAACTTTTCAGTTGACTACGCTGACCGGAAACCCTCTTTTGAAAGTCATCAACAGTTCGAAGTTGCGGCCATATCAACACACAACGAACCCGCAGTAAAACATTTTGCGATTGGCCGTGTTTTTTGGAGTTCACTTTTCTTTTCTTTTCTTTTCGTTTGTGCGAATTTAATAATATAAGTTTGTAAATATCCGCGTTTTGAAACCTATTTATGTCCACAGCTGCCCTGCCCTTGCCAACTACTCATGCATGCACATCGAAGTTAAGGATGATCATTTCAATACCACGCGATGATTAGTGATTCTCATTACCCTTCCAGGCAGCGCATCTACATAACCTTCTCCATTCCGCCAAAAATCGCTATTGTGTTTGCGTGCTTTGTATGTTTGTATATTCCTTGTGTGCCTGCATTGTGTGATTACTGTCTTTGTTGCGCTATGGAAGCTTTGGCGAATTACGCCGCCTTCCGAATGGACTCCCTGCCGACGTAGGAGAATCTTGCGCAACCGTGGGCTTGCAAATTTCGCTGAACTGCCATGGCATTCAGTGGAATCCCACCCTTTCTTTGCCAATATCATCGCCGCCATCGCCAACACGCCGGCTACAGAGCAGAGTTGGCTGATCATAACCTTGCCTACACAGACCGTAATAACCCTTCAGTCATTCGCTGAGTCGTTTCGACTCCCTGCACAAGGTAGACAAAAGGGCCCTAACCTCCCCGAAGCAACCATGAGAGAATTATTCCCTAGGTATTCATCGAACGAGTACGCGATTTTATGTCGACCAGAACCAGAGAGATCAGCCCTGCAGTTCTTAGTCGCAATCCTAAACCTACAGAAGCGCACTTACGGCATATCCCGGCTATTTTACTCTGCCATAGACTTAGCTGCCCGAGAACAAGTGGCTTTGCCACCTATTTCTTCCAACGTATCCACAAGGAGTGTGTAGCAATAATCAAGCAGGTGAACAAGGGAGGCATGCCGAGGTCCCGATTACCGCACATACTATCATTCCTCTTTCCAGCAATCCTTGCAGCCCAACCACCACCCCGGGGACCAATTCTGAGACATGAGGAATCGGTACAGCTGCTAGAGGACGATGAAGAAGAAGATGAAGAAGAACTCAACCAGCTATTCCGCCGGAAATGAATCAGAATCAGCTCGTCTGAGAGTGAAGCACAGAAGTCAGCCGGAGAAGATAAAGAAGAAGAAAAGCAAGAAGAAGACACATTCCACGACACCGCCACATCCATGCAACATGAGTCATTCGCACAATCAACATCATTTGAGCAACAAGAACAGGAAAAGCAGACTGAAACTGAAACCATCTCTACCAAAGAAGCTTCTCAGCAACAAACTGAGCAAGAACAACCAGGCGATGAGCAACAAAATGCTAGAGAAGCTTTGGAAAGGCTGCTTAAGGCAGTTGAGTCTACCGACAATGCTGGAACACAACAAACGGACAAACAAAATAAGGTAACAGAAACTATCTCTGCCATTCCCACTCCACCACCGGAACCTCCACTAAACCCAAACCTTCCTATTCCACCCAACGCACCCGACGAGCCCGCAGCTTCTTCCGCCTCATCCCCCAACTACTCCCCTCCGACCTCACAACAATTACTTACTGCAGCGTCTTCCCAACCTCGTCCCCCTCTTCCACCACCCTCCACACCAGTATTTGCTCAATTGGAATCAATGGGTCAGATGCTAATAGAGTTATCAAGACAACTACCGCAACAACTGAAGCAAATTACAGAAAGTGTTCGCGAAGATTTCCAGCATAAATTGGAAGTCATGGAGGCAGATATCACACCCCTCCGAGAAGAACTACAGGCCGTGAAGACCGAAAATCATGCGCTTCATGAACAAGTACAGCAGCTATAGGCCAGAATCCAAGAACAGGAACAAATAACAGTTCAGCGAGATGAAGCACTGGTAGAGGCAAAAGAAAAAGAAGAATTACTGCTCGTTGCAGATGCAGAGATAAACAAACTGAATCAATTACTCAAAGAAAAAGAAGATGCAATGATGGCGCTAGGCAATTTACTAGAAGAAACCAGAACGAGTCTAGCCGAGGAAGTAAAGAAAAGCCAAGAACAACAGAGGGAAGCCAAATTGACAGAAGAAGAACTCCATAGAACAAGTGAGGCTCTAACAGATGTCAACAGAATGCTGAAACATTACCTAGCAAAAGAAGCTCAAGCACAGAAAGAAATCGCACAGCTCCGACGAGAAAGAGATGCCTATCCAACAACAATACAGTATCAAAACCAAGAAATTGAAAGGCGAGAAAATCAACTGAGCAATCAGAAATAACGAGTAATCGAGATGCAGAAGCAGGTTGCAGAAGTAAAAGTTTCAAGAGATGCAGCTCTATCTAACGAGTTCTACCTACAGGAGGCCTTTTTGCAAACACAGGCCGAAATTTCGCTCACCAAAGCCATCGCTCTAAGCTCTGTTAGAATAGATGCGCAGCTAGTAGAACCAGATACCCTTAAACAAATGTTAGAAACACTCAAGAAAAAGATAGCCCGAACTTTTAGACTAGCCCGGAATATGTACTTAGAAGGAATAATAGACGAACAATAATTTTGAACAACCTGTGGGTTCGAGTCCACCGTGCGTGCCAGTGTTAGTCGGCCGCCGGATGGGGACATGTAAAACAAAATCTTGTATTCGCACGCGCGAAAAGTGGTTACGCGACAATAGTAAGTTTTAATATAAAGCAATCAACATAGCTGCTCGAGAGAGAGAGGATTCTTGAAAAATCACCAGACTGTTCGTCTGGATGCGTGTCGGAATATTACTGTAGTATTGTTCAGTTAATCTCTGAGTACTCCCTTGTATCCTGTGTGCACCAGTGTCTTACTATATGTTCGTAGTTGCTTCAGTATTATGATCCAGCTGGATGACCGAATTGTGACGTTACTGTGTGTCGAGTTGTGTACTGTGGAGTATCGATTCCGTTCTGTCGACCTGTTGTTAATACTGGTATGGGTTGCTAGCTCCATAAAGGTTCAGTGACATCCCCCGATTGATAATCTGAGCCAGTTACTTTGTTGAGATTCTTTTGCCTGGGATCTGCTAGTTAAGCGTGTGGTGGTGTCGTATTTTGTTGCCGTTGATACTGTTGAATAGGAGTATATATTCGGTGAATTTGAGTACCCTCTCGTTTCCTTGTAGTACAGTAAGATTGTGCATGTGGAACAGTAAGGCATCAGAATGTATACGATATTTGAATAATTGAGCTAAGACGTGCATAGTAGATGTCCAGTTATAACGGAATCTGGCTAAAGTTCTGAGTATTGGCATATTACTGCCTCTAAAGTGGTCAAAACTGGGGACTAAGTACAGGGCCTCTGCCTAACAGACCCCTACCACTCCCAAGAACCCCCCAGAGTCGGTTAAACGCCCTTCTAAGAGTTAGAACGAAGCGTTTAACAGCTAACATATCTTTACTTTGGAAACATCGTACCCATGATAGCTTAGGAAACCTCCGTCGGCATACCCTTGAGCACTTTGCTCAAGACCCCCAATTTTTGCACCATACTTCTTCCGATGCATTTTCCAAGTAAGCATGCATAGGGCTACATTACAAGGCCATGCACAAGGCACATGTTTTCCTCAACGCATGCACGAACACACTTACCCATCATCCATTATGGGTTATGAGTACTTGGCATGACTACTATGAACATCATCTTTGGATAATATGAGGTCATCAATGGAGACTCACAACGACACAGTCATGCTGGAACCCAAGGCAGAAGCACCTACCAAGGGACTACAAGTTGAAAAGGCTCGCAGTGACAGATGAAGCACCGGACAACCAACCTTGCCACATTTGGAAGAGAGACGGCTTTGGTTCATCCGAATGGACACTCCCTATCAAAGCAACATAGAATAACCATTACAACAAGGGTCTGTCAAGGACGACAGACTCGAGAGGGGGGGAGTGTTGAAGCTGAAGGTCAAGCACAAGAGCACATCAAAGAGGTGGACACACAAGAAGAAGGAGCAAGTAGGGAGCTCCAAGAAGTGTATGTCAAATTTTCAGAAGAAATCCCTATAAAAATAGTGATTTTCATCACTAAAAACCATTGTAAATACCATTTTCTATTTTTGTAACTCCATTTTGTTCAAGCCGAGGAGTCCTTGAGCTTGAGGAGTATTAGAAGTATCATCCTACCAATTTTCATAATTTTTAGACTTCGTTTGAGCCCTCAAATAAGCCCTGGAACCTAATTTTTTACTAGGCCAGACACTAGGTCTGGACAGGGCCAAAACTACTCAAAAAACTATAAAAAGAGCTAGAGAGCTCATTTTTGAGGTTAGCTTGTTAGATAATAGAGCTTTTGTAAGAGAACTCTTTTGCAATCGAAGCTTTCCATTGTTCCTCTCTCTGATCTTACCGTGTGCGTGTGTGTGTGTGTATGTGTGTGCATGTTTGTGTGCTTTCACTCACGCACTTGTGCCTTCACTTGCTCGTGGTCTTCATACCGGTCCTCACGTCTCCGTGGATTGACAAGTAAAGGAGGTGGTGCTTACGCTTGAGCTACACACTTCTAGAGGACTCTACCACTTCTACTATGTTTACTTGAGTGGTGTGGTTCGTCTTGTTAGGGTTTTTGGGACAATCCCTAAACAAATGCTCCTTTCCACATTCACCACAATATCCTTCCCAAACCTTATGCGGTGTCTGGTAAGGCAAAGTACATTCCCTAATGAAGTGGTCTCCTCCACAACGATAACAAGGTCCTCGAGGGACAGGGGGCCTAATCGTGGGTCTAGAAGGCGCTTGGGCTCTTGGCTTCGTGTACATTTGTGTAGCATATTCAGCTCCGTATCCATATGATTGGTCATAGACCTCTTGTCCATAAGGGTATTGCTTGTAGGCGTACTTGTAGCTCATCAAGTCAGCTTTGTATGTATAGTAGTCTCCCTAGTGCTGATGATAGGGTTGATTATGGATGTCCGGCCCAGTTAATGAAGTAGTTGGCACTAATGCTCTCTCTAGGTTTTCTTTTGGTTGGGCAAATTCTAACGGGACAACATTCTATGGATGAGGTGGTTGTTGTCCTAACATCAGCTGTGGTGGGTTGTATCTTGGGTATTCATAAGGACGTTGAATTGGAGGTGGGTTCTCGTACTGAGGATATCTAGGAAATTCCCTTCCTTGGTCTCTAGTTGGGTATCTATATGGCCTGAATTGTGGTGGTTGGATAGGTCTAGGTTGTCTATTATAAGGACAATTTTCAGTATTGTGATTCGTATATTTTTGTTCAATACTGCAGTACTACACGACTCTATATTGGTGGGCGGTTGTAAACATATGGGTTTGATGCAAGAATTCCCCTATTGCACACATGAGAAGGATGGTCCCCTCCAAAGTGTACACATCTCCTTAGCATGGGCATTTGTAATGGGGGGTTGGGGTGATTCTTCTATCCCTACACACCTAATTTCTTAGCCACTAAGTCTGCAATCTCTTCTACATTGTTGCTTATACTAGAGATGCTGCTAGAACTATCTTCGCTCTTATACTCGGTTTGGGGAATCTTCAAGTCTTCTGACAAGTTATCTTCTATATCTATACATTCCTTGAAGCATTCACTCAATTTTTGGAATCACTTTACATAGACTAATTCTCTTAGAGATCCATTAACTAGTCCTTCTAAAAATAATGAGATCATTTTTTGCTGAGTAGGCCTTTCTTCCGTGGGGCATATATCCACATACTGCTTAATCTTCTAGCCGCCAGTCGTACTGACTCTGTAGGGGATTGTTTGAAACTGTGAATCAAAGATGAAGAGTTATTCTTAATGCTTGTCTTCGTGAACTCTTCGATCATTTCCTGAAATACTTGTTCCATATTTAGGAAACTATTGGGTTCAAGTGGTTGGAGCCAAGCCAAAGCAGTATCCATAAGGGTCAACCCAAATGACTCATATTGAATCATGAAATCTTCCACTTATTCAACACAAATCACTTGCTTGAATTTGGCTATGTGATTATAGGGTTCGCCGGACCCATTATAATGGCTTCTCATACATTTGGTCACTTGAATTGGTCACAATCTTCTACTAGGTTTTGGTGGTTTGGGCATAACAAGAATGGTTGGATGTCTCACTGGAGCTCCAATTCCCCTACCTAATGGTGGTCTCTCGTGAATAGGGTTTCTATTTCTAGGTTCTCCACAGGTTGGGGGTTGATAGTTTGGGTTGGCTCCTGGTGTGGAAAACTAAGCATTAGTCCTCACATAAATATTTTGTTGTTGATCTTGCCCAAAGTTCTGATAAGCATAGCTTTGGTACGTTCCTTGAGGATTCTGGGAAGTAGTTCCTGGGTCTCTAGGAGGAAACACTGGAATGCCTTGATATCTTAATCAAGATCTATCTAGATCTGATATGGGCCAGTAATTCCTCATATTCGTGTCAAGTTAGGTGATTCTAGAGAGATCCTCCAGATCTTGTAGCTCATAAATGGTGACATGGTTGCTACTTTCTCCCCACAAAGATGAAGGGGCTTGTAGTAGTTTCTCCATCCAGGCTACCACACATCGGTCAACGCGTCATCTTGAGGGATCTTGTTACCCCTCCAAAATCTGGTCACTTTAGACTTACCTTGGGGTGTAGAAACCCTACCTTCGGTACCTTCCCCATTAAGGTGATCTACATTCCCACTTTCCCGTTGTTCACTTATGGTTTCTGGATAGTCAGTTACTGCATAGATTATTCCTCTTTTTTCTTTATAGAACCCTCCTTCATATTTTACTATGGGTCAAGGAACTATCTTAGATTCACTCACTTTCTTCATTCATGCCACTGTTCTATTTAGTCCATCTATGTAAATTGGAAGTTTATGTTGATTGGTGTTCATATACTCCAAAGAGGTCCTATATTCTCCTTCAGTCATGGACATCCATCCTGCCAAGGGCACTGAACTATGTATGTCCTCTGAAGCCATTCTAGCTTCTTTGTCTGATTCACTAGAGGTGTCAGAATACTGGGAGTTGGCATTAGGTAAATCTGCACTTCCTGCTGATGATATGACACTACCTTGGCTTCCTAGGACACGTCCTGAGCACAGGTTCATCCACTGAATACCTAAGTCAATTTTGTAGGTCTCTCAGATTGGTATTTATTCTAGAAGTTTACTTAGCCCAGATTAGATTCTCCTTTCTTGGAATGTCCAGTTGTTTATTGTTTTCCACGATACATGATACTCCATGGGCCACGATACACGATACATAAGTTTCAGGTGATACGTGATACCAGGGATAGTGATAATGCACAATACACATGATCTCACGATACATGATACTCAGGTCCAAAATGATACATGATACTTGTCTCGACGATACACGATATTTGGCCCTCAACAATACACGATACGTGAGTGGTCACAATACACGATACAGGGGAGTGATGATACATGATATCTCCATATCGTGATACACAACAATCACGACACACGATACTCAATTATCGTGATATACGATACTTAGTGA
Source organism: Ceratopteris richardii (assembly GCA_020310875.1). NCBI lineage: Eukaryota > Viridiplantae > Streptophyta > Polypodiopsida > Polypodiales > Pteridaceae > Ceratopteris > Ceratopteris richardii. The sequence continues at coordinate 189,454,990 of CM035417.1, read as the reverse complement.
TCGTCACGATACACGATACACAGAGGGTCATGATACATGATACTTGGGTATCACAATACTCAATCCGATGATACACGATAGCTAGGTATCATGATACATGGGGAGTATAGGTATTGGCGATACATGATACCTACCAGGTATCACAACACACGGGAATTCAAGTGTCACGATACTTGAACTCAACCAGTCATGATAGTTGGGATTATCTCACTTAAATGAAATAATTTTTTTGAAATTTTAGTATTAATGTGATCCTTGTGCACTCCTCTCCACCCTATGTGTCTGTGGAAAATAAACTCTCACTCTATCCCATGATACTTCTATCACGATACTAATCGCAGCCCCAGTCACATTTTTAGCGGATTTAATTTGATTTTAACTAGAAATTTCACTTGGTGTCACCTCACTGATGCTCTCTCTTGGTTCTCCACTTGGTTAGCTGCTCTATAAGGCTCTAGGCGTTCACAGTATCAGAACCACGATACCTCTAGTCAGAACTCCATGATACTTGCATAAACAAGTGACTTCTCAATGAGTTGTTTTTGGTTTTTATACTCCTGGGCTAGCCCAAGGCTGAAAGGTAAAGAAATAATTTTTTTTTTGGGATATTGGGGGATCTACCTACCTACTCTACTCCTACTCTTTCCTTTCTGTGCTCTACTCCTAATGATTCACTCTCACTTCCCTAGGTCTAACAACTTACTACACACACTTTCCAAGTGCGAAGTAATAAGTGCAAATAGAAATGACTTACCAAAGCAGAGTACTCACCTCTTCACAAATCATACCTTCTCCTAAGAGCTCTTACCATCATGCGAGTGCCTCGGTTGGACTCGTAATTCCCCAACAACAGCACCAAAAAACGTGTGTACCTAAGTGGCAACTTAGGGACTTGTGACGAAAAGAGACTATTCCTCTATCACCAACAAGTGCATGTAGTGGGGATCACACATTTAAATTATCAATCTAAGAAGTATCTTGAACCTCACCGAGTGTATGAAGATTTGCACTTACACAATGGTCAATGAAGTGAGATAGCTACCAATGCATGCAGATGAATTTTATCTCTCACATTCATCACTCACACATGTGGAAATGGTGTGGCAATACATGAAACAATAGTAAGCACAAAAATGGAGTTTTCTCTTAGCTCCGAACTCAGAATATGGTCAATAGGGGTTCATTTCAAAGCTCTCGATAAGATACATCCAATGGTGGTATTCTTGTCCGATCCTGAGAAACCTACTTCAAAATATGGGCAAAAAACTGAGCTGTGCAACTCACCTAGTTTCACCACACACCTCCTCATGCTTCATACACACATTACACGGTTCAGAAAAGTAATGAATTGGATAGACAACACTTCCATGCACTCATTCCAAGCTACAATCACACATGCAAGCTCACAAGCAAGAAGATACAAAAGGAAGAAGAAGCAAATTCGAAAATTCGAGTTCTCTATTACTCACAATGGCAAAAAGTCTCTGCAAAGTGTCATCAAATGACTTATATACATGTGCCCTAAAAATGTTCCTCACACGAGACCGGAACTTTATTAAAGAAATTCTAAATTCTTACTATTTTACAAAGATTATGATACAATGTTTGGGATTTATGCATCTAGAGGAATCCTCTAGTGCATTTACATGGCTTCATGAGGTTTTCATAAACATTTGAAGAAGAAAATTGGTGCTCATAATTTGAAAATTTTTGGGGGCTCCTGTTCTTGTGCTTCTTTACTCTACAACATCTACTATAGTGTATCTTGTGAATAAACTCCCGACCAAATCTCTTCAAGGTATGAATCCTTAGGAAGCTTGGAATGGTAGAAAACTAAGTCTAGATCATTGCAAAGTTTATGGTTGTTTATCATATGTACATGTACCTTCAAAAATTAGAGGAAAATTAGATGAAAGGGAAATCAAGGTCGTGTTCATTGGATATGACTCATCTCAAATATGTTGTGGTGCTAATGGTAAGACTTCCTCTTCATTATGATGTGTTCATATGAAACACTTCATCAAAGTGATATATTGCTCATGGTAATATGAGAACAATATGATTTGTTCATATATATATTGAGGTGCAAATCATAAGCCCTTCTCTGCATGATGATGTGTTCATATGCAACGATTCATATGTGTAGATACAATCAATGTCGAAGTGATTCAATAGATGATATGATATGAGATGTGGAATTATCTGATGTATTTATATGTGTGTGCTCATGTATACAAAACCAACCATGATTGATTTATGAAACCCCCCCCCCCCCCCCCGACTTTCTCCAAGGCTTACGACCAAGGCAGCGACCAAGGCATAGACCTTGGCATACCTTGTCATCCGAGTCACCAAAGTCACCGTTGGTGCCATTCGCTGCGCGCGAGGGAGGACCTCAACGATCAAGGAATATAGAGGTTCCCGGTACTTCCCGGGAGGTCACCCATCCCAGTACTGTTCCCCGCAAAGCTCGCTTGACCATAGCAATCTCTTGCCACTAAGCTACACTCTTGTGGTGTTTGAAGAAGGGGAAAGACTAAGGTTGACATTACCTTGAACAAATTTTGGTCCCTCAAAGCTTCATTTTTGCTTTCAAAGCCTATTTCTGAAGCAATTTTGGGGTGTTTTTGGAGCCATTTTGGAGTACTTTCACACATAGTTCTCTTCACACAGGTCCAAGAACATCAAGAAGAGTGTTCTTTATACTTCTCAGACAATAAATATCAACCTTTGGGGCTGTATTTCCAGCCACACTCGTAAACCTACAGGTTTCTTGAGAGGTTTTTAGTTTTGGTGGGAGCAGTCGCTGCAAATTTATGTAGGTTTTTAAGCCTAAAACATTAGAGTTGACAGACACTTGCAGGTGTTATTGGCTAGTTTTTGGGCTGTGTATTCAGCTTTTTGGTGTCATTTTACTGCATATATTCAGCACATACACACCATGTACGCTTTTGTGGATACCGCTTATGTACGTCCATGTGGTCATTGATATAGCGGCTACCTTCTTTGCATAAAGCCTTTTACGTTTGATAAAGAGTGTCGTGGTGAGGGTTTCTTAACTAGGAGACACCCAGATGTCGGGGTCTCTTCGGTGATGTAGGTGGAAGACTTACCCAGCCTCGCCATATGAGATGTATAATAGTTGTTCATAGGTGCTCGATAAACCTAGTTGGCTTCTATTGGGTAACTGATTATATGCAGTGGAGTCAGTGATTCACTATGCAGGTAGACATGTCAGTAGTTGCAGTTTTATGATACTTTGACACTGGTCATATGCTAATTTTGCAGAGGTACTCTGGCAAAATTTTTCTAGATTTCTGGTTTAGTCAACTATACAGTGGTCGATTTACTCCTTGATACACTTATTTGTTGGTGTTTGGAGTCTTCTAGCTCCATTATCATTCTATTAAGTTCTCTACCATCATGGCATCAGAGGTCTCAGGCACATCTGGTGGATGAGGGTCTAGTGCTAGTGTTCCGAGGAGGAGCTATAACTTGCAGGGCAAAGACCATTTTGAGATCCGAAAATTTGATGGCACAAACTTTGCTGTATGGAAGAATCAGATTAAAGATGTGTTGATTCAAAGGAGGCAATGGAAGCCAGTAAATGGGATTTCAAAGAAGCCTGCTACCATGGATGAAGATGATTGGGATGAGTTAGATGAAATGGCCAGGTCTACCATTCGCTTGCACCTGGCAGATAATGTTTACTTTACAGTATTAGACTGTGAAAGTGCAGAGGAGCTTTGGAAGAAGTTATGCAATACATATGAAAAAGAGACGGCATCAAATAAAGTGTATCTGATGAGAAAATTATATGACCTTCATATGAAGGACACAAATAGTGTTGCTGCTCATCTAAATGAGTTTGATGCCATATTCTCCCAGTTACAGGCTCAGAAAATGGATATGGACAATGAAATGAAAGTAGTATTGCTGTTATGCACCCTGCCATCATCATGGGATACGTTTTGCATAGCTATTAGCAACAGTGCACCTGGTGGTAAACTCGTCTATGATGACATATGTGGAGCACTCTTGAGTGAGGAGATTCGTAGAAAATCTATGGTTGGCACACAGAGTGGAGATGCATATAATGTTCATGATTCTTACCAAGGAAAGAATCAGCAACCTGGCAGGAGCAAGAACAAGGAAAAGAATGGTCAACGGAATAAGAGTAGAAGTAAATCAAGGAAGAGGGATATCGAATGCCATTATTGTCATAAGAAAGGACACATGAAGAAAGACTGTTATGCATTAAAGAATGCTAAAGGTAAAGGACAAAATGTTGATGGGCATGTTAAACAGTTACCTGCACCATCTACTTCGACTGTGAAGATTGAAGAAATTAATGCTATTTCTGATGATGCTCATGTGTTGACACTTGATAGTACTGTGCCATCTGAGGCACTTATGGCTGATTCTCTTTCCCACACCTGGCTACTAGATTCCAGTGCTTCTTTCCATGTGACACCACATAGAGAATGGTTCTCTAATTATGCAGCAAAGTCTCTTGGTACCGTGAGACTTGGTGACTCTTACCAGTGTGATGTTGTGGGGATTGGAGATGTGGTTGTGCACTTCATTGATGGTTCAAAATTTACTATGCATAATGTATGCCATGTACCTCAGTTATCACACAGTTTGATGTTAGTTGGTCAACTTGATGACCTTGGTTACAAGGTGGTCTTCTATGCTCAGTCCTTTCGAATATCAAAGGACAATATGTGATGGAGACTTCTTAATCTCCAAAGGTTTGATCTATACTGACTTAAGAACACTTCTATGTCAGTTATAAACCAAACTTTACACAAATATTTTTCTTCTTTACCAAAACTTTCATTAACACTTCTCTGAGTGAAGAAGTGTTTACTTCAGAAAGTGTGCTTCAGAAATCAACTTCATTACCTGCACATAACTTCAAATTTCTTCAAGTAAATGATGCACAAGTATTCGCAATACCTTTGCGCAATCATACCAATCATTAGTTCTCAAAACTAATCATCAAAAGTTTAATTTGATCCTTAAGATCAAAGGTATGTCATAACTGTCTTCTAGAGTTAGCGCCTTCGACATGGTCAACTTCTCAAGTTGATTTCTCACAGCACACAACCCATTTTGCTAAATGCTTTTAGCCATAGCTTCCTTATCTCCTAACTTAGATTTTAAGTGCTCACTCATCAAAAACTTTACAGTATACACTGAGATCTAAGCAAAATACTGAGACGGAAAAATGCGCTACTCTCAGACTTCAGTTTTCACTTCTACATACAAATGTTCCTATTGATCATTCTCACAGTAGGAGAGGAATTAGATCATGAAACTCTGAACATAGCTTCATTAGCTTCTCAATTAGATGTGTACAAAAGGAATCTTGATCCACATGATCAGACAGAGAGCACTCAGAGAAAAACCCGTCTCTATTTTCTGGGAAAAAACTCTCTACACATCTCTAAGACATTTGTCATCTACAAATGACTCTCACATACATTTCTTATCATCATTAACTTATATATACATGATTTTACACTTATTCCGCGTCTATGATATTACTCCTTATCATCCTAAGGGTTTAGCTCTACTCAATTACAAGGATTTCCATTTATATGTACATATGTGTACAAGACATCATTCTGAAATCTCCTTCACTTTCTCAAGTGTCTTCTTTCACTTCATTCTGACCATAAGCCTTCTTCAAAATCTTTATAATCACTAATTTGTGATTGGTTTGTTCCAACAACTCCCCCTCAATCACTAATTGTGATTATTCCATTCTTCTTCACTCCTGCCATCTCTTTGAATCTCTGTAGCTTAGGTCCATCTAAGCTCTTTGTCATCATATCTGCCACTTGTTCTTTTGTTGGAGTATACATCACTTCAATCTCTTTATCAAGTACCTTTTTCCCTCAAGAAATGATACTGAATCTCTATGTGCTTAGTCCTGGCATGAAAAACAGGGTTAGCTGCCAAATACAAAGAACTCATATTATCTCCAAAAATAATTGGAGTACTATTATCAGTTTCAAAACTCTTCATCAAGGTCTTCAACCATATCACTTCCTTTGCAGCTTCTACCATTCCTTTATACTCAGCTTCTGTGGATGATAAAGCAACTGTATGTTGCTTCTTTGAACACCAAGAAACTAATTTATCTCCAACATAACAGAGATACCCATGAGTAGACCTTCTATCATCTGAGTCACCTGCCCAATCTGCATCACTAAACACTTTGATTCTTGTGTCAGAAGTGAATCCATAGTACAAACCTTCACTTAGGGTTCCTTTGATATATCTGAGTACCCTTTGAGCTGCAATCCAACGAGTCTTCTTTGGACAATGCATAAATTGTGACAACACACCTACTGCATATGATAAATTTGGCCTTGTTAAGGTAGCATAGATTAAACTACCTACCAAACTCTGATATTTCTTCATATCATTGAATTCTTCACCTCCATACCTGCTCAATTTATGATTTACCTCTAATGGTGTAGTTGAAGTCTTGCAATCTTCCATGTTAAACTTGACTAGAAGATTTTTCAAATACCTCTCTTGTGAAACATATACTCCATGTTGAGTATACACAATCTGCATTCCTAAGAAATAAGATAAGTTACCCAAATCACTTATCTTAAACTCCTTCTCTATTTGCCTTTTAAGTTCATTGATTCCTTGAGCATCTGTTCCTGTGACAATAATATCATCAACATAAATGCACATGTAAATGTATCCATTTTCACTTGCCTTCACTAGCAAGCTACTATCTGCCTTTGATGCTTGAAATCCACATTCATTCAAGAACTTGACAAGTCTGTAATTCCAAGCTCTTGGGGCCTGCTTCAACCCATACAAAGCTCTCTTGAGCTTACACACATAATCCGATCCAATTGAATTCATAAAACCTTCTGGTTGCTCCATGTATACTTCATCTGCAATGTATCCATTTAGAAATGCATTTTTCACATCTAATTGTGACAACTTCCATCCTTTACAAGCAGCAATAGCAATCAATGTTCTAATTGTAGACATCTTAGCAACAGGACTAAAGGTTTCATCATAATCTACCCCATAAGTTTGGGCATAACCTTTGACCATAAGTCTAGCCTTGTATCTAGACACCTTACCATCTGCAAACCTTTTGGTTTTATATACCCACTTACATCCAATGACTTTCTGATTCTTTGGTCTTGGTACTAATTCCCAAGTTTCATTTTCAAGTAGAGCATCATACTCTTCCTGCATTGCCTTCTCCCAATTCTGTTTACCTTTGGCTTCTTCATAAGTGGTTGGATCTTCTTCTGTCTTCACAATGTAAGCATAATCTTTTGTTGTTAGAAAAGATGTATCATAACTATACCTTATAGGCTCTTTCCTTTCCCTTGAAGATCTTCTGATTTCTGCACTTCTCGAAGTTTCAGCCTCATTTGATTCTGGATCAAATCTTGGCCCATCTTCTACATGATCCTGCAATCTACTTTTAGAGTCAACATCATCAATACTTTCTTCATACACTTTTACTTTTGCCTTCCCTTTCCTTTGTATCTCTTCAACTCCTGCATAATCATTTGTTGATCCTGTATACCATGTATTTTGCTCATCAAATGTCACATCTTTGGTAACAAGAAATTGCTTTGTGGATGGACTCCACAACCTGTAACCCATCTGTCTATCATCATATCCAATAAACACATACTTCTCTGCTTTTGGTTCTAGCTTATGTCTTAATTGTGAAGGAACATAAGCATATGCTACACATCCAAATACCTTACAATGATCAAGAGTAGGTTTCTTACCCCACCATGCTTCATAAGGGGTTCCTCCATCCAAAGCTTTACAAGGTAACCTATTCACAAGGTATGTTGCAGTATTAATGGCTTCTGCCCATAAGTAATTTGGACAATTCTTTTCCTTCATCATTGCTCTTGCAAATTCTACAAGAGTCCTATTTCTCCTTTCTGCTACTCCATTCTGTTGAGGAGAGTACCTGCAAGTTACTTCTCTTTTTATACCTGCATTCCACAAATAATCATCAAACTCTTTAGAGAAATACTCTCCCCCTCCATCTGACCTTAACCTCTTAAGCTTTTTCCCTGTGATCCTTTCTGCATAGGCATGATAATGTTTGAATGTCTTGAAAACTTCTGATTTATCCTTGATTACATACAAAGTAATCCATCTGGTTGCATCATCAACAAACAACACATAATATCTGGATCCATTTATGCTATAGTCCCTTGAGGGACCCCATACATCTGTATGAACCAAATCAAGCATATTTGAATGCTTGTACCCTGATTTGTTGTAAGAACCTTTATGTGCTTTACCTAATTGACAAGCTTCACACTTGTACACCATATGTTGCCCTTCAACATTTGGCAATCCAAGCACCACCTGATTCTTTGACATTTCCTTTATAGCTCTCTCATTGAAATGACCTAGCCTTTTATGCCATAGGTCTAACTCAGACACCTTTTGACTTCCATAAGTAAATAATGCATGTCCCACATTACCTTGGACTTTGAGAGTGAACAATCTTCCTTCCTTTTTTCCTGCAATTATGTTTCTATATCCCTGATTTGGATCTTGCACATAAACACCATCATTTGTGAATCTTACCTCATATCCTTTCTCCACAATTTGCCCTACACTTATCAAATTTTTAGGAATAGTAGGAACATAAAGTACCTTGCTCAAAAGTGTACTTCCACTCTTTGTCTTCATTGATCCAATGCTCTCCACTTTATGTTTGGTATTGTCACCTGTTTGAACTGTATGTCCATTCACCTTTGCTTCCATATCAGCCATCAAGGATAGATTCCCACTCAGATGGTTGCTACATCCTGAGTCAATATAAAACACTCTTTGATCTTCTCCCACTGATTCATGAGTTGCATTCAAGATAAGAGTCATATCATCCTTCTGATCTGATGCATAATTATAATAGTTGTTGTTGTAGGACTGAGATTGGAAGTTTCTTCCACCTCCTCTAGCATATGATGTCCTACCACCTCTTCCTCTGAAGTTGCCTCTTTGGTTTCTGCCTCCTCTACCTCTTTGACTAAAATTCTGATTATTGCTTCCACCATTTTGATTGTTATACCAACAATCATTTGCCAAATGATTTGTTCTGCCACAAATCCAACAAGCTTTAGCATTATCTTTGTTCTTACCTCCTCTTCCTTTACCTCTGAAATTCATCTTTCCTTTTGTGAAGTTAGCTTGACTTGAATTCCGTTCATCATGAGTCGATTGCTTTCCCTTGCCATTCTTTTTCTTGTCCTTGGAGTACATAGCTTGACTTGCACTTCTATCATTGTCTCCTTTAATGTCCTGCTCAAAAGTTAGCATGTGTCCTAGCAATTGATTAAGATCAGGAGTAAAGTGATCAAGTGACAACTCTATGGACAATATGAAAGGCTTCCACTTCTCATCTCCTCTCAGACCTGTAAGTATTTGTCTTACCAACTTATCCTCTTCAATGTCTTCATCCACTGCTCCCAAGCTATCTGCAATATCCTTCATCCTTGCCACATAATCAGAAATTGATTGTGAGCTCTTCTTCTTGAAGGTTGTGAACTCAGCCCATAGTGAGGACTTCCTTGACTTGGTTGTATTTTGGAAATGCTCTTCCAAAGCATTCCAAACATCTGTTGCACTTTCCAATCCTCTAATGTGAGGTAGAAGATAATCATTTACAGCCATGTAAATGATACTCCTTGCCTGAGCATCCTTTCTCATCCAAGTCTTCAAAATTGCAAGTTCTTCCCTAGTTGGAATACTAGGATCTGCAAATTCAGGCTTTTCTTCCTCTCCTGTAATGAATGCCATCAAATCTTTACTCATGAGGTGTGCCTCCATCCTCATGGACCAAGCTGGATAGTTCTCCCTATCTAGCTTATCAATCTGCAAGCTTTCTCCCATCCTTGACCTTCTGTATTTGCAATTAGTATGGTTTATGAGGATAAAGTGTACCTTTGATGTGAGCTTTGTCCTTCTTGATTCTTTTCGAACTCGTGCTTTGAACTTCTGCAGGTTATCTTCAATAATTTGTCCTTGTCCTCCTTTAATTTGGAAGAACTCCAATATCTGCACCAATCGGAACTTCAATTGTCTTTTCTTCTCTTGTATTGCACCTTCAGCTCTGATACCACTGATGGAGACTTCTTAATCTCCAAAGGTTTGATCTATACTGACTTAAGAACACTTCTATGTCAGTTATAAACCAAAATTTACACAAATATTGTTCTTCTTTACCAAAACTTTCATTAACACTTCTCTGAGTGAAGAAGTGTTTACTTCAGAAAGTGTGCTTCAGAAATCAACTTCATTAGCTGCACATAACTTCAAATTTCTTCAAGTAAATGATGCACAAGTATTCGGAATACCTTTGCGCAATCATACCAATCATTAGTTCTCAAAACTAATCATCAAAAGTTTAATTTGATCCTTAAGATCAAAGGTATGTCATAACTGTCTTCCAGAGTTAGCGCCTTCGACATGGTCAACTTCTCAAGTTGATTTCTCACAGCACACAACCCGTTTTGCTAAATGCTTTTAGCCATAGCTTCCTTATCTCCTAACTTAGATTTTAAGTGCTCATTCATCAAAAACTTTACAGTATACACTAAGATCTAAGCAAAATACTGAGACGGAAAAATGCGCTACTCTCAGACTTTAGTTTTCACTTCTACATACAAATGTTCCTATTGATCATTCTCACAGTAGGAGAGGAATTAGATCATGAAACTCTGAACATAGCTTCATTAGCTTCTCAATTAGATGTGTACAAAAGGAATCTTGATCCACATGATCAGACAGAGAGCACTCAGAGAAAAAACCGTCGCTATTTTCTGGGAAAAAAATCTCTACACATCTCTAAGACATTTGTCATCTACAAATGACTCTCACATACATTTCTTATCATCATTAACTTATATATACATGATTTTAGACTTATTCCGCGTCTATGATATTACTCCTTATCATCCTAAGGGTTTAGCTCTACTGAATTACAAGGATTTCCATTTATATGTACATATGTGTACAAGACATCATTCTGAAATCTCCTTCACTTTCTCAAGTGTCTTCTTTCACTTCATTCTGACCATAAGCCTTCTTCAAAATCTTTATAATCACTAATTTGTGATTGGTTTGTTCCAACAGTATGGTTATTGCAAAAGGAAGCAAAGTTGGCTCACTTTATCCTTTATTTGTATCACAGAAAGAACACTTGTTAGCTGTTACTGAACAGCCTATGGCTTGTATTTGGCATGGTCGTTTGGGCCATATATCTCGTAGTGGAATGGAAAATCTTTCTCGTTCTGGCTACTTACGTGTGTTATCTTTCTCTGATTTTTCATTTTGTGAGCATTGTCAATATGGAAAGCAAACCAAAAATGTGCATAAAACGCACATTGACTCTTCAATTCAGCCTTTAGATCTCGTTCATACAGATGTGTGTGGTCCTATGCCCACTAGGTCCTTAGGTGGTTCTCTTTACTTTGTGACTTTCATAGATGATGCTACTAGAAAAGTCGGGGTATATCCTATCAAATCAAAGGATGATGTATTCCCTACTTTCAGAAAATGGCTTGCTTTAGTTGAGATTGAAAAAGGAACTAAGCTTAAGGCTTTACGTTCAGATAATGGGGGTGAGTATACCTCACATGAATTCAACCTTTTTTGTCAGTCTAGAGGGATTCGTAGAGAGTTTACAGCTCCTTATACCCCAGTACAGAATGGTGTAGCTGAGAGGATGAATAGAACTATTCAAGATAGAGTAGTCTCTATGTTGCATCATGCAAACCTCTCACAAGGTTTTTGGGCAGAAGCAGTATTGACTGCAGTTCATGTGATTAACCTTTCACCTAGTACTACCAAAGGTCTGAAAGTGGCACAAGAGTTATGGACAGGGAAACCACCATATTATGATCATCTTCAAGTTTTTGGGTGTGAAGCATATGTTCATATACCCAAGAATCTTAGACAAAAGTTGGACCATAAGTCAAAGAAATGCATTTTTCTTGGATATGGTCGAGAAGGACAATTTGGATATCGCTTATGGGATCCTGAAACACAGTCAGTGATCAAAAGTAGTGATGTCATTTTTAATGAGTCTAAGATGCATAAACAACCCATTAAGATTGCTGGGAAGTCCTCTTATGATTTGTCAATTCTCAAAAAGAAGTTGAGTCAGACATTTGATATGAAGGATTTGGGGGATGCCAAACATATTCTTGGCATGCACATTACTCGTGATAGGAGTAAAAGATGCATATACTTGTCTCAAAGTGAGTACATATCCAAAGTACTTCACCGATTCAATATGCAAGGTGGAAAGGCATTGAGTACACCTTTACCCACATATGTGAAATTGAGCAAGGATGACTGCCCCAAATCAGATGAGGAAAAGGAATTCATGACCAAAATTCCTTATCAGTCTGCTGTTGGTAGTCTCATGTACGCTATGGTAGCTACGAGACCAGACATTGCATTTGCAGTGGGAGTTGTGAGAATATATATGTCTAATCATGGCAAGAAACATTGGGAAGCGGTCAAGATGATTTCGAGATATCTGAGTGGCACTAAGGACAAGTGTCTATGCTTAGGTAGAGGGAAAGCATCCATTATTGGTTACACAGATTCTGACTATGCTGGTTGTGTAGACAATCATAAGTCTACATCAGGGTACATTTTTCATTTTGCTGGAGGTGCTATCTCTTGGAGATCTCATCTTCAAGAATGTACAGCTGTTTCCACCACAGAAGCAGAGTATGTTGCAGCAAGTGAGGCATGTAAGGAAGCATTGTGGCTTTCTCGTCTGTCTTGTGATATGGGTTTACCTCAGCATGTACCTGGCTTGCTCAGTGATAGTCAGAGTGCCATTGCTTTGGCTAAGAATCCGGTCTATCATGCAAAGACCAAGCACATTGAGGTGAGGTATCACTTCATTAGAGATTGCTTAGCCACTAAGAGCATTATTCTTGAGAAGGTTCACACTCGAGAAATGCTGCAGATGCTTTGACTAAAGCTCTACCACAGGATAGCTTTCGATACTGTTGTCACTTGATGGGGGTTACTTCATTCTTGATCTTACGCAGTCACTTGTATACTGTGTAACATGCCCATCAGGTGGGAGGTATAGTTTGCATACTTACACTCAGGTATTCTTTATCATTCTATATTTTTTCTCCCATAGTTACTCTAGCCATATTGGCCTTTAGTGGGAGATTGTTACCGTTAGTGTCCATGTGAAAGGCCAAATGGCCACCAGACACTTCTTTGTATATGTTCTTTAATAAAACATATAGTGGCCTGGTCAATCATAGATTGTAAGTTCGACCGCATTTGTAAGAACTAAGAAGTCTGTCTTCGTGCTCCCTGTGTATTGTGTTTTCTGGGTATTTTGTAGCTTCTGTGCGGAGTACTGCGTGCGGCCTCTGGAGCTCGGTTTTCAACTCTGAGCATATCATCGTGGAGCTCTGGAGAAGGAGAGTGCATTGTGGTGCATCGCCATTGAAATACTTCAAGGTTCACTTCAAAGTGAAGAGTGCTAAGGAGCACTTTGGAAGAGTCAAGGACTCAAGAAGGAAGGTGAGCGAGGAGGCATCACCAAAGTTGCCCTGGTCAAAGACAAGCTAATATTAGAGGTAGCTTGTGCCTTATTGAAGGAAAGCTCGATCAAAGGAGCTTGAGTATTCGAACCGCTCACTCAAGAGGAGTTGGAGCAAGAAGGCTTACTCAACAAAGTTGAAGCCAAAGGGAAATCCAGGGTATGAGGATTTCAACAAGATTGAAGAAGCTCACTCGATGGAGAGTTAGAGCACTAAACTTTTGGAGCACCAAGGAGGTCACTACTCAAAAGAATGTTTCAAGGTTGAAGGTAAATCTTCTTGTTTACACAATTTTTAGATTTCCACCAGGAAGTTTTGGAAGTGTAGGTATTGTTGGTACAACGCTAATTGCGGAATTCGCTTACACCACAGAAACTAAGCTAGAGTGATGTTAGAACACCTCTATAATCATCAGTATCTTAGCAAACTTTCTGAAACTGAGAACTTATAACTATATTTAGTGAACACCAAAAATTCACTTTACAGAAAGCTTCACGTTTCCTTCAAGCTTCAATTCTGAATTTATTTACTTCAGCCTTTACACTATTGTGTTTTTTTACAGTTAAACAATCTTTGCGTCATTTAACTTTACCAAAACTGTGTTTTGAACTCACCAAAATTCCACCGAAACTTCACTTGACTGTCACTGGAATGTCATCGTAATTGTACCGGAATACTACCGGAATCAACTGCAATTTTGTTTGTAGTTACTTCAAATGTGTATACATGAAGTAAGGAAGTGATGCCTGAACTTCCTTCACTGAATGAACTCTATCTGAAGTTTAAAGAAAAACTTCACCAATTCTGGATGTCTCTTTCCGGTCAGACTTTGTACTGTGTGTACATGTCCATTTCACCGAAATCTTTGATCAGTTTATAGATGAGACTTATAGCTACAAGATAAGCTATATCTCATACAAAACTTTACACTGTACTTCGAGATCTAGCTCATAGAAGTACCGGAAAAAACCTTACTGAGAAAAACTGTAACTGTTAACTAACTTTTCACCGTAACTTGAAAATTCTCAGATTTCTTCACATACGAAGAATGCGATCAAACTTCCACATGAACATGTGTTTTCTATTAGAGAAGATGTGTACAAAAATTGACTCGGACTCACTTTGCTCATAGTCATGAGAACTCTCCTATATTGAGTAGTTTCTCCTTACCATCTCTCTCAGATGAATACCCGACTGTTTAGGTTTAGTCATTCATCTCTACATACGCGATCTTTGGCATCTTCTATTCTTACTTCTATTCTCTACTGCTCTACACACTCTCCATTCTGATTCTATGCTCTCTCTTATATACATTTTGATCCGGTTTCAACAGACTTTAATTCTGGAAGTTTCTACTGTATATTACAGTTGTGAATTTGTCCCTTCACTAAGGCTTTGGTTTTCTGAACACTTTGTTTCTGCTTTCCTTTATCTTCATGTCATTATGCGTAATTAGTGAGTGAATCTTCAACAGGTATGAAGAGAAAGAAGGAACTGTCAAATAATTCCTTGAGCACCCTATTGAAGGAGTGCATGCAGAACAGTCATGTGGAGACTCTCAAGTATATTTTCAGCCACATGGAGAGGTTGAGGAACAAGGGGGAGACATAGACAATGGCTTGAAAGCCATGGCAAGAGGCAAAGAGCAAGGGAGAGATCATGTGAAAGAAGAAGATGAGCTAGGAGAGCTCATAGCAGCCTATTCCATCAAAGACAAAGAGGAAAAGAATATTGAAGTTGAAGATGAAGATAAGGAAGGCCAAAGAACAATTGTTTCAAGACAAAGACCAACCCATGAAGAAATTCAAGAAGCTACTTTGAAGGAAAGATCAGCCAAAGAAGAAAGAGCAAGGAGTTGCAAGAAGAAGGAAGCCACCAATGAGAGCAAGGAAAGAAGCTTCACAGTGAGTTGGAATGATTTGAGTCTAAAGGAGGACACTCAAAGAAAGGAAAGCCGTCATGGAAGGTAAGAAGAAATCGAGAGAAGAGCAAGAGAGAGAGAAAGAGAAAATACAAGAGAAGACAATGAGAAGAAAAGATATGGTAAGAGATCTTATGCATCATGAAAATAATGCTTTACTTGTATTTGAGACATGTTTTGAGGATGATGACACTATGACATCAAAAGGAGAGCATCCAGAGATCTCATATCAAAGAATGAAGCAAAGAAAAGGTCTAAATGAAGCCATGAAAGACTACAATCAAGCAATAGAAGTAGAGAAGGCCTTGAGATGGCAAGAGGCCATCCATTCTTTTATTTCTATCTCATGAAAGCTTGGAGAGAAACTTTGGTGGCTCTTCAACTAGCTTTTGATGAAGATCCTTCTAAAGATGTTCAAAGAACTCCTATGAGAAGAAGCTTGATCAAGATCTCAAGCCAATGGAAGTCAAACTTCTTCAAAGGGAGAAGGCAAGCACTCCATCGACAAATTCGGATGCAAAGGCAACCATGGAAATTTCCTCAAGCATTGCTAGCTATTGTTGCAAGCTTTGAGGAGAACTTTATTTGGCACATCCTGTGGAATACTCATTGAAGCTTGAGGGGGAGTTTTGGAAAGTGGCAAGCTTCAATGAAACTTTAAAACATCACAACTTACAGGACCCTCTCATATCTCAAGCCTTGCTTCCTTTCATTGGAATGTTCAAATCAAGTGTGCCCATAGTGTTTTTGGTTTTTCTCGTATGAACACTATCTTAGTGAGTCTTCAAATTACACAAATGAATAAACTCTTGTGCCATCATAGAAAGTCACCTAGGAATCCACTTGCCTTTGTTTGCTCCTTAACTTAAGGATTTGCTCACAACTTGCATATACACATTCACTTGCCCTTAGATTGCTCCTAAATTTAAGGGCATCATTCACCCATATTAAATCTTCTCTATAAAGATTTGTGCATGCATGTATCGGGTGCGGCCTTCTAGAGTGAGTGTCTTTCATATCTCTCTAGAGTAGCATGAATAGAAGCAGCATATCACGTCAATCAGTCGGAACTCCTCTCTCTCTATTGTTCGCATACAAAGAACAACTATGGTGTGATATCTACTATTCTACGTAGTTCATGAAGTGATACTCAAAGTTGTGCCGATTCATGAGTTAAGCAAAGACTCATGTATTAACAATGAGACAGAATGATCAGCCATGTCAATGATCTTTTCATGATCAAATAAAGAGGTACTCTTTATATCTATGACGTTTGATGTTGTATGTTTTTTTTAGAAGTGAGATTGACGATGCACATCTCATGCGGTTGATTATTATGCTGTGTAAATATGAATGCATGTTTATATGACATGAAACATTCATATGATGTGCAATAAGATATGGATGAAACATATCACTTACTTGTTTATATGAATGACTGTTAACATGTTGAAAAGGATTGTAAAAGATATAACACTAGGAAAATGTATGCTATCATGGAGTGATGCACATGTTGATCATATAAGTTTATCTGGGTGCCAAATTTTTGAAATAACTGGATTGTAACACGATTTCTTCGATGATGCGCATTGCTTGATTTTGCACCACAGTGCGGTCTTCATGAGACCGCCCAATTTCTTCCACCTATTTTTAACCATGGGGGTCATGGTGCTTCAAATGTGCCTTGGCCGTCGGTTGTTTCTTCTCCAACTAGAATGGGTTGTGGCTCATAGTCTTCTTCAAATGTTTGTTCCATAGGAATGGATATTGTTTCTTTATTTGTGGGAGCCTCTTGTGGGGAAGGTGGTATTTCATACTGTAGTAGTCACGCTTGCAATTTTGTGACTTGTTTTTGTAGGTCCTATAGGGCTTTTGAGTCAGTGATAAGTGACGAGGTTGAGGCTGTGGCTTGGGGGGATAGCTGTTGTGTCCTTCCATTGTTGCTGCTTCAATTGATCCAATTCTTCTGACAAGTGGTCATGTGCCTCGAGTAGAGTAGCATAGTCTTCAAGGATAATTTTGATGTTTTTCGGGGTCACAGCTTGAAATTTTGAGGGACTGATGGGTGCCGCCGATGTGTTCTTGATGGTTGCCTCTAAGTTCTCTTGGTTTTGGAGTTGTAGACATCGATTTTCCCCTTGAGCTACTACAAGGTGTCGTTTTAGCAGCGCCATATTGCATTGGAGGTTTGAGTTGCGTTCCATCTACATTCATAAATGGCTTTTCACCCCTTGGATTGCTTCTTGATTTACATTCTGTAATTGTGCTTCCAACATGCTATGAGCCTCTTGTAAGGTTTGAAACTGTGTTTGGAGATTGGCATTATCCTTTCTAGTGTAGCGAGATGATGTTCTAGTGCTTCAGAGTACTCTTGTGATCGTTGGTTATGTTCCTATAGCTGATTATATCCTGTCCTTAATTGTGACATACACATGAATATGGTGTCAAACGTGTTACCTATAGATGAAGGTGTAGTTTGTACAGTGGAGGATGCAAGGGAAGGGAATTGGGGAATGGGAAGTGTGAGTGCTGCGTCTACTGGAGATGTGTGTGCAGATGAAATTGGTGGAGGGGGGATGGGGGATGGTGGAACTGTGGGGGGAGGGGGAGGTACCGTGGGTGGAAAAATGTCCATAATACTAGGAGTGGATGTGATTGTGGTGTCTACCATGTACATCGGAATGGTAGGTGGGGTGTGTGTGATTGTGGTGAATAAGTGTGGTGCGGATGTTGGGAATGGGATGACGAGAAGGGTTGGGCGGTGTCTTGAAACATTCTAGAAATGAAGTCATGGGTAGGTTGAAGGACTGGTGGGATGGGGGGTGGGAAGTGAGAGCCTGGAGGCGGGAAGGCCATGAAAGGAGGTGTGGTGACAGGGAATCCAAGAAATATGGACCTCATGTCCGAGTGTCCAATGACAGAGGTTGTGGAGGTTGGTTGTTCTAAGGTAGGATCCATGTGGGGTTTGGTTGTAATGGTGGTGGCATGGTACATGGGGTTGTCAAAAGAGGAAAACAAGGTTGAACTGGAAGTGGGAATACAAAAGATGAATGTTTGCTCTGTGGAGTTAGTCATCAAGGTGATATCTACAGCTTCTGTTCGAGGGGGTGATAGCGGGGGTGTTGGTGGTACTGGCTCGACTGACTCTTCATGGGTGACTATGGGTTCATGGCCTGGAGTTCCAGCTACTTGGGAGGTTGTTTCAATTGGTTGAGATTTGATGGTAGGTTCTTTGACAATGGTGATGGGAATCTGAATGCTTTTGCCTGATCGTGGTCTGGTCTGGAATCTTTGTGGATCATATTGAACGGGAGGCCTCTATATTGCAGATCGGACTGCTTCCACTACACCGTAGGTCTCTGGCATCAATAGGAGAGTTTCACTATATTCAGAGTCCACTTCGGCTTCTTCCAAGAGCTGGGCCATGAGTATTCTACTGTTCTGTTCAATGAGTAACTATTGTGCGCGCACCCATTATATGATCTGATATAACCTCCGAAGTTTTGATGTGTATGCTGGGGCTCTAGTGGTTTCTTCTTCTTTTGCTTCTTCTTCTTCCTCTTCTTCACCCTTTGGGCATTCTAGTTGTTGCCATAAAGTTCTATGATGATCATCATCCCAATGTATATGGCGGCCTTCTGTGGATTTTCTCCATCTTTGGGAGGAGGTGCCCGGTTCTTCTGTGTCTGAAAAGAATTCTACATCAGAGAGTTGTGTATTCTGCAAGAAGGATTCAAAGTCGAAGGTGCTCATCCCTTCAACATCTCTTGTGGTAGCAAATTCAAATTCTGGTGGGGCGAGAAGAGTAGATGGGGCAGATTGTGAGGTGTCGTCAGATCTAGATCTGGGAATTCGAATCATAAAGGGAGGCACTGTGGCATCCCCTCATGGTGAGACTTTCAGAGTTGTGAGAACTTCGTTGGTCTGGACACATGGGATTGAGCCCCTCATGCGCTTGGATTGATGTGTGGAAGTTTTTTGTCTTTTAAACATCTGTAATTGGGACTAAGTCAATGCACATTCGATGGGTACATCGTTGGATAAGCATTTGTAGATGATGCGTGTTATTGCACAACACCCATTCACCACGAGCTTCCTAGATGACCTTTTATTCGCTCCGTATAGCTGCTCCATAATCCATACATAAAGCTTAATCGTTAGTGCACCTGTCTCTGCCAAGTAAAGACCAAACCACATCCATTCGTGGGGTTGACTAAATCTATCTTGACCAGGAAATGCAAAATGTTGCATGCACATACGGAGAGGGATGGACACATTTGGTGTGAGTGCTGCCATATCTTCTAACTTTTGTAGTTTCTGATCCTTCATGTTATTGGGTATTAAAGCATCCTTCTCGGAGGGCACATGCGTGTCGTGTATGTTCAAGGCAGAGCTCACCAATTCCAAGGTAATTTCGAGCTTTTTCAACTCATTGTTGCCCAATAAGGAAGGAAGAATGAAAGTTCCTCGTTTGTCCTTTTCCTCACTTGCCTATAATGTTGATACCAAATAGTAACACCGTAGAAAATCTGGTTTGGGTAAGGGTGCCTCAAAGTATTCTGCAGCCCTACACGTTGCCATATGCTTTGAAGTTCTGGTGTGTTTTGGAGAGTCTCGAACTCTTTGGAAAAGAATTGGAATTGCACCCATGCCTTGTCATACTCACACTTGGACTCCCAGATGTACTTCACCTCTCCTAAGGGCCTTGGCATGCCATTGAACCAGTGAGAGTTTGCATGAACTCTCTCCGTTATTCCTATGGGGACGGTCCAGTATGGGTATTTGCTGGAGGTGTCGTAGCTCTATAGGTCGTTCAATTGGTGGTACTTCAATAGGTAGACTCTCTGCATTAATGCCCGCATGTGAGCTTAGGCCTACTATTTCTACCATGATATTGCTTGTAGCTCTTGATGCTTATCTGCTGGAAGAAGAGAAGCATATTAGCATTGCATAAGAAACATGATGTTATGGTGTTCCCTCCACAATACCAACATGATATCCAAAGTGGTTAGGGGTTAGTGGGTGGAGTGTTCATGATATGTGTGAATGTTGGTTAGTAGGTTAGTGATTCCCCTAGATGCATACTTTGGATGTGCACTGTACTCCACATGTATCTACTATGATGCAATTGGGTTAGGGGTTGGATACAGGGTTTAATTCTCCAAACCCTTATTATGAGATTATAACTTTTGGGAGAGATGACATGTAATGGTTTTTGGATTAGACTGTCTTGGATTTGGGACTTTTTGGATACCCATTTCCAGATACTCCTAGATGTGATTGGAGATGGGACAATGTGGAGTGTAGGTTTTTGCCCTGAGATTTGTGCTATGAGTGCCTATCGGTGTTGATTCAAGCTTGTGAGCCACAGTGAAGCTATTTTAGCTTGTAGGTAGATCTTCGGCACCCATATTTGTCTAGCATTTGGGATAGCCTTCATTGACAGCTTTGGGTTCATCTTTGGGATCCTGTCTCCAGAGTAGAGGGTTGTTCACCCTTGCGTATTCAGATCTGCTTCATGCCATGAGGTACTTTATATTGGACTGGTCGTTGCCCATGCTTCTTGATTAAAGGAGTTCTCACATTCTTCAGCCCACTCAAAGTTACTCAAGAGGGAGTACAATAGCTTTGCAACAATCGCATACATATGAATGAAAAATCGGCGATAATAGCCACAATGCCCCATGAAAGCTTGTACTTCCTTGAAATTCTTTGGCCTAGGTAGCTCTACAATAGCTCTAACTTTCTCCTCATCTGTGGATATTCCATTCTTTGGCACTATGTGTCCTAGAATCTTCCCCTACATGACCATGAAAGCACACTTTTATGGGTTCAAGCAGACTTGATATTCTCTGCATTTATCAAAGATAGCTCTCAGCTCGGGGATATGGGTCTGCCTAATATTGGAATGAGCATAGATGTGATCCACATAGACTTCCTAGTTCTTCCTCAAGAACACTTTGAATACATGACACATTGACCTCTGGAAGGTAGCTAGTGCATTGTTAGAACAAATGGCATTACCTGAAAGGCAAACATGCTGCACTCTGTGGCAAAAGTTGTTTTATGCTGATCTTCTAGTGCAATGGCTACTTGATTGTAACCAGAGAACCCATCCAAGAAGCTATACACTTCCTTGATTGCTACCTTTCTAATAGATGCTTAGTGATAGGAAGTGGATAGCTATCTCGAATGGTGGCTACATTAACCTTCTTCAAGTTAATGCATACACATAACTTGCCATTCTTCTTGGGCACCACTACAATGGGGGACACCCATTCAGTGTGCTCAATTTCATAGATAAAGCCAGCTTCAACCAAGCGATCTATCTCTTCCTTGATCTTGGCAACATAGTTATTGTTGTATGTGTATGGCTTCTGTTTAGAGTGTTTGGCATCTGAGGTCATGGGAATCGTATGTGAGCATATTTCAGGATCTACTATTTTCAAGTTCTTGTATCTCCATGCAAATACATCTCTGTATTCTCTTAGTAAGGCAAT
Organism: Ceratopteris richardii; assembly: GCA_020310875.1. Lineage (NCBI taxonomy): Eukaryota > Viridiplantae > Streptophyta > Polypodiopsida > Polypodiales > Pteridaceae > Ceratopteris > Ceratopteris richardii. The sequence continues at coordinate 189,432,956 of CM035417.1, read as the reverse complement.
CAACTCTTGGTCCTCATCTTCACTTAGGTCATGTTCTATATACGTGCATCGTTCTTCACCTTCCTCTATGGTCACAATGATTCTCTTAGTTTTCTCTTTGATATCATATGCCTCTCCTGCTTGTGCTTCATGTTAAGCATCCTTATCATGACTCTCCTATCTTCTACTTCATACTTCCTGAAATTTTCAGGGACCTCAAACAACGATTCTTCCTCTACTGGTGCAACTTCTTTCTTTCTTTTCTTGTCCTCACTCTTGGTGGTTATTTGGGTGGTTAATCTCACATCATTTGTAATTTCTTCATGTCTTTGAGGGTGAGCTTCTACTTCATAGAAATATTCCTTATCCAATGCAAAAGATGGGTCCATAATAATTGACTCTAGATCTGAGTCACTTGCTTCCTCGAATGCATCAGTGCTAGGTTCACATTCTTCAATAACCAAATCACACATGATTGGATCTATTGTGAAGAATGAAATGTCATAGCCATCCTTGTCACAGTGGGGTGTCCATTGTTCTTCATTGATAGCTACATCCATTGTTGCTAAAATTTCCGCCTAGCTGTGAGGTTCAAACTCTTCATCTGGAAATACTACAAGTGCATAGGCTTGGTCTTGTATTGGTCTATGAGTTTCCTTCGCATCTACCTCTCTAGCTTTTTCTCTTTTCTCTTCTTCTTTTGCCACCTTACACATCCATAAGCGAGTGTCTTCATGCATCCATGATGATCTTGATCCTATGGAGTGCACTAACTCCGTATCATCTGTAGCTCTATGGATGGGATTCCACTGTATAGGGGGCATGTCTCTATGAGAGTAATCCTTGATATTGACTTTGTTTGTGACACCTAAGTGTTGCAAATACAAAGAATTGGTTCCCCAATCCTAAGTCGTACTTAGCCTAAGCTAGGAATTGACAAAGGAGGGTTGAGAGAACTCCCAACCTCAATACTCTGGTTGCTCAGACTTCTACACCAGCCCAGGAAGCCTTCTCCCAAGCTTGGTACTCACCCTTGCTAGCCTGCCTTGGAATACCTTGAGTGCACGCAATGTTCCTGCAAAATTTCACAAGTTAATATAGCTCATTTACCACAATGAATTGAAAGACACACATCAGCAATTATGGACCCCCCTTGGAGTAACTCACTGATCCCCCAAAATCTTATGACCACCTAGTTCCAGCTAATGGTCAACTTAAAAATACATGTTCCAACGAGACCAAAATCTCATCAATCGGAGTTTGTATGGTGAAGTTATGACCAATCAGGCACTTAGGGGTCAAAACAGGCTCTTAGGGTTCAAGAGATCCCTCTCTAGTTTCTAGGTCTTTTGCCCACTCCTAAGGCTCTAATGTTATCCCAATGTGTCTAAAATTAAGCCCAAATATACCTCAATTCACTCAAAAATTCACTCTAAAATTTTCATGCGTTAAGGCCGTGTATCGCGATAGGTCGGGTCGGTGTGTTGCGATAGGTCGAGGTGTCGCGATAGGTCGGGGTGTCATGATACTTGGGAGTGTCCTGATAGGTCGGGGTGTCGCGATACTTGGGAGTGTCGCGATAGGTCGAGGTGTCGCGATAGGTCGGGGTGTGGCGATACTTGGGAGTGTCGCGATAGGTCGAGGTGTCGCGATAGGTCGGGGTGTCGCGATACTTGGGAGTGTCGCGATAGGTCGGTGTGTCGCGATAGGTCGGGAGTGTCACGATACTTGGAGGTGTCGCGATAAGTCATGGGTATCGCGATACTTCGAGGTGTCGCGATAAGTCGTGGGTATCGCGATACTTCGAGGTGTCGCGATAGGTCGGGTTATGGTGAATTTTGCTGTTCTATCTAGTGATCCTAGGAGCTCTAGGCCTGCGCAGTGTCATGGTGCACTCAGAATCGTGATCGGGTGAAGTTTTCGGAGTGTCGCGATAGCTCGAGCTCGATGCCTCGGAGCTTGCGCAGACAAAATCCGTACCTGTTGAGCTTGCTGGAGATGATGATGGAGCTGCAACCTGCAAGAAACATGCAAAAAAACACACACAAGCAAGAACACACACTCGCTCTCTCTCAAACTCGCACAAAGCAAATGAGGAAATGGTTTGGAAATGAGAATATAAGGTGGAGAAGGAGATGAAGGTGGAGATGAAGATGGAGATGGAGATGGAGAAAAATCAGAAATTTACCTACTACTTACCATTCCAACGCGTCCTCTCTACGTCTTACCATCACACGCTCGTCCTCAAAGCTCAAATCCCCGGCAACGGCGCCAAAATTTGGTGTAGCTCAGTGATGAGTAGCACCTCCTTTAATGTCAATCCGGGAAGACATGAGGATGGTATGAAGACCTCGAGCAAGTGAAGGCACAAATGTGTGAGTGCGAAGCACACTAACATGCACACACATACACACACGCACACACACAGCAAGAACAAAGAGAGTAAGACAATGGAATCACTTCTATTGCAACAAAGTTCTCATACAAGCTCAAAACTACAAGAAGCTACCCAAAAATGAGCTCTCTAGCTCTATTTATAGTTTTTGACTAGCTTTGGCCCTGTCCAGACCTAGTGTCCGGCCTAGTTAAAAATTAGGTTCCAGGGCTTATTTGAGGACTCAAACGAGATTTAAGAATTATGAAAATTGGCAGGCAACTACTTCTAAGGCTCCCCAAGCTCGAGGACTCCTCGGCTTGTACAAAATGGAGCTACAAAAGGTGAAACAATATTTACAAGGGTTTTTAGTGATGAGAATCACTTTTAACATGGTGTAAGGTTTGGAAAAATTTAATGGGTTGCCTTAGTGCTAGATCTGCATGTATGCTTGTACTTGCTTCATCTGCCAACGCTCTCCCCCCCCTAGGGTCTGTCGCCTCTGACAGACCTTTGCTCTACGGTTTGGTCAATGTAGTTTTGGAGAATGTCGGTTGCCAAGTCATGTTCTTTGATCCGTAGCCCTATGATCAGGTCTCTCTGAAGGGCATCCCAATTGACTGGTCCCGGTATGTCCGGTTGTGGCGTTGTGTAGAGCTCTGAATGCATCGTTTGTTCGCATGCGAAGAGTTGTAGCAAATGAGTGGGCCGTGGCGCGAACACCTCTGAGTGTGCCTCCCAGAACCCCATGGTGAACATATCATCAAAAGTTTGCTTGTAGCAGGCAGGGAGATATCTGATTCGTGCGTGCCACATAGGCAACTCGTATGCTTGGGGTTGTGCTCATATCATATAGTAGGTCATAATTACCATTAATGAACCCGGGAATCGGAGGCTGAATGTGACATACATTGCGGAAGGTTTTAAGCACTACCTGCATCATATCCAATATTTTGAGCATCATCTGGGCAACTACGTCTGGCATGGGGTGGAGGCATGGAAGCCAATGTCTGATAGTAGCCATCATATATGCTACTGTAGGTGTGCCTGTTGGGGGTGCAATGGAGGGATAATTTAGCCATTGTTTACAATTTGCATTGTTCTGAACCTTGATGGCGAATGCTTTCCATGATCTCCTTCTTTGAACTGGCCCAAAGCAAGGGTTATATTTTAAATGCATGGGAGCATGGTCCCATGTCCGTAGCATTTCCGGATATGTTTCTAGTAATTTTTGCCTCCAGATAGGTTGGAATATGGCCCCCTTTTTGGCTGCCTCGGGATATCCTCTGGTTCGAACTGAGTTGCGAAGGTGGGGTATTTGTTGGTGAGGCATTTGATTTCAGCATTATAGTCAGCCAACAATACAAAATATGGTTTATACTGTAACTCTGAACTAGTTATCAGTCTTCTAGGGGCCAGATGTCTGAAGTATTCTGATTGAAGTATGGTTTCTTCAATGGTCTTCATGGCCAACATCTGGTTGGAGATACGTTCTTCATGAGTCCGCCCCATTTCTTCTACCTGTTTCATCCATGCCGATGGGGGTTCCTCATATGTATCCTGTCCCTCTTCAGTGATTCTGCCTCCTGGAAGAGGTTGTGGCTCATAATTATCTTCAAATGTTTCTTCCACCGGAATGACAGTGGTATCCTCTTCGTTTGGCTGATCAAGTGGAGAGAGGGGTCGTTCATATTGTAATAACTTAATCTTTAATTCAGCCACCTGCTGTCGTAGCTCCAGTACTTCATTGGTTATTGATGATTCAGGCTCTAGTGAGGTTGCAGCATTGACCGTCTCTTTAGCTATTGGTGGTCGTGGTGTATGCACTTGGGATCTTTGTAGGTCCTTTACCTGGTCTACTAATTGGTCGTGTGCCTCCAAGAGGGTAGCATATTCTTCTAATGCCTGCTGAATGTATGCTGAGGGAATAGCCATGAATTTGGTGGGGTCTATAGGTGCTCCAGGGGTATTTTCCATGGCTGCTTCTAGATTCTCCTGGTTTTGTTGTTGTAGCCTTCTGTTTTCTTCTTGAGCCGCTGCTAAGTGGCGACGAAGTAGTCATGTTTCTTTGTAGTCTAGCATTGCGTCCCAATTGATCTCTGAGTTGTTCCTCCATAGCTTTACCTGTCTCCATATACTTGGCTTCCATCTCTGCATTCGATTGCTGGAGGACAGTCACTTCGTGTTGTAATGCTGTATTACTTAGCTCCAAGGCATTGACACGTGCCTGGAGTTGAGCCGAGAGGTTGCATAGCTCTGTGTTGTTTTCTTCCAGTAACTTATATTCTTGCTTAAGTAGAGTGGCCGCTGCGAACATGGTGTCTAGTGCATTACTAAATGATGTGGATGCAGGGGTAGAGGTGGAAAATGCAAAGGGTCGGGAAATGGGGAAGGGAAAAGTGGATGATGTGCCTATGACTGAAGTGAAATGTGATGATGTTGGAACAACCGTGGTGGTGGGTGCTCCTGTGGGTGGTGAAATGTCCATGGGCTCGGACGTGACAGTGTATGAAGTGTGAATTGTGAACACGGGAATGGTAGGTGGTGTGTTAGTGGTGGCCGTGAATGTGGGGGAGTTGGGTTGGGGAAGGGACTTTTTATTATAATTCTCAACTTGTTGGAGTATATTTACAAGGTTTGTCCAGAATGAAGGTTGGGTGATTTGGGTTGATTCGGAGGGGGTTAAAAGGGGTACAGTGGATAGGGGTTGGGAGGGAGGAAATGTATTGGTGGATGGAAATGGGTGTGTTAAGGTTTGGCTAGTGGCAAGTGGCTGTCCGAGGGCTGGGAGATATGAAGGATGACCTATTATAGTTTGATCGGTGGCAGGATAACCTATATGGGACTCAGAAAATTGGGTGGAAGTGGTGGATGTAGGTAAAGGGGAGGATGGAGAAAGGGTGGTGTGTATAACGGTTTCACCATGGGTGGATACTGGTTGTTCAGGAAGGCTAGTGGGGAAGGGTTCTGAGGGCTGGATGGGAGGTGATGGTGGAGATGGTATCTGTGTATTTACATCAGGTTCCTCACTGTGAGTTGGGCTGGCCATGTGAACATCTTCTGAAGTGGTGGTAGGCAGGGCGGTAGAGACTTCCATTTGAATCATTTTTCCCCTTTGCGGTCGCGTATCAATCCTTCGTTGGTCATATTGATGGGTAGTGCACTGTACCATGGTCCTCATGGCTTCCCCTATTTCGCAGGTTTCCACCAAGAGATTCAATGATTCTACAAAATGCGGGTCAACATTCTCCGCTTGCAGCATCTGGTTCACCAGTGCTCTATTTGCTTCTTCTGATAGCCTATGTCTCTTTTGTACCTGCTTGATCGTTTTGTAGAGCCGTTTGAGTTGTGCAGTGTAAGCTGGGGCTTCCTCTTCTCTCTCCTCTGGTTCATTTCCCCGTGTTTCTTCCTGATTCTGTGTGCTTTGAGCATGAGGATGTTGCATCTCATCTTCCCAATGTACCCTTCTTGCCTCACTCTATGGCTGTTCTCTTTGGGATGATGATCCGGGACCGGCATTGTCAGAAAAACACTCACTATCAGATAAGTAGGTAGTCTGCAGGAAGTTTTCAAAGTCAAAATTTGGATCCTCTGCTAATGTGGCCATGGATGCAAACTCAGCATCAGTGGGTAGTGGAGGGGCAGATGGAGTGGGCTGTACCATATCCCCTGATTGTGTTCCTTGGAGATGGATAGTGAAAGGGTCTACTTGGGCCTCTTCTCCTCTAGGGGAAGCTTTTGTTGTGACCTCACGAGGGATCAGAACCTGTGAAAGTGATCCACACATTCTTTTCGCAGGTTGAACCCCTGACTTTCGACCCTTGAAGAATTCCAGTTGTGAGTATTTAAGGGCCCTTGCGATCGGCACATCATAGGCAAGGCATCTATAGACAATTCTTGTAATCGCACAGCAGCCATTTAAGGTATGCTTCCTCACGCCTCGCTTGCCTGCTTCATATAACTGGTCCAGAATCCATACGGGCATTTTAATTGGCAAGCTTCCAGTCTCTGCTAGGTATAATCCATACCATATTTCCTTATGAGGTTGGGTGAAGCGGTCTTGAGCTAGAAATGCGAAGTGTTGAAGGCACATCCGCAGTGGTATGGCGATGTTGGGGGTGAGGGCACACATTTCTTTCAACTTCTTGATTTTGTTGTTCTTCATCGACTCTGGTATCAAGGGATCTCGATCGGAGGGTACATGGGTGCCATACATCTGAAGGGCTTCCCTGATCAAAGTAATATTCAATTCAAACTTCTTCATTTCTTCTTGGTTTGATAGAGAGGGCACCAGGAATGTGCCTGAATGATCTTTATCTCTTGTCGGCTTCAGTGTGGCAATCAAGTAGTAGCACCTAAGAAAATCCGGTCTAGGCAAAGCTGCACTAAAGTAATCTTGCAATCCCGCTTTCTGCCAGATATCCTGAAGAGGAGCTGCATTCTGTAATGTTTCAAATTCTCTTGAGAAGAATTGGAATGTCCACCATACTCCTCCGAATTCCAACTTGGATTCCCAGATATGATCTGCGTCTCCCAAGTCTCCTGGCATCTCATGGAACCAATGAGAATGCCCCTTTACTCTTTCTGTTAGGCCACTTGGTGGATCCAGAATGGGAATTCTTCTCATGTTCAAAAACTCTTTAGGCCTAGCTGTCAGTGGAGCCTCCACAGGCATGATATCCCAATTGCTTTGAGTGCTAGTGCTTGCCTGAGAGCTGGTGCCTGCTACTGCTGCCATGGGAATCGGGTGCTTATCTGCTAGAAGAAGAAAGGCACATTAGTGTTGCATAGGAAACAGGATGTAATGATGTTCCCTTCACAATACTAACATGACAATTCCGAAGATTAGTGGTTAGAGGTGAAGTGTTTGTGATAGATGTGAGTGGTGATTAGAGGTCAGTGTCATCCTAGATGCATACTTTGGTTATGCAATAGACTCAGAATGCACCTATGTCAGAGTGGATGGATTTACAAAATTGGGTCAGGGGGTTTGATACACGGTTTAAGTCTCCAAACTTTGATAGAGGATTCGTAGCTCTTAGAGCTAAAGACAGGTAGAGATTTATGAACTAGAGTGTGATGGATTTGGGACCTTTTGGGCACCCATTTCCAGAAATTCCTCGGTTGGATTGAGTGTGGGTCAGGGTGGTATTTAGGTAGAGTTCCTGCGTTGTTAGTCGAGAGTACTTGTGAGTGTTGAATTATGCCAGTAACTAGAGTTGGAGCTATTTGGGCTCGTAAACAGGCCTTGGGCACCCATATGTGTCTAGCATTGGGGCTAGCCTTCATTAACCGCTTAGGGACCCAAATAGACGTGGTGCGCCTAGGAGGTTGCCTAGGGTACTCCTTCAATTTTGTCCTTGATGGTGTGGCTTGTTTTTTGGCTCCTCGAGAACCTGCTATTAGAGTTGTGGGTTTTCCATCCTTGCATATCCAGATCTGCTTCACGCCACGAGGTACTCCGTGTTGCACTGGTTGGCGCTCCTGCCTCTTGATCAGCGGCCTCCTTCGTGTCGAGTGATGTTCGGTTTGCCTGTTTGGAATCTTCTTTGGATCAGGTGGGAACTCCTTATTGGCTCCTGTACCTTTGGGAAGATGGACACTCCTCTGCACCATAGAACTATGGACAAGAACAACATTGTTACCTTCATGTGGATTCCTGGAGAGACCAGGAGTTGGTGCCCTTCCTACTGGTTTGAGTGCTTGATTTTCTAATTCAATCGTAAGATAGCTTTCGCTTGCCCAAGCTTGAAGAATTCCACTTCTTAGGTTGAGGTTGACTGGGTGATCATAGATCTAGTCTTGGCCCAAGACAAGAGGTTGGGTAAGATCCTCGTCTTCACACACTAGCACTTCTGCTGGCATGAGGACCTCTTGAATGTAGAGGGGAAGTTCCACCTCTCCCATGCAAGGGGTTTCAACACCTCCTAATCCTATCAGATATGCTTCTAGGGGTTTTACCTCCAATTGCAGCTGCTAGTAGTAAGAAAGCCGAACTGCACTAGTGGCTGCACCTGAATCAATTAAAGCTCTTACGGTCCTTGTACTGTCTCCTTGTCCAACTTCTAGGGTCACAAAAGGTCGTCGATCCACTATCCTATGGGTACGTTCACCTGAAGCCTCACACATGGCCATGTGATAGCCTGGAGACGCCTGTGCTTCTTCTCGAATTCATTTTTCCTCCTCTTTACGTTTCTTGGCAGTGTTGAGCCGATTTAACATCTCTTCAGTCAGGGGTTCTTGGTATAACTTGACTCTACATCCGCTTATGTAGCTAGGGAGAATATCGCCTTCCAAAGTGGCTACTTGTACTGCCCCACTAGTTGAAATCCTATTTATGATCATAGGTCCATAGCCCCTTTTCTCTAATTTTCGTGCATGCTGCTTCAATGTGTAGACTAGGACTAGGTCTCCTGCTTTCAAGCCTTTATCCTTCACATGTGTATCAAAATATGCCTTTTGCCTCTTCTTCGCTGCATAGATTCCTGCTGTAGCTCTCAATCGTGTCTCGCCTAGACGTTCAAGATCAAAGATTCGAGAGGAGAGTTCATGGCCTGTCCAGTCATGCTCTTGTGCTACTTTCAATGTAGGTATCAAAAAGTCCAAGGGTAGCACCGCATTCTGATCGAACACCATCTGAAAGGGTGTGGCTTGGAGTACCGTTTTATAGGCCACTCGGTATGCCCAAACAACATGGTGTAGCTGTTTGTCCCAATCAGAGCGTTTATTGTTCACTAATTTTGTCAGTATGTTGCATAAGATCTTATTTGTACTCTCAGCCTGGCCATTAGCTTGGGGGTGATAGGGGGCAGACTTCTTATGTACTACCAAGAATTCTTGGAGCAGATTTTCAATAACTTCATTCAAGAAATGAGTCCCTCTATCACTGACTAGCTCTATAGGTAATCCATACCTGGTGAACACATTCTCAAACAAGAACTTAGCTGTTGTTTGTGCATCGTTCTTTGTTGTGGCTTTTACCTCTACCCACTTTGTTAGATAGTCAGTGGCCACAATGATATACTCAACATGTGAACCCTTAGCTGGGGGATTAATAGGGCCTACAAAGTCTATTCCCCACTTAGAGAATGCACGTCCACCCATCATAGGTTTCAGTGGCATCTCATCTTTGCGTATAGGATACTGAGTTCTCTGACACACATCACACCGTTTCACATAGGTATGTGCATCCATTTGAAGGGTCGGCCACTAGAAGCCCGCAAATAGTATTGCCTTGATCACCCGATCTGGTCCAAAGTGTCCTCCTGCTACACCTTGGTGAGCAGTTTCCAAGATCTTTAGATATTCACTCTCATGAACACAAAGTCTTAGGTAACCATCTTTTCCACGCTTGTATAGATTATCACCAATGAGTGAGTAATCTAGGGCTTCTTGTTCTAGACTTCTTTGCCTCGTCATAGTCATGTCTGGAGGGAATGTTTTCGTCTTCAGGAAGGATACTAGGGGTTCACTCCAATCCGGCACTATGGACACTTGATAAAGAGTGGCATGTTCCACAGGTGGTTTAGTGCAGCAGATTGGGCATTCCTTGCACAACTTCTGGACATCAGCTTCCATAGTCGGCCAATGCACTCCTAGTCTCCTCAGAGTCTGTAGGGTTCGTTGTTTTGAGTAGTGTTGCTCTAATGCACCTACATGTGCTAATTGCAACCACTTAGCGTACTCGTCCTCTTCTACACAACAAGCCAAGATCCCTTGATCTGTGTGCTTGTACATACTTCCAGCCATGATGTGGTACTTTTGGGCTTTTACTACCTCTCTATCCTGTGTGGCTATTACTGGGTGGTTAGGCCCGTATGTCAATACTGGCACTAATGGCTTAGCCCACTGCGGCACCACTTCCAAATTAAACAAGTAAGCATCAGGTAAGTAATCTGATACTCCTTGTGGGGCCTCTCCAGATGTGAGCCTAGAGAGATGGTCTGCTCTCAAATGAGTCCTGCCTTTCCTCACTACTACCTCAAAGTCATGTTCCATTAGTAAGAGAAACCATCTTACTAATCTGCGTGTATTACACGGCTTGTTTACCAGGTACAGTAGAGTTTGGTGATCATTAAAAAAATTTGAACTTATTTGCAAGCAAATAGTGTCTAAACTTTTTAACCGCATACACCATGCCTAATCCTTCTCGTTCGGTGGTTGTATAGTTCCGTTCAGCAGCATTCAATTGTCTACTGGCATAGGCAATAGGGAGATCCATAATACCTTCACCCGTAGGTTGTGCAAGTACACATCCAATAGCATAATTGGAGGCATCCACATGAACATGAAATGGCTTGTTCCAATCTGGTGTGGTCAAGATTGGTGCTGAACATAATCTTCGTTTAAGCTCCTGGAAGGAATTCTCACATTCATCAGTCCACTCAAAGTTAGTCAGAAGTCCGTACATGGGCTTTGCAATGATAGCATACATGTGGATGAACCGGCGGTAGTAACCATAATGCCCCATGAAAGCTTGTACTTCCTTGACGCTCTTTGGCCTAGGTAGTTCTGTGATGGATCTCACTTTCTCTTCGTCAGTGGATATGCCGTTCTTAGACACTATGTGTCCTAGAATTTTGCCTTGCCTGACCATGAAAACACACTTTTCTGGGTTCAGGCAGACTTGATATTCTCTGCATTTATCAAAGATTTGTCTGAGTTCAGGTATATGGGTCTGTCTAATGTTGGAATGAGCGCACAGATCATCAACATAGACTTCCAAATTCTTCCTCAAGAATTCTTCAAACACATGACACATCAATCTTTGAAAGGTAGCAGGTGCATTAGTAAGCCCGAATGGCATTACCCGAAAGGCAAATATGCCCCACTCCGTGGCAAAAGCCGTCTTATGTTGATCCTCTGGAGCAATGGCTACTTGATTGTAGCCCGAAAACCCATCTAGGAAGCTGTACACTTCCTTGCCTGCTACCCTTTCTAATAGATGCTCAGTGATAGGAAGCGGATAATTATCTCTGATAGTGGCTGCGTTCACCTTCTTCAAGTTAATGCACACTCGTAATTTGCCGTTCTTCTTGGGCACCACTACAATGGGGGATACCCATTCAGTGTGCTCAATTTCATAGATAAACCCGACTTCCACCAAGCGGTCTATCTCCTCTTTAATCTTGGCGGCGTAGTTGTCATTGTATGTGTAGGGCTTCTGCTTAGAGGGTCTGGCATCTGAGGTCATGGGGATTGTGTGTGAGCATATGTCTGGGTCAACACCCTTCAGATCCTTGTAGCTCCAAGCGAATACATCTCTGTATTCTCTTAGCAAGGCTATCAATTCATGCTCTTCGTCTTCCGTCAGGTCATGGCCTATGTACGTGCATCTCTCCTCTCCTTCTTCCACAACTACCACAATTTTCTTGGTGGTTTCTTTGTTATCATAGGCCTCCCCTGATTGCGCCTCTCGTTTAGGCATTCTGATCATGAATCTCCTGTCATCTATCTCATACTTCTTAAAATTTTCCGGAACCTCAAACAAAGATTCTTCCTCTTCTGGTGTGACTTCTCTCTTCTTTCTTTTCTTTCCTTCCTCCTTCAGGGTCACATGTGTGGCTAGCCTTACATCATTTGTAAGATCTCCATGCCTCTGGGGTTGAAATTCTACTTCATAAAAGTATTCTTCATCTGATGCAAAGGGTGGGTCCATAATGATTGACTCTAGATCGGAGTCACTTGCATCCTCAAATGCATCAGGGCTAGGTTCACACTCTTCTAACACTGCCTCTTTCATGATTGGCTCTATGGAGAAGACTGAAATGTCATAGCCATCTTCATCACAGTGAGGTGTCCATTGTTCTTCATTGATGGCTACATCCATTGTTGCTAGGATTTCTGCCCAGCCGTGGGGTTCAAATTCCTCGTCAGGAAAGCCTACAAGTGCATAGGCTGGGTCTTGAATTGATCTATGTGTTTCTTTTGCACCTACCTCTCTGGCTTTTTCTCTTTTCTCTTCTTCTACTGCCACTTTGCACATCCATAAGTGGGTGTCTTCATGCATCCATGAGGATCCTGATCCTATGGAGTGCACAGATTCCGTATCATCTTTGGCTCTATGGATGGGATTCCATTGGATAGGAGGGACATCTCTATGAGAGTAATCTTTGAGATTCACTTTGGTCGTAACACCTAAGTGTTGCAGGTACAAGGAGTTGGTTCCCCAGTCCTGTACCACTTGCAACTGTCGCATAAATGGTCTTCCCAAGATCATTTCATAGGCATGATTTTTGCTAAAATCACATATAGCAAATGTATGCTCGAACTCGATACCACATGTAGCGAGAGTTATGCCTTCTAGCAATCCCAAGGGCCTCTCAATATGGCCATCGACCATCTGCAATTTCATTCTCGTCGGTCGGAGTGCTGGCTTGCCCCAACGCTTCCAGAGGGAAGTTGTAGCAATTGCAACTCCTGCACCTGAGTCCAAAATTGCCTTGATTGTGTATCCATGATGGGTAACTGGGAGATAGGTATTTCCTTCTTCTCCTTCACTCATGTCTCCTATCTTATCCAATGGTATTTCAGGCACTGTTCTATGAGATCCTACCTGGGAACGCGATTTCGCTATGTCTGGCACTTGCTTGGCTACGTGTTTCCACACTTCTGGCTTAACTTTGAGTAGCTCTTCTAAAGTGAGATTGCACTGCACCTTAGTGTTCTTTACTACCTCTGTATTCCTAGGTATGATTGAATCTTCGTTTCTTATCATGACTGTGGGTGCTCTCAGGCAAGTAGACTTGGTCTCCCATGGGCCTGTGAAATGTGGTAACTCTTGCAAGGAATTAGACTCAAAGTCTAACCTCTCATGAGAGTGGACACTTTCCTGTTCTTCATAAATAGAAGGGATGTCCTGTGGGAACTGATCATGTGCATCATCCACAAGTTCAATGGGAGGAGGGGCTTCACTTTCATTAGCCCATTTGTCTTCTTGAATCTCTCGTAGGAATTCTGGAGTGAACCTATTCATAGAAGAGGAGGTGTTTGGTTCAGTGGAATTAGGCACATAAGCTTCCTGTGGGGGATGGCTTATGTTTTCGCTTGCCTCATATCTTTCTCGATTTTTTTCTTCCTTGGCAGATCTTGCAATTATGCTCTCTAACTTCTCTAGGAGTCCATCCAAGTGCAATTGTGTCTTAGCTGAGCCTGAGTGGTTGAAAAGGCGATTGGCTTCAAACATGGTCTGAGCCAATGCGACCATTTTCGCACACAGCTTGGTTCTCTCTATCTCTAGGTCAGCTCTAGGGTAGCACTTGTCATGATTTGCCACATTTGGGCCTTCTTGAATTCTGGCCTGATATGCTTTAAGCATCATATCTATATCTTCAGGAGTGGGATCGGCTAGGACTGATCCTACTCTGGGTGGTGGGTGGGTTAAGGGTGGTGTATTGAAAGGTTGGGGAATGGAAGAAGATGGATTGGGGGGTTAAAGGGAAAGGTGGTGGAGGGGTGGTGTGAGAGTGGTTTTGAGATGTGAGTTCACTTATCTTTGCTTTGGTTTCTCTCAAGCTTGCTTCAAGTTCGCTCATTTTCTGTGACCATTGTCTTTTCATTCTCTCCCGGCTATCTCTCCATGCTCTTGTCCTTTTCTTGGTTATACTCTCTGTTTCACTAACCTCAGCACTCTTTTCCTGCCCTACTCCTTGAGTTTGCTGCAAGGCTTGGGCTCTAGTGACCACATGCACTGGGGCTGTGGAAGTCATACTTCCCGTAGAGTCTACCACTAACCCAATGACGTTGATAGGAGTGATTTTAGGCATGTTATTAGGGTTCTTTGGGCAATCTCATAGGAGATGCTCTTTTCCGCAGTCTTGACAAAAACCCGGAATTGTCACTGGTTGGGGTTGTGTAGAGGCAGGTAGTGGACAATCACGTATATGGTGATCTCCCTGACATCTGAAGCATGGTCCTCTAGGGAATGGGGGTCGTACCTGCCTAGGTTGAGGTCTAGAATTGGGGTTTGTGTACATGACATTAGCATACTCAAGCTCCCCACTGTTTTCACTTGGATCCTCATAATAGTATGACTCGTTATGCTCGGGTGAGTGCATGTAGTAAGCTTGTGGGCTATCAATATGTGTGGAGTCAAAACTATGGTCACTTGGATCATTGTCTGATAGCATTGGGGTGACTAGAACTATGGTTCTGTTTGGATTTTCTTCAGCAGATGCATATTTCACTGGGATCACATTGGTTGGAGTTGGGGGTTGCTGCACTAGGACTGGTTGAGGTCTCTGCTGCCCTTGATAAGGTGGCTGATAGGGTTGCTGTGGTCTGTTGTATTGTTGTGGAGGGTACTGATTCTGGTATCTACCCTGTTGTGGATATGGCTGAGGGTAATTTTGCCTAAGAGTTTGTTTGCTATATGGGCAGTTCTGTGCAGTGTGGTTGGTGTACCTTCACTCTATGGTGCAGTACTGGCTACTAGGATTCACCTGGGGTTGGGCCATAATGGGACATACATTTTCCATATGGTCACCTCCACAAGTGTAGCACCGCTTAACTGGGGCAAATCTTGGAATTTGTTTGCTAGAGACACCTAGTTTTTGAGCTACCTTCTCGGCAAGTTCCTCAATGGATGTGGACTGACCAGATGTGAGACTACTAGAGCTATCCGAATCCTTGTAGATTTTTGATAGCTCTAACTCCTCGCCTAGATTATCCTCAATGTCTATGCACATGCGCACACATTCTTCTATAGTTCTGGGGTCCTTTAAATACACATATGACCTAAGCTTAGTGCTCAACAAGCCATCTAAGAACAAAGCCACTTGCTTGGCTGGTGTGGGTAACTCAGGCATTGGGCACCTCTCTAGGTATTGCCTAAACCGTCTTCCTGCTAGTCTGACCGTCTCTTGAGGTGTTTGCTTGAAGCTATGAATTAGTGAGGAGGTGTTGTGCCTTATACCACTCTTGGAAAATGCAATGATAAATGCTTCTAGGAGCTGGTCTATGTTTCTGAAATGCCTCTCGTTCAGTGGTTGAAACCAGGTAAGGGCAGTGTTCCTAAGGGTTAGACCAAAAGCATTATATTGTGTGAATAGATCCTCTACCTGTTCAGCTTTCAAGACTTGCCTAAATTCTGCCACATGGTCATAAGGGTCTCCAGTGCCATCGAAGTAATTCTTCATGGACTTCACCAGTTGAGTTGGCCTCAGAGTCCTAGTGTGTTCTCTCAGCCTTGACAAAGGAAATTCATCAGCATTTCTTTGGTTCCTTGGGTCTCTAAATCTCTCGGTTTCTTCTCTATCCGTCCCCGTTCTCCTTCTTTCTCTTCCCTGGGGGTTGGCAAAGCTTACTTCAGGTCTATCTCTACTTCTATCTCCTTGAGCTCCATGAGCTTGGGAGGTCCCGGCTCCTTGGTGACCATAGGACACATTAGACCGTGGTTGGGGAAAAACAAATTCACCCTTCCATGTGTAGGCATGTCTGCCATGCTCGGTGACCATGAAGATTCTCTCCGATGTATTGTCTAGGTATGTTACTTTGCCTGGGCTGTTAGGGTCTTTAAACTCATAGATTGTGAGGGCACTCACTTCTTGAGGTTGAGCAGGTTTATATCTCCAAAAGGCCTCATCGGTTTCTCGGTTTAAAAGAAAATCTATGCTTTTATTATCCTGTGGAATCCACTCTGGAGTCATGATTCTGGTCAAGACAGATTTACCACGGGGAGTTCTTGGCTCTCTCTCTAAATTCCCTTGCTCTATATCACCCATGTCGGTCTCCGCAATCACATTTCCAAACTCATCTGTTCTATCAGGAAGAGTGGTGACTACATATATACTCCCCTCTTTATCTAGGTATGCTCCATTCTCAAACTTGACTACCGGGTGTTCTAGTCCATGGGGTTGATCGGGGTTCTTAATCTGGACCACAGATCTTCTCAGTCCGTCTTCATAGATGCGAGCACCTAGACGATTAGTCCTGATGTATTCCAATTGAGTCTTGTAAGGTCCCTCTGGCTTTTCTAGATAAGCCGCCCCTGAACTACCTACTGGTCTCTCCATGTGATAGGACATTTCAGAATCACTTGTTTCCGATCGTGGAGTGTATGGGTAATCACTCAACTGCTGGGCCCAAGACCTAGCAGTGTGATTGACACTAGCTTCAGAAGATCTGAGGCTTTGTCTGTCTCGGCCTAAGTGTCTGCCTGACCTAAGGTTCATATGCTTGGTTTATCTACCCCCTTTTGTCCCAAGTACACTCTCGTTGCAGGTTATTTTGCACCAATCACTTTGTTCTTTTTAGTTGATTATTATGTTCATGAACTTGTCTGATATCTCGGCGTCCGGAATACTTAAGTGAATTTCGCACTTGATAATTGATCGATTCAAGTTTACTTTTTTTCCTTAGGGTTTTCGTTAAGTCCTACTTAATGCTTGCACTTGGTTGATTAGTTCTCTTAGACTTATTTTGTGCCTGACGCTGACTAATTAATTACCACACCTAAGTCGTACTTAGCCTAAGCTAGGAATTGACAAAGGAGGGTTGAGAGAACTCCCAACCTCAATACTCTGGTTGCTCAGACTTCTACACCAGCACAGGAAGCCTTCTCCCAAGCTTGGTACTCACCCTTGCTAGCCTGCCTTGGAATACCTTGAGTGCACGCAATGTTCCTGCAAAATTTCACAAGTTAATATAGCTCATTTACCACAATGAATTGAAAGACACACATCAGCAATTATGGACCCCCCTTGGATTCTCAACAAGCTTTCCAACGAGACCAAAATCTCATCAATCGGAGTTTGTATGGTGAAGTTATGACCAATCAGGCACTTAGGGGTCAAAACAGGCTCTCAGGGTTTGTTGACAGTATACGGGAAGAAGCAAGTACGGACACACATGCAGATCTAGCACTAAGGCAACCCTTCATTTTTTTCAAAACCCTTACATCATTTTAAAGTGATTCTCATCACTGAAAACCCCTGTAAATACCATTTTCACCTTTTTGTAGCTCCATTTTATACAAGCCGAGGAGTCCTCGAGCTTGAGGAGCCTTAGAAGTAGTTGCCTGCCAATTTTCATATTTTTTAGATCTCGTTTGAGCCCTCAAATAAACCCTGGAACCTAATTTTTAACTAGGCCGGACACTAGGTCTGGACAGGGCCAAAGCTAGGCAAAAACTATAAATAGAGCTAGAGAGCTCATTTTTGGGGTAGCTTCTTGTAGTTTTGAGCTTGTATGAGAACTTTGTTGCAATAGAAGTGATTCCATTGTCTTACTCTCTTTGCTCTTGCCGTGTGTGCGCGTGTGTGTGTATGTGTGTGCATGTTAGTGTGCTTCTCACTCACACATTTGTGCCTTCACTTGCTCGAGGTCTTCATACCATCCTCATGTCTTCCCGGATTGACATTAAAGGAGGTGCTACTCATCACTGAGCTTCACCAGGGTTCAAGAGATCCCTCTCTAGTTTCTAGGTCTTTTGCCCACTCCTAAGGCTCTAATGTTATCCCAATGTGTCTAAAATTGAGCCCAAATATACCTCAATTCACTCAAAAATTCACTCTAAAATTTTCATGCGTTAAGGCCGTGTATCGCGATAGGTCGGGTCGGTGTGTCACGATAGGTCGAGGTGTCGCGATAGGTCGGGGTGTCGTGATACTTGGGAGTGTCGCGATAGGTCGGGGTGTCGCGATACTTGGGAGTGTCGCGATAGGTCGAGGTGTCGCGATAGGTCGGGGTGTGGCGATACTTGGGAGTGTCGTGATAGGTCGAGGTGTCGCGATAGGTCGGTGTGTCGCGATAGGTCGGGGTGTCGCGATACTTGGGAGTGTCGCGATAGGTCGAGGTATCGCGATAGGTCGGTGTGTCGCGATAGGTCGGGAGTGTCGCGATACTTCGAGGTGTCGTGATAAGTCGTGGGTATCGCGATACTTCGAGGTGTCGTGATAAGTCGTGGGTATCGCGATACTTCGAGGTGTCACGATAGGTCGGGTTATGGTGAATTTTACTGTTCTGTCTAGTGATCCTAGGAGCTCTAGGCCTGCGCAGTGTCATGGTGCACTCAGAATCATGATCGGGTGAAGTTTTCAGAGTGTCGTGATAGCTCGAGCTCAACGCCTCGGGGCTTGCGCAGACAAAATCCGTATCTGCTGAGCTTGCTGGAGATGATGATGGAGCTGCAACCTGCAAGAAACATGCAAAAAAACACACACAAGCAAGAACACACACTCGCTCTCTCTCAAACTCGCACAAAGCAAATGAGGAAATGGTTTGGAAATGAGAATATAAGGTGGAGAAGGAGATGAAGGTGGAGATGAAGATGGAGATGGAGATGGAGAAAAATCAGAAATTTACCTACTACTTACCATTCCAACGCGTCCTCTCTACGTCTTACCATCACACGCTCATCCTCAAAGCTCGAATCCCCGGCAACGGCGCCAAAATTTGGTGTAGCTCAGTGATGAGTAGCACCTCCTTTAATGTCAATCCGGGAAGACATGAGGATGGTATGAAGACCTCGAGCAAGTGAAGGCACAAATGTGTGAGTGCGAAGCACACTAACATGCACACACATACACACACACGCGCACACAGAGCAAGAACAAAGAGAGTAAGACAATGGAATCACTTCTATTGCAACAGTTCTCATACAAGCTCAAAACTACAAGAAGCTACCCAAAAATGATCTCTCTAGCTCTATTTATAGTTTTTGACTAGCTTTGGCCCTGTCCAGACCTAGTGTCCGACCTAGTTAAAAATTAGGTTATAGGGCTTATTTGAGGACTCAAACGAGATTTAAGAATTATGAAAATTGGCAGGCAACTACTTCTAAGGCTCCCCAAGCTCGAGGACTCCTCGGCTTGTACAAAATGGAGCTACAAAAAGGTGAAACAATATTTACAAGGGTTTTTAGTGATGAGAATCACTTTTAACATGGTGTAAGGTTTGGAAAAATTTAATGGGTTGCCTTAGTGCTAGATCTGCATGTATGCTCGTACTTGCTTCATCTGCCAACACGTGAGGACTAGTATGAAGACTATGAGCAAGTGATGGCACAAGTGCGTGAATGAGAAGCATACAAGCATGCACACACATACACACACACATGCACACAAGGCAAGAACAAAGAGAGGAACAATGGAGTTCTTTGTATTACTCAAAAAGTCTCTTATACAAGCTCAATTCACTAACAAGACAACCTAAAAAATGCTACAAAAATGGATTGCATTGAGGTTTCAACATTGAGCAAAATTTCAACACTGGTCATAACCACTACAAACTGATCAGTGCATTTGTTATTCCATTCTCTAGATGGAATTAGTCACTAGTGCCACAATTAATGAGAGATAAATGAATGTAGACTAAGCCAGCGGGCCTCTCTTCCTAAATCAAAGGCAAGGTAGCATGACATTTTATGTAGATGCAATGATGAAGGCAAGATAATTATTGATCAATCCTTTGTCTTCATGTGTTGATAGCTACTAGACCACTTTAGATGCAACTTCTCCTTTCTCTTGGTCTATGTGGTGAGTAAAGCTATTTTGGTTAGAACGGAGTGCATGCATCATGATTGCTGAATTCCAACTTGCTTGCCATTGACATTTAAAAGCACTAATGAGCTTGGACATGGAAGATGGAGGTTATACCTACAAAACATTCGAATCTTGCAAACTCTTGTTGCTAAACATCAAAAGCTTGGATCACAAGATGCACCAAAATGTAAAATTCCTTGGACTATTTTCGGAGTTGAATGGCATCTACAACTAGCAAAATAACCAATTTCACTTGTCAAGTGTGCTCCACATCACTTGTTGCTAGTACGATGGTAAGCACCATGTTAAAAAGCAATAATAACATTTCCATTTGAGAGATCATAAACTATGCGTCTATCATCAAAAAATTTGACAATCAAGCCAATCTTAGCTAATGTTGAAACCAATAACGGAGTTTTCTTGATCTTTGTACCAAACGTTTGAGTTGTAGAAATACAATGCTCATGAGAAGATGGGCCATAATTGCAAACAGTAGTAAATGCCCATTCTTCATTCGGAATAATATAAGTAAACCTTGTTTTAGGTGTAGAGGCCTCTACTGTTGGAGAAACACTCACTAATTGGACATATATTTCAAGGTCAAATCTTAGGAAGAAAACCCCATGCCTATGTGAAGGGACAAATTCACAACTGTATTATACTTGTAAAGTTAGTTCACTTTAGTTCTAGAAGTTTTTTAAAATCACGAGAATACGAAAATCTATATAAGTTAGTTTGTATCAACTGACGCGGTGTGAGAAGAGAGACAGAGAGAATAGAGAGAAAGAAGAAAGGAGTTCATTTTATACGACTGATTATAGTCGGGCTTCTCTTAGTGAGAAAGCATCTGTAAAACTTCTGAGTTTTCATAGCTATGAGAAAGAACTGAGTAAAGTTCTGTGTATGAGTCTCTCTCCATCATCTCCATAATTACATACTGTGTGATGAGTTAAAAAGATCAAGTTTTCCAAGCAACTCGATGCCTGGCATCGAATCTCTGTTGATAAGTCATATTTTCATTTATATTTTTCATTCAGTACTGAAGTGTTTTGAAAACATGATGTTGTTGGAGCAACTCGATGCCTGGCATCGAATTCCAGTTGATAAGTCATATTCTAAGTGTGCATGAAATCGCCTATAGTTTTGGTGTCCAAAAGATCAAGGTTTTATGCGGGAAGTCGATGCCCGGCATCGAATCCCTGCTGAAAAGTGGCCAAAAACATCCCAAGTCGATGCCCGGCATCGAATTCTCGTTGCAAGTCGATGCTAGGCATCGAATTCTAATTTTAAACAGGCGCTTTTACTATAACAGGAAAGATTTCCAATTTTGGAAGGTCATACAGGGTCATCTTGTGAAGGCCATAACTTGAGTTCTAGAGATCCGTTTGATGCATATCATAGCTTGTTGGAAAGCTCTTCTCTTCTAGTTTCAGCCTATAAAGTTTCATGGAGAAATAATACTTGATCTAGGAGAAATTAGCAAAATACTGAAGGTATGTCATTTCGGTGACTAGGAATTTCTGTAGAAGCAAAGTTCTCACTTTAGGCTATCATTTCTCAAAGTTTGGAATGGCAATGAGTTAATGGTGACCATAGAGGTGTTCTAGTGTCACATTAATTCATTTCTTGTGGTGTTTCATACATCAACATCTACAAGAACTATTCTAGCATTTTATTTGCCTTTTTTGTACCCAGTTCAAGAAAACCCTTTATGACATGATCATTTGTCTTACAATATTTGCAAAACTCTTTCTATTTTTCTATTTCTCGTCATCTTTTTCTTTCTTCTTTGATTGTATAGCATTAGAAAATTTTTTCTTACTAGTAGATGAGCTCCATTTACCTTTGCCCTTCTAAATAGCTAAGAATGCTTGATCTGCAACATGCATAAGTGACCAGTTCTACCTGGACTGATCTTCCTACAACAAAACAAAGACTAAATCCTCAAATGTTAAGGCATTTGGATTTCCTTTCATCATCAATCAAAGAGTAGAACTAAAACTCTGATATGAATATGGAAGACCATTAAGAATAGTTTGTACAATTGATCGATCTAGCAAGATTTCATCAACAGAACTCAACTACTCCAAATCTTTGATCTCTGTCAAAAAATTATCCATAAAATTTCTTTCATTTATATGCTCACTCTCCAATCTTTTTTGGAGGTAAGTAACATGAGACTCATTTCTTGCTTGGTATAAAGTTGTGAGTGTCTTGCAAGCATCCTTTGTTATCTTGCAAGAGTGAATGTGAGGTATAATGGCATGTTTGATAGAAAAATC
Organism: Ceratopteris richardii; assembly: GCA_020310875.1. Lineage (NCBI taxonomy): Eukaryota > Viridiplantae > Streptophyta > Polypodiopsida > Polypodiales > Pteridaceae > Ceratopteris > Ceratopteris richardii. Next base: position 189,410,841 of record CM035417.1, on the reverse strand, counting down.
TGTTGGAAGTGGGGTGGGTCTTAATAACAATAAATCATAGGTTTACAGGATATTCCAACACATGAACCTTAGCATACACACCTTAAGAATAAAAAAGAGATGAGTGAGAGATGGAGAGAGAATAGATAGGTTTTCAATGTGTAAGGTAAGCTAGAATGCTCACCTATACTAACTTATATTGCAATCTTAAATTAGAATGTGTGAATATGATACAAATTGACAATATCTAAATCTAGGTAGAAGTAGGAACTAGATACAAAAGATTGTGTGCCTAAGAGGTATGAAGAGTGTATGTGTGAGAATATGGAGACTATGAATAGTTTAGAACTGTTTTATAGCAAACCCGAATTCTGATTAACCTAAATTAGAAACTAGTGAATGAACAAGTAGGGATAGATGTAGACTTGTTACTCACCTCCTCCAAGAGTGTGAAACTCCTCCTTACGTAGAAAACCTCCTCCTTGGTCAACTCCAAGATCTCCTCCTTGAGTGATTGCTTCTCTTGAGAAGATCCTAGGTTGAGATGATATCTAATAAGTGACCAAGACCCTTGTTATATAGCTTTGAAGCTATGTGAAAAGCACATCAAACAAGCACAATCACATGCATTCTCATTCCTAAAAATAGTGAAAGAAATCTCCACCCGTTTGCAAAAATAAAAAAATCAATTTAAAAGCTCTTTCATCGGCCGGACACTAGGTCTGGACATGGCCAAAATCACTTAAAAAACTATAAAAAGGGCTAGAGAGGTCATTTTTGGGGTTACCTTGTTGTAGATTTCAGCTTTGTAAGAGAGTTCTTTGGTAATCGAAGTCCCTCCATTGTTCCACTCTTTGCTCTTACCGTGTGCGCGTGTATGTATGTGTGTGCATGCTTGTGTGCTTTCACTCACGCAAGCTCACGACCCAACTTCTTGCACCATAATTCTTCCAATGCATTTCCCAAGTATGCATGCACATTATAAGGCCATGCAGAAGGCACATTCTTCTTCCAACCCATGCAGCCATCTTTGGAAGAACGAGAGGACATCATGGTGACAACAACAAGAGCCAGGAAGCAATCCACCACGAGAGTTGCTCACAATCAACATTGACAACCTCTTTTGAGTAGCTCACAATTTTTGAAAGCTCACAAAGACACCATCAAGCTGGAATACAAGAAAGAAGTCCATACAAAGGTAGCAATGACAAAATGACGAACCAGACAACCGCCCAACCTGCAATTGGAAGATGGACCACTCTTGTGGATACATGATGTACACTATCTCTCCACACACTACATCGAACAACCACTACAACAAGGGTCTGTCTGGGATGACACACTCTAGAAGGGGGGGAGTGTTGACAGTCAAGGTCACACACAAGCAGGGAAGCGCATCAATGAAGTGGACACACAAGAAGAAGGAGCATGTAGGGAGCTCCAAGAAGCACATGTCAAATTTTCAGAAGAGAACCCTATAAATATAGTGACTTTTGTCACTAAAAACCATTGTAAAAACCATTTTCATTTTTGCAACTCCATTTTGTTCAAGCGCAGGAGTCCTCAAGCTTGAGGAGTATTAGAAGTATCATCCTACCAATTTTGATAATTTTTAGATTCCGTTTGAGTCCCCAAATAAGCCTTGGAACCTAATTTTTAACTAGGCCGGACACTGGGTCTGGACAGGGCCAAAACCACTCAAAAAACTATAAAAAGGGCTAAAGAGGTCATTTTTGGGGTTAGCTTGTTGTAGATTCAGCTTTGTAAGAGAGTTCTTTGGTAATCAAAGTCCTTCCATTGTTCCACTCTTTGCTCTTACAGTGTGCACGCGTGTGTGTATGTGTGTGCATGCTTGTGTGCTTTCACTCACGCACTTGCGCACTTCACTTGCTCTTGGTCTTCATACCGGTCCTCACGTCTTTGCGGATTGACATTTATGAGGTGGAGCTCCTCACGTTGGTACTTGCCATTGTGTTAGAGTGAAAAAAAGAGAGAAGAAGAAAAAGAAACAGGATCAGGTGCTCAAAAAACCTCATCAATGAACCGTCAACAAGGACGTCCATCAACAGAATGTCAAGCTAATGGTCAATCACCATGATGAGAGCACCACACGAAGAGTTGAAGATCGACAGACCTTTCACCATGGTAAGAATTGTATGCTTCAACAACAACATAACCATGGTCGATTAGGAAAATTCTTCGTCGGTATACCCTTGAGCACTTAGCTCAAGACCCAACGTCTTGCACCATAATTCTTCCAATGCATTTCCCAACTATGCATGCATAGGCTACATTACAAAGCCATGCACAAGACACATTCTTCTTCCAACCCATGCACTAATGCACTTGCCCATTAGTCGTTATGGGTCACGAGTACTTGGTATGAAAACTAAGGAAGCCATCTTTGGAAGAACTAGAGGACATCATGGTGACAACAACAAGAGCCAGGAAGCAATCCACCACGAGAGTTGCTCATAATCAACATTGACAACCTCTTTTGAGTAGCTCACAATTTTTGAATGCTCAGAAAGACACCATCAAGCTGGAATACAAGGAAGAAGTCCATACAAAGGTAGCAATGACAAAATGACGAACCAGACAACTACCCAAGCTACAATTGGAAGATGGACCACTCTTGTGGATACATGATGGACACTATCTTTCCACACACTACATGGAACAACCACTACAACAAGGGTCTGTCTCGGATGATAGACTCTAGAAGGGGGGGAGTGTTGACAGTCAAGGTCACGCACAAGTAGCGAAGCACATCAATGAAGTGGACACACAAGAGGAAGGAGCATGTAGAAAGCTCCAAGAAGCACATATCGAATTCTCGGAAGAAATCCCTATAGATATAGTGACTTTCCTCACTAAAAACCATTGTAAATACCATTTTTCATTTTTGCAAGCGGAGGAGTCCTCAAGCTTGAGGAGTCTCAGAAGTATCATCCTACCAATTTTCATAATTTTTAGATTCCGTTTGAGTACCCAAATAAGCCTTGGAACCTAATTTTTAACTATGCCGCACACTAGGTTTGGACAGGCCAAAGCCACTCAAAAAACTATAAAAATGGTAAAAGAGCTCATTTTTGGGGTTAGCTTGTTGTAGATTTCAGCTTTGTAAGAGAGTTCTTTGGTAATCGAAGTCCTTCCATTGTTCCACTCTTTTCTCTTACCGTGTGCACGTGTGTGTGTATGTGTGTGCATGCTTGTGTGCTTTCGCTCATGCACTTGCACACTTCACTTGCTCTTGGTCTTCATACGGGTCCTGACGTCTCCGCGGATTGACATTTATGAGGTGGAGCTCCTCACGTTGGTACTTGCCATTGTGTTAGAGTGAAAAAAAGAGAGAAGAAGAAGAAGAAGAAGAAAAAGAAACAGGATCAGGTGCTCAAAAAACCTCATCAATGAACCGTCAAGAAGGACGTCCATCAATAGAATGACAAGCTAATGGTCAATCACCATGATGAGAGCACCACACGAAGAGTTGAAGATCGACGGACCTTTCACCATGGTAAGAATTGTATGCTTCAACAACAACATAACCATGGTTAAGTAGGAAACTTCTTCGTCAGCATACCCTTGAGCACTTAGCTCAAGACCCAACTTCTTGCATGATAATTCTTCCAATGCATTTCCCAAGTACGCATGCATAGGGCTACATTACAAGGCCATGCACAAGCCACATTCTTCTTCCAACCCATTCACTAATGCACTTGCACATCACTCGTTATGGGTCACGAGTACTTGGTATGGAAACTAGGGAAGCCATCTTTGGAAGAACTAGAGGACATCATGGTGACAACAACAAGAGCCAGGAAGCAATCCACCACGAGAGTTGCTCATAATCAACATTGACAACCTCTTTTGAGTAGCTCACAATTTTTGAAAGCTCACAAAGACACCATCAAGCTGGAATACAAGGAAGAAGTCCATACAACGGTAGCAATGACAAAATGAAGAACCAGACAACTACCCAAGCTACAATTGGAAGATGGACCACTCTTGTGGATACATGATGGACATTATCTCTCCACACACTACATGGAACAACCACTACAACAAGGGTCTGTCTAGGACAAAAGACTCTAGAAGGGGGGAAGTGTTGACATTCAAGGTCACACACAAGCAACGAAGCGCATCAATAAAGTGGACACACAAGAAGAAGGAGCATGTAGGGAGCTCTAAGAAGCACATGTCAAATTTTCAGAAGAAATCCCTATAAATATAGTGACCTTTGTCACTAAAAACCATTGTAAATACCATTTTTTATTTTTCCATCTCCATTTTGTTCAAGCCAAGGCATCCTTGAGCTTGAGGAGTATTAGAAGTATCATCCTACCAATTTTCATAATTTTTAGATTTCGTTTGAGTCCCCAAATAAGCCTTGGAACCTAATTTTTAACTAGGCCAGACACTAGGTCTGGACAGGGCCAAAACCACTCAAAAAACTATAAAAAGGGCTAGAGAGGTCATTTTTGGGGTTAGCTTGTTGTAGATTTCAGCTTTGTAAGAGTGTTCTTTGGTAATCGAAGTCCTTCCATTGTTCCTCTCTTTGCTCTTACCGTATGCGCGTGTGTGTGTGTATGTGTGTGCATGCTTGGGTGTTTTCACTCACGCACTTGCGCACTTCACTTGCTCTTGGTCATCATGTTGGTCCTCAGTTCCTCGCGGATCGACATTTATGAGGTGGAGCTCCTCACGTTGGTACTTTCCATTGTGTTAGAGTGAAAAAAAGAGAGAAGAAGAAGAAGAAGAAGAAGAAGAAGAAGGAGAAGAACAAAAAGAAACAGGATTAGGTGCTCAAAAAACCTCATCAATGAACCGTCAACAAGGACGTCCATCAATAGAATGACAAGCTAATGGTCAATCACCATGATGAGAGCACCACATGAAGAGTTAAAGATCGATGGACCTTTCACCATGGTAAGAATTGTATGCTTCAACAGCAACATAACGATGGTCGATTAGGAAACTTCTTCGTCGGCATATCGTTGAGCACTTAGCTCAAGACCCAACTTCTTGCACCATAATTCTTCCAATGCATTTCCCAAGTATTCATTCATAGGGCTACATTACAAGGCCATGCACAAGGCACATTCTTCTTCCAACCCATGCAGTAATGCACTTGCCCATCAGTCGTTATGGGTCACGAGTACTTGGTATGGAAACTAGGGAAGCCATCTTTGGAAGAACCAGAGGACATTATGGTGACAACAACAAGAGCCAGGAAGAAATCCACCACGAGAGTTGCTCATAATCAACATTGACAACCTCTTTTGAGTAGCTCACAATTTTTGAAAGCTCACTTCGTCGGCATACACTTGAGCACTTAGCTCAAGACCCAACGTCTTGCATCATAATTCTTCCAATGCATTTCCCAAGTATGCATGCATAGGGCTACATTACAAGGCCATGCACAAGGCACATTCTTCTTCCAACCGATGCACTAATGCACTTGCCCATCAGTCGTTATGGGTCACGAGTACTTGGTATGGAAACTAGGGAAGCCATCTTTGGAAGAACTAGAGGACATCATGGTGACAACAACAAGAGCTAGGAAGCAATCCACCATGAGAGTTGCTCATAATCAACATTGACAACCTGTTTTGAGTAGCTCACAATTTTTGAAAGCTCACAAAGACACCATCAAGCTGGAATACATGGAAGAAGTCCATACAAAGGTAGCAATGACAAAATGACGAACTAGAGAACTACCCAAGCTACAATTGGAAGATGGACCACTCTTGTGGATACATGATGGACACTATCTCTCCACACACTACATGGAACAACCACTACAACAAGGGTCTGTCTGGGACGACAAACTCTAGAAGGGGGGGAGTGTTGACAGTCAAGGTCACACACAAGCAGCGAAGCGCATGAATGAGTGGACACACAAGAAGAACGAGCATGCAGGGAGCTCCAAGAAGCACATGTCAAATTCTCAGAAGAAATCCCTATAAATATAGTGACTTTTGTCACTAGAAACCATTGTAATTACCATTTTTCATTTTTGCAACTCCATTTTGTTCAAGTCGATGAGTCCTATAGCTTGAGGAGTATTAGAAGTATCATCCTACCAATTTTCATAATTGTTAGACTCCGTTTGAGTCCCCAAATAAGCCCCTGAACCTAGTTTTTAACTAGGCCGTCTGGACAGCGCCAAAACAACTCAAAAACCTATAAAAAGGGCTAGAGAGCTCATTTTTGGGGTTATCTTGTTGTAGATTCCAGCTTTGTAAGTGAGTTCTTTGGTAATCGAATGCATTCCATTGTTCCACTCTTTGCTCTTACCATGTGCGCCTGTGTGTATGTGTGCATGCTTGTGTGCTTTCACTCACGCACTTGCACACTTCACTTGCTCTTGGTCTTCATACCGGTCCTCACGTCTCTGCGGATTGACATTTATGAGGTGGAGCTCCTCACGTTGGTACTTGCCACTGTGTTAGAGTGAAAAAAAGAGAGAAGAAGAAGAAGAAGAAGAAGAAAAAGAAACAGGATCAGGTGCTCAAAAAACCTCATCAATGAATCATCAACAAGGACGTCCATCAACAAAATGACAAGCTAATGGTCAATCACCATGATGAGAGCACCACACAAAGAGTTGAAGATCGACGGACCTTTCACCATGGTAAGAATTGTATGCTTCAACAACAACATAACCATGGTCGATTAGGAAACTTCTTCGTCAGCATACCCTTGACCACTTAGCTCAAGACCCAACTTCGTGCACCATAATTCTTCCAATGCATTTCCCAAGTATGCATGCATAGGGCTACATTACAAGGCCATGCAAAAGACACATTCTTCTTCCAACCCATGCACTAATGCACTTGCCTATTGGTCGTTATGGGTCACGAGTACTTGGTATGGAAACAAGGGAAGCCATCTTTGGAAGAACCAGAGGACACACAAGAAGAAGGAGCATGTAGGGAGCTCCAAGAAGCACATGTCAAAATTTCAGAAGAAATCCGTATAAATATAGTGACTTTTGTCACTAAAAACCATTGTAAATACCATTTTCCATTTTTGCAACTCCTTTTTTTTCAAGCCGAGGAGCCCTCAAGCTTGAGGGGTATTAGAACTATCATCCTACCAATTTTCATAATGTTTAGATTCCGTTTGAGTCCCCAAATAAGCCTTGGAACCTAATTTTTAACTAGGCCAGACACTAGGTGTGGACAGGGCCAAAACCACTAAAAAAACTATAAAAACCGTTAGAGAGCTCATTTTTGGGGTTAGCTTGTTGTAGATTTCAGCTTTGTAAGAGAGTTCTTTGGTAATCAAAGTCCTTCCATTGGTCCACTCTTTGCTCTTACCATGTGCGCGTGTGTGTATGTGTGTGCATGCTTATGTGCTTTCACTCACACACTTGCACACTTCACTTGCTCTTGGTCTTCATACCGGTCCTCACGTCTCCGCGGATTGACATTTATGAGGTGGAGATCCTCACGTTTGTACTTGCCATTGTGTTAGAGTGAAAAAAAGAGAGAAGAAGAAGAAGAAGAAGAAAAAGAAACAGGATCAGGTGCTCAAAAAACCTCATCAATGAACCGTCAACAAGGACGTCCATCAACAAAATGACAAGCTAATGGTCAATCACCATGATGAGAGCACCACACGAAGACTTGAAGAGCGACGGACCTTTCACCGTGGTAAGAATTGTATGCTTCGACAACAGCATAACCATGGTCGATTAGGAAACTTCTTCGTCGGCATACCCTTGAGCACTTAGCTCAAGACCCAACTTCGTGCACCATAATTCTTCCAATGCATTTCTGCATAGGGCTACATTACAAGGCCATGCAAAAGGCACATTCTTCTTCCAACCCATGCACTAATGCACTTGCCCATCGGTCGTTATGGGTCACGAGTACTTGGTATGGAAACTAGGGAAGCTATCTTTGGAAGAACTAGAGGACATCATGGTGACAACAACAAGAGACAGGAAGCAATCAACCACAAGAGTTGCTCATAATCAACATTGACAATCTCTTTTGAGTAGCTCACAATTTTTGAAAGCTCACAAAGACACCATCAAGCTGGAATACAAGGAAGAAGTCCATACAAATGTAGCAATGAAAAAATGACAAACCAGACAAGTGCCCAAGCTGCAATGGAAGATGGAACACTCTTGTGGATACATGATGGACACTATCTCTCCACACACTACATGGAACAACCACTACAAGAAGGGTCTGTCTGGGATGACAGACTCTAGAAGGGGGGGAAGGGGGGGAGTGTTGACAGTCAAGGTCACACACAAGCAGCGAAGCACATCAATGAAGTGGACACACAAGAAGAAGGAGCATGTAGGGAGCTCCAAGAAGCACATGTCAAAGTTTCAGAAGAAATCCCTATAAATATAGTGACTTTTCTCACTAAAAACCATTGTAAATACCATTTTTCATTTTTACAACTCCATTTTGTTCAAGCTGAGGAGTTCTCAAGCTTGAGGAGTATTAGAAGTATCATCCTACCAATTTTCATAATTTTTAGATTCCGTTTGAGTCCCCAAATAAGCCTTGGAACCTAATTTTTAACTAGGCCGGACACTAGGTCTGGACAAGGCCAAAACCACTCAAAAAACGATAAAAAGGGCTAGAGAGCTCATTTTTGGGGTTAACTTGTTGTAGATTTCAGCTTTGTAAGAGAGTTCTTTGGTAATCGAAGTCCTTCCATTGTTCCAGTCTTTGCTCTTACCGTGTGCGCGTGTGTGTGTATGTGTGTGCATGCTTGTGTGCTTTCACTCATGCACTTGCGCACTTCACTTGCTGTTGGTCTTCATACCGGTCACTCTAGGAGAGCTTAGTCTCAAGTAGTGCAATGCCATCTTTGCAAAGGAAGGAGGTACCTAAGCTGGCTCATGAGGCTCCCATGCAAACCATTTGCTCTTCACTCTACCATTTTGAAAGGCTGCACAACCATAACATCTACCTATAGAGACATTGCTGCTAAAATTTCAGCCCAATCATGAGGTTCAATTTCTTTGTCTGGAAATATTACAGGTGCATACGTCTTCGCAGATTGACATTTATGAGGTGGAGCTCCTCACATTGGTACTTGCCATTGTGTTAGAGTGGCACCAAATTTGGCGCCGTTGCCGGGGAGAGAGCTTGGAGGACGAGCGACGTAGAGTAGCAACGTTGGAAGGTAAAAATTTCACCATTTTAAGTTTAGTTTCTGAGTTTTCCTTCTTCATCATCTTCATCATCATCACCATCTTCTCCCATCTTCATATTCTCTGATTTTTTCCATTTTCGGCTATACATTCACCTCGTTTTTCACTTGTGACTGTGAGCAAGAAGCAGAGAGGACGTTCAAAACTAAAACACTGGAGAAATCGCCTTGAAATCCACATAAAACATCAAAAAACTGAGTGGCGGTATCACGGATGACAAGAGCTGCGTCTGGTATTGGGAGTGTCGGATCGTGACTTTGAAGGGAGACTTTACATCTACAGGCACTTAGGAGTGATAAGGAGAACCTAAGGTACACATATCTGCAAAAATTTTTGAATTTGGGTGTTAAAATCTCCGAGTATCGTGTCCGGTTGAGTTCTGGTATCGCGATACCAGAATTCTCGAGTATTGTGATACTTGTCGAGGTATCGTATCGTGCACGTCGACTGGAGTTATCACGATACCATTCTGGTATCGTATCGTCAAGTGCTGGTATCACGATCGCGGTCGCCTCGGTGGTATCGTATCGCGGAGATCACAGTATCGTATCGTCGACCGAGTGGTATCGTATCGCCAAATTAGTATCGTATCGTTGATTGAGCGGTATCGTATCGCGTGCCTATTCTAGTATCGTATCGTGCAAAAAGTGGTATTGTATCGCCTGTCACCTTGGTATCGTATCACGAGCAATCTGGTATCATATTATCTGATTTTTGGTATCGTATCGCCTATCACCTTGGTATCGTATCATGAGCAATCTGGTATCGTATTGCATGATTTCCAGTATCTTATCGTGTAGTGGTCAGGTATCGTATCATCCGCTAATGTGGTATCGTATCGTCCACCGAACGGTATCGTATCATGCCTATTCTAGTATCGTATCGTGCAAAAAAGCGGTATCGTATCGTCTAACCCTTTGGTATCGTATCGTCCATAGAACTAGTATCGTATCGTGAGAGTTCCAGTATCGTATCATGTAAATTTCTGGTATCGTATCGTGAGGTTGGTATCGTATCGTGCAAGTCAGAGGTATCGTATCGTGACCACTCCCAGTATCGTATCGTGGAAGTTGGTATCGCGATCTTGGTCTTCTTGGTGGTATCGTATCATGTAAAGGTGGTATCCTCTATAGTGGTATTGTGTAAAACAAAGGTATCGTATCGTCTGTCCTGAGGTACTCCCAAAGGGATCCTATTTCCTTGTTTTAACCCCCAGAACCCTGAACTGGCATAACTTTCTCATACGAAATCCGTTCGGAGTGATTTTGGGTTCATTGGAAAGCTCCAGGGGATTATTAGATATGAGGATTATTAGATAGGGTATTTTGAAGTTGACCCTCAAGTTGGACCACGAAGCAAGGGGTTCCACAAGATTTTGAGCAATTCAAAGGACAATTTTGGACTTGTAGACAAGGCTTATGAACCTAGGCTCAAGTTGATACTTAGGAAGAGATAGATAGAGTACCAAATCACTTGAACCTAGGGTCAACCACACAACCAAGTCAGGGATTCACAACTCAGTGGTTAGCACTATGTGCTGAGTTCATAGACAAGTGAGTCAGAAATGTCATTCAATTGGGAGAAACTTTTGGCTTTTGAAGACATGCATAGTTCAGTACCTAGGGAAGGTTTTATGTCTAGAGTGGAAGGGGAATATCGGATGTCTCTTCAATACGTGTGCACTAATACCCATCTACCTCGATGGTCTACACAGGTCAGTAGCAAGAATGATAAACACTACAGAATCTGAGATAGTTCTGAGACCAGCTGTCAAGTATGAATGTGGATTTTACATGGACAAGATGGACCAGATATATGTCATAACCGAAAACCCTGATCAGATTAATGAAAGAGGAGAGTTAGAGGGACAAGGAAATTCTGAGAGAGCCAATAATGGGGATATGATGACTACCCCTAGGGGAAAGTCAATAATGACTCAAGTTTTGCAAGCATACAGGTTACTCCAAGATGACTATCCGATGGATGTGTACTTAGTACATGGATCAGAAGTACTCCTATAAACTGATTCACTGACACAAGGAGAAGGCATCAACCCCAGAAAATCCATCCAGAGTTACATTCCTAGACCAAAATCATAGGAGGCATTAGCCGATAGATGAAGTGGAGAGGTCTAGATTAAAGTACATGGATCTACCTATCTTCCCTCCTCGAGATCAGACAACTACCTCACAAAACCCATTCCAGACCCAGCAAAGAACGGAAAATGTGATGTCAAGACAAATGAGTCAATGTAGTATGTCGAACAGACCATAGGAGCAATTCACCATGCCAGGAATTAAGCCCCACGACCACACTAGCCAGGAAATGGGAAATATGAATAGAACCACCCTTAGGGCAGAACCACCCCAAGGGGTAGGAGCTGGAATACATCCTTTAAAACCCACTTTTCCAATCATAATTCGATCCCTAGAGACCAATCCAATTCGCCAAATGTATGCGAATTCGTTATGATGGCATAGGAGAGCCCTATGACCACATTGCAGAATTCAAGTAGGTATTGTGTGCGGAGAGAGTGGATGACTTTTTCATGCAATATGAATCCTTTGGGCTAACCCTCATGGGAATAGCCTTAACTTGGTTTCTGTCCTTGGATCCAAATTGCTTTCACCATATCGAACAATTCTTCCAAGAATTTATTTGGGAATTCACTAAGCAAGGGATCAAGCACAATTTGTCATCCTTACTACATAGTTTCAAACAAGCTCCTAATGAGACAGTAAAGAATGTAGCACGAAGATTTAATCAATATGTAACTTGATGCCCTCTGACAAAGAGACCTTCTCAATAGAAAATGATATCCCTACTTTTAGAAGGTCTAACCAACAGAACATTGAGAATCTTGGTATACGTAAAACGGTTGCAAACTCTGAGTGAGTGTCTTCAAGAGTGCATAGATTTGGAAGACAAATTAGCTGAGGATCTCAAAATTACCCAAAATCCTACCAAACAAAGGATATAAGGAGCAATGAGACCTCTAGTTCGAGTTATGTGGATGAAGTGGCAGCATTAGTGGCCAAGAAATTAGGAGTACAAGGACAAAGGAACTACCAGAACTCCTCCTTGAGAGTGCCAATGTTAGGAAGTTGCACACATTGCGGTGCAGATCATCCATCTCATGCTTGCACCAGAGAAGGATTAGGGTTATCACAGCCTTACCCTTACAATAGACAACCAACTCAAGAGCCTAACATGTACTCTTATAGTGAGCAGAAGAACATCAACTACAACACTGAAAACTATCCAATGAATAGACAGCCACGACCATTTGTACCACCCCAATGTAGACCATACGGGTACCCTCCTAGAGAACAAGGCAGAGAAGTTCCTAGGTATAACCCATGTCTAGGACCACGAGGAGCTACTAGACCATATGAACATGAAGGATATAGCCAACCTCAACCTATACCAGGACAACAACCACCATACCCACTAGCTCTGACACAAGGGCAAAACATCACGATACAAGTTGTTTGTCTCGAGTGTGGCAAAGATCAACTCCTGAGAGATTGTCCCAGACACCCCTCTAGTGCACCAAATGTTACACCCATTAATGTAGTAGGCTTAGTAGGGGATTCAAGTTCCAGAAGCGATAATGTGGCTTCGATACATGCAGTTACTAGGGCACAAGCCTTACAACAAGCTAAACCAGCTGAGCAATCAGAGCCAAGTGAGTTAGGAGAGCCTATAAGAGAAAACCAAGAACATGGAAGGATACTAGAGAGAAGGACAATCATAAGTGGACCAAAAAGTTATCCGGACTAGAAGAAAGCCTAAAAGATGCAAAAAAAAAAAAGAAGATATTGCCTCTCAAAACCCCTCGCATGTCAAAATTCCATCCACACCACCTCATCCCCAACTTCATTCCCACCCACCAACCATTGTAACTAAGCCACAACCAGGGTCTGTTCTTGCAGATCCAACCCCAGAAGACTTGGACATGATGTTCAAGGCATACCAAGCTCACCTTCAAGGAGGGCCAACACCTGCAAACCTAGACAAGAACTACTCTAGAGCAGATTTAGAGATTGAACGGACAAAAATGTGCATAAAAATGGTGGAACTAGCTCAAGCTATGTTCGAGGCTAATCAATCGTTCAATCAGACAAATGCTATTACATCGGGTTTGCACTTCTAGGGCTTACTAGATAGATTAGAGCAGTTGGTAAATAAACCACAAGTTTCTTTACCTCCACAAGCTCAACCAACTGTTGAAGGAGAAAGCTCATCACCAAAGAAAGTCTATGTTCCTGACTCCATAGATGACGGAGAACTTCTTTCAATTCAACAACACTCTCAAAAGTTGTGGGAAATCCAAGAAGAGAAATGGGCCAAGGAGAAGGATAATCCCCCTCCTATTCTTGAGATTGATGACCTTCATGATCAATTCCCACAAGACATTCCATCTATTTATGGAGACCATGTAGAGCAACAAAGAGAAGAAAGGTCAGAATTTGAATCCAATTCTTTACAAGAGTTGCCACAGTTCACAGGCCCATGGGAATCTGAATCTCTCCAGATCAGAGCTCCCACAATATTGATAAGAAATGAAGACTCTGTGGTTCCAAGCAACACTGATGTCGTGAAGAACACTAAGGTTCAATGTCATCTCACTATAGAAGAGCTGCTCAAAGCAAAACCTGAGCTATGGAATCATGTGAAAGATCAAGTTCCAGAACTTGATTCTAATATGCCAAAAGCAGGCTCTAAAGAGAAAGTTCCAAAGATACCTATAGACAAAATAGGGGACATGAGTGAAGGTGAGGAAGGTAATACTTATCTTTCGATCACCTACCAAGGCTACACAACCAAAGCAATCATAGATTCAGGTGCTGGGGTTGCTATTGCAACCACCTCCTTGTGGAAGCAATGGGGTAAACCCGCATTAAGACCAACTAGAATGAAGCTTCAGATGGCTGACGGCCATGTGGAAAGACCTCTAGGATTGCTTGAAGGGATAACTCTAACCACTTGTGGTGTAGAGTTTGAGCACACCTTTGCTATATGTGACTTTGGTAAAACTAATACCTACGAAACGATCCTAGGAAGGCCCTTCCTACGACAACTGCAAGTTATACAAGATTGGGGAACCAACTCCCTATACTTGCAGCGCTTAGGGGTCACAACCAAGGTCAATCTAAAGGATTACACCTTCAGAGACGTACCACCCCTACAGTGGAATTCTATCCACAAGGAGCAAGAAGATTCAATATTTGTGCTTTCTAAAAGTTCATCGGATGCATCTTGGATGCATGAAGATACTCATTTGTGGATGTGCAAAGTCACAAAGGAAGAGGAAAAACGATTAAAGGCAAGAGGAACTTCTCAAGGAGATAGACCAGTTAGAGACCGAGCCTATACACCAATGGTCTTTCCAGATGAGGAATTTGAGCCTCATGGTTGGGCAGAAATCTTAGCTACCATGGACATTACAGTTAATGAAGAACAATGGACACCTCATTGTGATGAGGAGGGTTATGATATTTCAGTGTTCATGTGTCAGCCCTTGCTAGAAGAATGTGACCCTAGTGACTTCATAGAAGAAGAAGAGAACGATGATGATCTAGAGCCCATTGTAATGGATAGTTGTTTTGACTCAGAGAAGCACTATCTAGAAGATATAGGAGTATTTAATCATTTTGTACCAGATTTAAATCAATTGCTTGAATTGATGTTAACATTTGAGCAAGATTTGAAAACAGATGGAGATAAAGGACATAGTTCTGCTATGTACGCAAAGAATAAGAAGAAAGGTGATAAAGGTAAAGAAAAGGATGAAGAAGAGATGACTACTCAAGCAAATTATGCAAGAGGAAAAGGTAATGTAAGAAGTTAAAGTAGAGGTAATACGAAAGGAAGAGGTAATCAGAATAACAACAAGAAGACTTGTTGGATCTGTGGATTAAGCAATCATTTGGCTCATGATTGTTGGCATAATTCTCAAGGACCAAGTCAGAATCAGAATAACAATAGCAGAGGCAGAAGCGGAAGATATCAGAGAGGTAGACAAAGCCAAAGAGGCGGATATGGTAGAGGTGGAGCAAGAAGTTGGGGATAGAATCAGTCTTATAACACCACCTACTACAACTATGCAAATGATACATAGAACGACAATCATACAACATTGATGATGAATTCGATAAGTGTGTCAGAGAATGAAGATCTAAAGGTATTCTATATTGACTCCGGTTGTTCAAATCATTTGTCAGGAAATATAGAATTTTTATCAGAATTGGAAGGAGGTATTTCAAATCATACAGTACAAACAGGTGATAACACAAAACATAATGTGCGATCAATTGGAAAAGTAAAGTGTAAGAATGGAGCTGACCTGCTAACTAACGTTTTGTATGTTCCAACAATCCCAAAGAATCTGATCAGTGTAGGATAGATAGTAGAAAAAGGTTTTCAAGTCAGGTTTACAAATGAAGGAGTATTTGTTGAAGATCCAGAGAATGGATACAATCAAATTGTCTATGGTAAAAAGGAAGGTAGACTTTTTACTCTTAAAGTGCAAGGGAATGTTGGTCAAGCCTTGATCACACATGGTGATGAAGTATTTATAGAATTAGACCTATGGCATAAGAGGTTAGGACACTTTAATGAAAAAGGAATCAAAACTATGGTGGAAAAACAATCCATAAGAGGATTACCAAATATGAAGAATCAACATATGATTCACAAATGTGAAGCCTGTCAGATGGGAAAAGCGCACAGGTTACCATTTCAGAAGAAGGGTTACAAACACGATGGTTTGCTAGAACTCATACATATAGATGTATGGGGATCGACAAAAGAAGGATCTATCAGTGGCTCAAGTTATTATGTTATTTTTATTGATGATGCAACAAGATGGATAACTCTTTACATTTTGAAAGAGAAGTCAGAAGTGTTTGGAGCTTTTAGGCATTTTCATGCATATGCTGAAAGACTTACAGGACAAAAACTCAAAAGGCTAAGGTCAGATAGAGGAGGAGAATATTTTTCTCAAGAATTCAATGATTATCTATGGAATGCAGGTATCAAAAGAGAAATAACTTGCAGGTATACTGCAACAAAATGGAGTAGCAGAAAGGAGAAACCGAACTCTAGTTGAGTTTGCCAGAGCAATGTTAAAGGAGAAGAATTGTCCAAATTATCTTTGGGGTGAGGCTGTAAATACAGCCACATATCTTGTAAACAGATTACCATGTGCA
This sequence comes from Ceratopteris richardii, assembly GCA_020310875.1. Lineage (NCBI taxonomy): Eukaryota > Viridiplantae > Streptophyta > Polypodiopsida > Polypodiales > Pteridaceae > Ceratopteris > Ceratopteris richardii. The sequence goes on along the minus strand of CM035417.1, from coordinate 189,394,461 downwards.
GCTTCAATGGAATGACCCCTTATGAAGCTTGGTGGGGTAAGAAACCAACACTTGATCATTGCAAAGCGTTTGGATTAGTTGCTTATGCTTATGTACCATCACATCTTAAACATAAGCTTGAACCAAAAGCTGAAAAATATGTGTTCATTGGATATGATGAAAAGCAGATGTGTTATAGACTATGGAGTCCTTTAACCAAACAGTTTACTGTTTCCAGAGATATGACATTTGATGAAGGAAAGAGTTGGTATGCAGATAAAGAGCATAATGATGAAACATTTGAAGAGGAGGTAAGAAGAAATGAAAAAGGTAAATCACATATGCAGGTGAATGGAGATGAAGATCATATGCAAGCAAGTACATCCACGTTTGGATCAGTTATGAGAAATGAAAATGCACCTAGATTTGATGAAGAAGTGTATTCAGATACACATGAAGAGTATGAACCAAGAAGGTCAAATAGATTAAGGAAACAACCAACAAGGTATTCCTATGATACTTCTTATTTGACTCAGAAAAACTATGCTTACTTAGTAAAGGAAGATGAAGAGCCTCAGAATTACATTGAAGCAAAAGGTAAGAAAAAATGGGAAGAAGCAATGAAGGAGGAGTTCAATGCGCTTGAAGAGAACAAGACTTGGGAACTTGTTCCAAAACCAAATGGTAAGAAAGTGATTGGAAATAAATGGGTTTACAAAGTTAAGAAGCTTGCAGATGGAAGAATAGCCAGATACAAATCTAGACTGGTAGTCAAAGGTTATGCTCAGACGCATGGCATAGATTATGATGAGACATTCACTCTAGTGGCAAAGATGTCAACCATAAGAAGAGTAATTGCTATAGCAACATCAAAAGGTTGGAAACTAAGTCAATTGGATATAAAGAATGCATTTCTAAATGGATATATATCAGATGAAGTCTACATGGAACAACCTGAAGGGTTTGTAAGTTCCAATTACCCAAATCATGTTTGCAGATTAAGAAGAGCACTCTATGGATTAAAGCAAGCTCCAAGAGCTTGGAATTACAGACTTGTGAAGTATCTTAATGATCTTGGATACCAAATTTCAAAGGCGGATGCAAGTCTACTCATTAAGAGAACAGATGAAGGTATGATCTACATTTGTATTTATGTAGATGACATTATAATCACAGGTACTTCAGATGAAGGAATCAAGGAGTTAAAGAGATTGCTTGAGAAAGAGTTCAAGATCAGTGATCTAGGAAAGTTATCATACTTTCTTGGAATGGAAGTTTCTTATACAGATCATGGTATATTTGTTTCGCAAGAAAGGTATCTTTTCAACTTACTGAAGAAGTTTAACATGGAGAATTGCAGAGAAGCCTCAACACCACTTGAGGTCAATCATAAACTCAGCAAATATGATGGTGCAGAGTTTAAAGATATGAGGAAGTATCAATCTTTAGTGGCAAGCTTAATTTATGCTACACTAACAAGACTTGATCTTAGTTATGCAGTGGGAGTTCTATCATAGTTTATGCATTGTCCAAAGGATCAACATTGGGTTGCAGGACAAAGAGTTCTTA